>LQNS02278091.1:50738806-50834707 GCA_001587735.2 Parhyale hawaiensis | reverse complement strand
AAGAATGGTTTCAAAAGAAGAAAATAAATGTTCTTCCATGGCCTAGCCAATCACCGGACCTTAATCCAATAGAAAATTTGTGGCGTCTTTTTAAATCTGGTGTCCACAAACGGTGTCCCAAAAATCTTACTGAATTAAAGGTTATCTGCATGGAAGAACGGAAAAAATACCATCAAGTGAATTAGAAAAGGTAATTTCCAGCTATAACAATCGTCTCTATGCTGTTATTGCCAATAAAGGTCACGCCACCATGTACCAACATCATAAATTTTTTGGTGAAATACTTTTGTCCCTCATTACTTTTGCTTGTGTTAAATTTTCTTGTTATAAGTGCACATTTGACTGTTCTGTTTAAATATTCTGTTATATATATGTTATATAAACATCCTGTATTAATTATCCTAAAGCAGTCCCTAAATTTTTTAAAATACATAAAAAATAGAGTTGTGCAAATACTTATGTCTAGGCACTGTATATATCTACGTACTGTACGTATATATATATATATCGCACAGTTGGTCCCAATTACTCCTGGTCTTATCCAGACAGGGGACTCATGCATCTACCTTTCTGGTTAAATGAAGTAAATACTAGGGCACAAGTTAGGACTTGAACTGGAGACTTCCAGCTTACCAGTCTCATACTACATATAACATCAAGGGAGGGCTGTCAACAATATTCTGCAATGCAATCACATTCAGAGTCTGCTTAACTCGTCGTACTATTGAAAAGTCCTTTAAGCTACAGCCGAGCGTGTTTAGCAGAGATTCCCTGTTCGGGTCCCGACTTGATCCTCAGTATTTATTAATGTATTAACCAATAAGTGTATAAACCAATAAACACGCTGCCCTATTATGTACACAGTTGGCTTGTCCATTCCCGTGACATTCACACTCATATCTCAAATGTATAACTTATAGGAGCTTCCTATCTGAAAATTTTTACTTCTCTTCGAATTTCTACTGAGACAGGTATCAAGTATACTGGACACTAACCAGAGTTCATATTTTCGATTATTTGTTGCCTAATAGAACCAACTATAGTCGTTATGTTAGACATAATAACATCTAAATATATTAGTGGTGAATTAAGTAGAGTATAGGTATGTCAGTTTTTGTTGCAACTACATAAAAGTTTGCAGCCAACACTGCCATGAATAACTGCAGAGAACAATGGCTGCAAGATGTTGCTGGGAAACAGATGACACCTAAATAATTTTTTGTCTTTTGGGGGCTTCTGTTCATTATTCTGTTCAAAAAAAGTCTTGCCAAAGGGTTCAAAAAAGTTTTTTACTTCTGTACTAATTTGAATGAAACTTGTTACAGATATGTAAAATGGGAAAAGAATGGGGGTTAGACTCGTGTGCTCTTTCCCACTTTCCCAATAGAAAACAAGTTATTCAAAGAAAACGGGAAACACTGTTTTTTTAATAATTCGTTTTCTATGAGAAAAATGTGAAAAAATACAGGAGTCTAGCCCACATTTATTTTCAGTCTTACATATATGTACTAAGTTTCATTCAAATCGGCACATGAAAAAAAAAAAAAATGGGGGAATTCTCTCCTCCAGTATTTCCGGTCGTCATTTCTCGAAACGAAAGAGTTTTGAGGTGTTTGTCACTCCTATCGTTTTATTCTGAGTTTTCCATACATGGTTAAAATGTGTGCATCGAATTACACGACACTCTGTATAAATATAAGGCTATATATAGATATCCATCGTGAGGTGCCGAGCTCCTTAGAGCTATTGAGTTTGTATATATTATTCAGTTTGGAACTAAGAAGAGGAGAGGGAAAAACCAGGTATTTCTTGAAATAATGATTTGTTCTTTATGTTGTCATTTAATGAAATATATATATTAAAATACATAAACATATTAAGAATGGCATTTGGGAGCAGTAGCATGAGTTCATCAGAGTATGTATAAGATGGGTCGTGCATGCCGATCACGGGGCGGAAAATTGAATCGTGGCCGCAGAGCGCAGCGCCACCGAGGCCCAGGCGCTAGCTATACTTTAATTAAACAGCGTCTCCTTCATTACTGCTGGTTCGCTGCTTCGAAAAACCACCGCCGTGTATATAATAAATACGTACGCATGTAGATAACTTGGCAATTAACATTGCTGGACGAGACCCTTGAAAGGCCCATTGTAGGGTCTAAGAAAATATTTGATGCTTGGAACAGTAATAAAGAACCTAGTGTAAGTTAATTAGTACCGTAATGTTCGAAGCAGTGATAAAATTCGCACTTGTGCTCATTATTAATGACGTAATATTCGGAGCAGTGATAAGATTCACACTTGTGCTCATTATTAATGACGTGATATTCGGAGCAATAATAAAATTCACACTTGTGCTGATTATCAATGACGTAATATTCGGAGCAGTGATAAGATTCACACTTGTGCTCATTATTAATGACGTGATATTCGGAGCAATAATAAAATTCACACTTGTGCTCATTATCAATAGCGTAATATTCGGAGCAGAGGTAAAACCCACGTTTGCGTTCAGTCAATATCCTAATATTTGCAGCAGTGACAAAACCCATGATTTCGCTCGGTTAATGCCTATCAGTTAGATCAGTGATAACCCCACCCTTGGGCTCAGTGAATACCCCAATATTTAGAGCAGTGATAAAACCCAAACTTCCACACAGTTAATGACTGTTATTACGAGAGCAGTTGTGAAAGCAATACTATATGCGAAGTTATATTCTAGTTAGGAGACGTAAGGGGATTAATTATACAAACAACTAATTTTTGAGGCCCAACGGCATTTCAATACTACATTTGTTATAGGAAGGTTTAGTTCATTTCCAAGGTTCTCAAAACTATTTTTAGCTGAAACATCGTTTGTCACTTCGACTACACTTTCCATTCTGCATGTATTTTGAGCTTACCATTTACTGTGTGACCTTGAGCGTCTATGAACGAGGTCCAGATGACGTTACTCACGTCATCTCACGCGTGTCGAGTCAAGACGCTTGTTTTCTTATGTTAGGTGGTAGCTTGTGCCCTAAGGAATAGCCAGCAGCGAATTATCTCCACAGTATGGCTCTATTAGTAACGTAACTACACCCGTGAATAGGTCAGTCACTGACCCACTCTGATGCAGTGATGTCATCAAGTGAGACTACCAGTGATGTCCTCGCTTGATAATCTCCTTGCCGCGGCTCAGTTCTAATGAGGCACTCCAAGCAGGCAGTGAAGACGTTGCCTATCTACTGAAGCGCGAAGATGCAAAAAGGAGCAAATGGAGCTGGAAAGAGAATAGATTTGACGGTGCTAGAGAATGATTTCAAAATGAAGTTACCGTTGAGATTTAGCAAAGTTACAGCTAAGGGGAATTACTGGGCGACAAGATACTTAGTTGGACAGAGAGTGTGCAGAAACATCGACCGCAGGTAAGGATAGATAAAAGAAAGCCGGAGACATAGTAAATAGTAACGATTTTTTCATTCTAATCTAATGAAGTATATATCGATGGAGGGTCTGTGAAGTTTATAATGCGTGAATAGGAATAAAATTAAAGGAAAAGGTAGAAAATCAGGGTCCTCACAGATAAAAAAAAAATCAAGGATATTTCAAGGACAAAATTAAAAATTTAAGGGCATTCCTTAGAGGGTTTGAGATTTGTTTTACTATACCCCCACTCAAATCTAGTATTTTTGTGCAAACTAGAGCACTCTGAGAGCGCATACCTNGGTCCTCACAGATAAAAAAAAAAATCAAGGATATTTCAAGGACAAAATTAAAAATTTAAGGGCATTCCTTAGAGGGTTTGAGATTTGTTTTACTATACCCCCACTCAAATCTAGTATTTTTGTGCAAACTAGAGCACTCTGAGAGCACATACCTCCGCCAAGCGAGGCAACGGTAGCAAAAAACTCAAATTGGCTCTTAAACCATAATTTGCTTTGTATAAACTCCTAAATCTAATCATATGTGCCGTTTGATAGTAGTAACAACTTGTGCAATTTTCTTGAAGATCCGTTCTTCACTTTTTGAGTTATACTGCTAACAAACGTTATGACAAACATGAGTCAAACATACCAACGAACTAACCGATCTGTGCCAAAATTCAATTATTTATGTCTTTTAACATTACTAACAACCCCTATAAATTTCATAAAGATCCATTCGTTATTTTTTGAGTTATTGGGCTAACAAGCATAAAATTATAAAGGGTGACAAACGAACGAACAAACGATTCATTACCAACATTTGGTCATTTACTCTTTGTTATATACCTAACAACTCATGTTAATTTCATCAAAATCCATCTAAAACCTTTTGTGGTATGGCAGTGAGAAAAATGAGGCAGACAAACAAACAAACGGATGGACATCACTTCACCAAAAGTTAATCATCTGTTTCTCCTAACATACCTAACAATCCCTGTAAATTTCATCCAAATCGGCTCATAACTTTTTGAGTTATCTTGGTGACAGACAGAGAGACAAATTTAACACGACGAAAACATAACCTCCTTGGTGGAGGTAAAAATGACAGGCGATATTATAGGATTGCTAACAACCCCATAGGAACCTACATTAACCTAGGATAGGTGAGGTTAGGTTGGATTAGCTTAGGTCCGGTAAGGATCCTATGAGAAATAATGGGGACTTCAAAGTCCAATATTTCGAAAACTAAGCATTTCCGAAGAAAACGTTGCTTATAAAAAAGTTTTAAAAGGCCTTGTTGTACTTAATTTGTCAACAAAAATACTGGATTTAAATGGAGGGGGGGGAATAGTTAAAATTTACCGAGCGTTTAAATTATTAAAGTTTTCCTAAGACTCAGAAAAAATTTCTTATCTCTTCTGCCCCGACCGACTAGTTGAAGAAAAAAGTTGACTTAAGCAGTCTTTATCTGAATTCTAATATATTTGATTGATACAATATTAACATTAAACTTAAAAATCCTGCCATCATTAATTTAAAATTGTCTGCAAACAAACTGCTCAGATATAATCAGGTATTTTTTTATTCAAAAAATAAAAACACTTATTCAAAAAATTACTGACAGTTAAGTTTTTTCTCTGGATGGGGCATGCCTTGCAGCCATTCAATATTGAAGATGCTAACACGCTTGGCTCGAGGCATTACTAGCAAGATATAAAATAAAATCAGTCTTTGAATCTGAAAAAATAAAACAAAATTATTTGTTACAGGTAATATAAAAAATAGGAGTTAACTAAATGTTGATCTCTATTACAGAAATAATGCTCTAAATTTCTATTCATAAAAAATTGAATGCTCAGGCATGGGGTATGCACAAATTTCCCTCATTAGGACTAGAGTACTAGTCCTAACCCTTGCATTTTGGATTAGACACAATTTAAAGCTATTTCCTTAACCAATAAAACAAATCATTAATATCAAGGACATTTCATAAAACTTTAAGGCCATTTTCAACTTGGATAAAGATTCAAGGACAAATTTTTTTTCCAGGACATGTCAAGGACATCAAGTTCGAGTGGGAACCCTGAAAATAATGCTTCTTATGCTCTTAACAAATTTAACCATTTTATTGCATACTCTAATTTTATACTCCAGTAGGAACACTATTTGGTGCCTGCGGTACATGGCACGCAATGCATTTAAGGGTTAAGTAGCGCTTAATGTATACTTTGGGTCAATGGTCAGCAAGCTGCGACGCTATACAGACAACACATAAAAGTGGTAAAGCGGTAAACTCCGGCAGTCATGCAATGGCCAAGTAGCTAGCAGTATAATATTCAGCGTCCGCCGCATGAACTGCACTGCAGCAACTGCTTGCTTATTTGCCTGCTAGTCTTCAATTGCACATTGCTGTATTGCTTTCAGCTTGCGGCACAATTTCGGCACAGCAGGAATCGTGAGCAATGGTCTCAACAGAACACTAATTTCCTCAACCGCAATGGTAGCCGCACGGTGAGGCTATGACCTGCGGCTAAAAAACAGTCTGTATTTAGTACTGGACTGGATATTTTAGTGTTTGAATGCTGTTCAGCGGCATTTTCATAAGCAACTTATAGTAAAATTTAAGATATTTTCGTACAGGCAGAATTGTTGAAATCGGGAGTAGAGGAGCAGTGGGCGTTGGTAGAGCAGCATAACATACATGCACTTCTTCTCTGGCGATAACACCTTTAACACTTTTATTGTTCTCACTCAAAATACAACAAGTTAAAATCTATTTACAAAATAGGCAATCAGCCTAGAGAACAAGCCCATGAAAGTATGGTCAACTTATTTGGCACACAAAATAAGCTATATACATTAATTGTATTCCGCTTTGCAATAGTCCTTGTACCTACCGTTAAATGCATAATCAGACATCGGTTGAACATGTATATCAGGCAGTTAATTATAGGCACACACAGCTTTAAAAACAGTAAAACGCTTCTCAACCTCCACCCTAACCGTGGGCAAATTGAATTTACTGTTCCTTGCGTCATATCGGTTGTCGGGAATGAGTGGTAGAAAATAATTTTCAAAAACTGTTGATTCAAGAGTAACAGCTTTCCTAATGAATTTGAGCAAGAAATAATGATAAATGTCACGAATTTGAGTACATTTAGTCGTTTGTACATAACATTTGTAGGCATCATTGGAATACGAGTCTCATCTCTTTTAACGTTCAAGATTATTTGCAAGGTTTCATTTAAAATTATGTTTATTTTCTGTGTCCAGTTCGATGAAGCACCACCCCATATAATAAATGCATTAATCATAGTAGAATACATCAGTGAATAATACAATAACAGTAAGGTATCCTTGCAGAGATACCTATAGCAACTGATAAATGACACCTAAAGCTTTTTTAATTTTAGGCATGACTCATCGATATGACTAGCAAAAGATAATTTAGCATCTAATATTATGCCTAAATATTTAAATATTTTAACTCACTCCAGAGTAGTGCCGTTAATATTAACAGGAGGAAGATAAGGTACTGGTCTCGAACTAAATACCATAAGTTTTGTCTTTCCAGCATTCGGGGTTAGACGATTATTATTCAACTAACCTAAAAGGAGATCAATAAATTCCACGGTTTTCTCTGTTGCACCATTGAACGATGTATCATTCATAGAAAATACAGTATCATCGGCAAATAATATTGTTTACACATCTTTTTTTTTAAATATGCAATATCATTAACAAAAACATTAAACATCAATGGGCCCAAAACGGATCCCTCAGGTACACCTAAGTCAACTTCCTGCACAGAAGAAAGAACATCGTTAACATATTACACACGATTTGATAAGTAGCTAGTAATGAGACCAAGAACATTTCCCCTCACCCCATAGTGTTCCAACTTCGTCACCAGGATATTCTTATTGACAGTATCGAATGCCTTTTGCATAGCAAGAAACAGACAAATTGTAAAAGTTTTAGATTTAGAAGCGTTCAAAAGGTCCCCAACAAGATTAAAAAGAGCCAAGGTTGTATATATTTCTATACTTTCGAAACCCATACTGCACATTTGTTAAAACCTTATTCGTATATAAGAATGACGTTAAACGAGCATGAATCAGTTTCTCAAATATTTATTGAATAGTGGCAGAGTAGATATTGATCTGTAAATTGTAATTAGATGCGTCGTTGCGATTGCCAGCCTTAACAATCGGATTAACTTGTGCGGTTTTCACGATGTTTGGATAAATACCCTCCATCACACTCTTATATTCCAGTGTGAAGTCACGCTGTGGACGACAGCTTACGTAAGAAAAATATCAAGCTTACTTCAACGCTACCATGATTTTGAAGTCGGCACCTCGACGAGGCGGAGCAGAGGATGCAAGGTACCACTTGCAAGCATATCTTCATTGGAGATAAAGTTAGCATGAGATTGGATGAAATATAAAGGGATAGTAAGCTTTAGGAAGAAAAAGATACGTACCCTACAGCACTCTGAAAGCACAAGGGAATGTTAGCGAAAAATTCAAATTGTTCCTGAAACTATACGATTTCCTTTGTATCATCACCAAAATTCTGTAATTTGTGTCTCTTAACAGTAATAATAGCTTCTGTAATTTTATTGAAAATATGTCAGCAACTTTTTGAGTTATGTTCTGACAATCATTTGACAGACTTCAGCTCAACAAACAAACGGACGGACCGTTCATCACCAAAATTTTGTCATTCATATCTTTTGACATTTTTAATAATTCTTAAACATTTTATAAATAGCCATTCATATCTTATTGAGTTATCTTGCTGACATATATAAAATAAAACATCGAGACATATGTAACTACAGACACACGGACTCAGAGATCATCACAAAAATTTGATCATTTGCTCTTCGTAACATAGCAAATAATTCTTGAAAATTTCATAATAATCTGTTCATAACTGTTTGAGTTATGATAAAGAAAAAGGTAGTCAAGCACACAAACAAATGATTGAACGGGTTTTCACCAAAAGTTAATCATCTGTTCCTCCTAACATGCCTAACCAATCCTTGGAAAGTTTGTATAGATCCGTCTATTTAACTTTCTGAGATATTATAATGACAGACAAATGGGCAGAGAGATAACCAAGTAGACAAACTCAACAAAAAATATCCTTCTAGCTTGGCCGAGGTAACAATATCTTCGTTGAAGTTGATGTTGAGCTCGAAACCAGAGCAGTGGTCAGTAATAGCAGTGAACGGAATTTGCAATGACACGACACTAATTGTGTATTATCACTGGTTAAGATGTTTAAATTGAAAAACACGAAGTGAGAGTAAAACTGACGTAAGCAACTAACAACTCTAAGGATACAGCCGCTCTGACGATAATGTTCCAATTGGAAAGCGCGAAGTAGAAAGCAGTTGACGCAAGGAACCGTTCTAAATATTTACCGACACTGACGTAATGTCAGAAGCGCAAATAATGAGGGACAGGAACAGTTATGTAAGGAGTTGGATTAATCATCGACAGCACAATAAATAGAAGAAAGCTTGTTCGTAATTTAAATATTGCTATTCCTAATATCCTGCAAATCTTTTCTATAATCATCTAATAGCCCCAGTGCAAAATAAACGAAGCACTTTAAATAGTAATATGCCTGTGAAATTTTATGCTTACATTGAGCTCTCAATCGTTACAAGAAGATGGGTCAGAAGCAGGGAGAATAGGGGACTGTATTGAGGGGGAGGGGCGGGTTGAGGTACCCCCGCCAGGGGCGATCATTAGTCTCCGGACGAGGCCCCTGTGACATCGCTTTAGTGGGACCCCACGGGGGGCCCACAGCTTCAATAATCTTCCCCAACAATCATNAGCTACAGACTCGATGTATCGCAAACTGAAGCTTCTTAAATACGATGAAATCTATCACTATTTTTTACTCAAGTTTGTTAGAAAAGCACTGACTGCCGAGTCGAATGTCTTTGAGAAACATTTTTTACCGTTGTTCCCTAGCAGTCACAACGAAACAAGAAACAACCGGTTCAATTTGCCAGTAGTTAGATTGGAAGTCGAAAAGCGTTCCACAGTCTTTAATGCACTGTCTGTTTATAATCAATTGCCAGAATATTTAATTTTACCGATGTCAGATGATGTTTTTAAACAGAGATTTAAAGAATATTGCTTGGACAAATATCGTTCCTAGTATGTC
Organism: Parhyale hawaiensis; assembly: GCA_001587735.2. NCBI lineage: Eukaryota > Metazoa > Arthropoda > Malacostraca > Amphipoda > Hyalidae > Parhyale > Parhyale hawaiensis. The sequence goes on along the minus strand of LQNS02278091.1, from coordinate 50,825,112 downwards.
ATGTGCCCAATAAGTTGAGTACAACTTTTAAAGGGCTTGTTCTCTACCTAGATTGTGTACCTATGTAAACATGTAGACTTTTCCTTGAACTGTAACTTTTGTGTGTGAGAACAATAAAGGTGTAAAGGTCTAACAAAAACATTAAACATCAATGGGCCCAAAACGGATCCCTTGGGTACGCCTAAGTTAACTTCCTGCACAAAAGAAAGAACATCGTTAACATCGACATATTGCACACGATTTGATAAGTAACTCGTAATGAGATTAAGAACATTTACCCTCACCCCATGCATAGTGTTCCAACTATGTCACCAGGATATTCCTATTGACAGTATCGAGTGCCTTTTACAGAGCAAGAAATAGACAAATTGTAAAAGTTTTAGATTTAAAGGCGTTCAACAGGTCCCAAACAAGATTAAAAATAGCCACAGTTGTATTTCTATTCTTTTGAAACCCATTTTGCACATCCGTTAAAACCTTATTCGTATTTAGGAATGACATTAAACGAGCATGAATCAGTTTCTCAAATATTTTATCGAATAGTGGTAGAGTAGATATTGATCTGTAATTAGATGCGTCGTTGCGATTGCCAGCCTTGAAAATCGGATTAACTCGTGCGGTTTTCAAGATGTTGGGATAAATACCCTCCATCACACACATACATTCCAGTGTGAAGTCACGCTGTGGACGACGGCTTACGTAAGAAAAATATCAAGCTTACTGCAACGCTACAATGATTTGAAGTCGGCACCTCGACGAGGCGGAGCAGAGGATGCAAGGTACCACTTGCAAGCATATCTTCACTGGAGATAATGTTAACATGAGGTTGGATGAAATATAGAGGGATAGTAAGTGTATAGGAAGAAAAAGATACGTACTCTACAGCACTTTGAGAGCGCAAGGGAATGTTAATGAAAAATTCCAATTAGTCCTGAAACTATAGGATTTCCTTTGTATCATCACCAAAATTCTGTAATTTGTGCCTCTTAACAGTAATAACAGCGTCTGTAATTTTATTGAAAATATGTCAGCAACTTATTGAGTTATGTTCGGACAACCATTTGACAGACTTCAGCAGAACAAACAAACGGACGGACAGCTCATCACCAAAATTTGGTCATTCATATCTTTTGATATTTTTAATAATTCTTAAAAAAATTATAAATAGCTGTTCATAACTTATTGAGTTATTTTGCTGACATATATAAAATCAAACATCGAGACATATATACAGACACCGGATACAAGAGATCATCACAAAAATTAATTTGGTCATTTGTTCTTCGCAACATATCCAATAATTCGTGAAAATTTTATAATAATCTGTTCATAACTGTTTGAGTTATGATAAAGAAAAAGGTAGTCAAGCACACAAACAAATGATTGAACGGGTTTTCACCAAAAGTTAATTATCAGTTCCTCTTAACATGCCTAATCCATCCTTGGAAATTTTGTAAAGATCCGTCCATAACTTTCTGAGATATTATAATGACAGACAAATGGGCAGAGAGATAACCAAGTAGACAAACTCGACAAAAAATATCCTTCTGGCTTGGCGGAGGTAAAAATATCTTCGTTGAAGTTGATGTTGAGCTCGAAACCAGAGCTGTGGTCAGTAATAGCAGTGAACCGAACTTGCAATGACACGACACTAATTGTGTATTATCGCTGGTTAAGATGTTTAAATTGAAAAACACGAAGTGAGAGTAAAACTGACGTAAGCAACAACTCTAAGGATACAGCTGCTCTGACAATAATGTTCCAATTGGATAGCGCGAAGTAGAAAGCAGTTGACGCAAGGAACCGTTCTAAATATTTACAGACACTGACGTAATGTTAGAAGCGCAAATAATGAGGGACAGGAACAGTAATGTAAGGAGTTGGATTAATCATCGACAGCAAAATAAATAAAAGAGAGCTTGTTCGCGATTTAAATATAGTTATTCCTAATATCCTGCAAATCTTTTCTATAATCATCTAATAGCCCCAGTGCAAAATAAACGAAACACTTTAAAGAGTACTATACCTGTGAAATTTTATGCTTACATTGGGCTCTCAATGGTTACAAGAAGATGGGTCAGAAGCAGGGAGAATGGGGGACTGTATTGAGGGGGAGGGGCGGGTTGAGGTACCCCCGCCAGGGGCGATCATTAGTCTCCGGACGAGGCCCCTGTGACATCGCTTTAGTGGGACCCCACGGGGGGCCCACAGCTTCAATAATCTTCCCCAACAATCATGCGGNGGGACTGTATTGAGGGGGAGGGGCGGGTTGAGGTACCCCCGCCAGGGGCGATCATTAGTCTCCGGACGAGGCCCCTGTGACATCGCTTTAGTGGGACCCCACGGGGGGCCCACAGCTTCAATAATCTTCCCCAACAATCATGCGGACACACAAGAGGGACGGGGTGGGGCCAGCACTGTGAAGTTAACCTTTGTTTTCCAGTTCACTGTCCACAGATACTTCACGCTGAAGTTAGGCACGCTATCAGCGAGTTGCTTAGAACAGAACAGCAACACGTGTAACGGTTCCGTCATGAGATGTAGCTACATTAGAAAAGTTTTGGAGTGGGGGGACTCGAACGTCGCTTTCGGACGATCCATATTTTATAACCACAAATTCAGCGATAATCAACAGCCAAGTCACGAAAGCTATCGGGCAATCGCTGAGACGATACGCAGATCCTCTTACAATGGCTACTTCGTTCGGAATGTATACTTTATATAACTTCTTGTGCAGAGGAAGGCTGAACTCGCTTTCGTTGGCGTTATACTGAGCGTTTATTAATATCCAATTAGTTCATTGACCGACAAAAATTTCATACGTAGTTTTGATTACCACTAGCCAACAAGGTAGATTTTTAAATTTAAATACACCTGCAAGTCTCATTATACGCGAGAGGTGAGGTCCGAAAAAGCTCGCATACAGCGAATTCGCATATATCGAATATGTCCACATTAAATCGAGAGGTTATGTTTCATCACCCAATTTTTACCTTCTACATGGTATATCTAGCATTTTTTCATAATAATATCGCGCTAAAGCACAGCTAAAACACGACACTAATAGTATATAGCAACAGCTAATTTGGAAAACTGTAATAAAAAAATGCTGTATTGTGGCATTGCCTCTTGTGTACAACTCGCGAACCGCATAAGGACGAATTTTCTTGCATAAAGAAATAAAGTGGTCGCAACTGTCCATTTGCATAAGAGGGATTTTGGCATATAACAAAAACCAAATGTACATAGACCGAGCTTCTTAGATATCAACTGTAATTGTTTCTTCGAGTGATAAAAACTGTACAGCTAGCACAAGGCGAAAATTTGTACACCTAATCACTATTATTGCACGGTTGAGCTGAACCGCATTATGCTTTAGTGGCAAAGAAATTATCATAAAGCAGCAAACTCTGGAGCTTTATAACGCTACAAAATATTGTGTTTTTAAAATTAAGTCTGTGAACTGGCTGCTTATAGTTAGAACTGATAGTCTTACAGCTGTCGCAGCGAAGCGAAAGCGACTATGTATAGGAAACAACGTTAGTCTGTACCTGTGTGTAATAGCACGGCCTGCAAACATGTCTGTCCGGACTCTGTGCTTCTCACACTGTTGTCGCATGGTGTTGTACGATGTTTCAAGTGTGAGTCTCCTCGAAGATCTAATTTATCTCTCTCAAGTCCCAAGTCTTCCAGCGTCATATAATGGGCGGGTCAGATGCAGTGAACATCATTGTGACACTCATAGGCCTAAGCCGCCCTGAGCATGAGTTGCACGATACAGCCGTCCTGTCCAGCGGTCACCAGCAGACGGAGCTCTTAGCTCAAGCTGTTCATCAATGGCCACTCATCGTCCAGCAATGCCACTCAAGTGACTTTTCTTTTAGAGGTTTTTCATTGTTTGAAAGTGAAGTCGAAGTACCGGTTTTCTCTCAAAATAAGCCCCGTTTCAAGTGCAATATCACTGTCAAGGCTTTCGGTCTATCATTAAATTTCTCCACTTTTACTTCAGCGAATACTAATCAAATAGAAATTAACTCCTGCATGTTCAGAACATAGCACGTGCAGACACTGCCTTATTGGTAGTCAGCAATAAGTGCAATGATTAAAAAAGAACTGAAGAAAAAAACAACAAATGATAATAATTTTTACTTATGACAAGCGATTATATTGCTTACCAGGCGGTGTAGAAATGTGCTACAGTCCCTTTAAAAAAGAATAGATTCGTTTATATTGTTGAAAATAGGCTGACCAACAGGCCCATTCCTAAAGAGCAGCCGGAACTAGCGCTCTGGCCCTCTATGAGCTAGTGCCATTATGTTCAGTATAAGTTAGATCTCTGAAGAAGAAAAGAAGAAGACATTAAGCTCAGCGAAGGAGATGATCGTGTAAGCACGATTTATTGCTGCAGCTCTGCGGAGCTCGGAGAAGTTAAGTCTGTTGGGATATGAAAAATAACGGATTAAGGTGGCTATTGAAGTATTAGACTTTAGGAGTTGGTGGCTCCTGGAGGATGTATTCGTAGCTGTGGAGGGTGTTGTTTCCACTGTTTGGCAAGACGATTTTTAAACGCACTGATTGTCTCTGCACCGGCAACAGACACCTATTTTTTCATGTGGTTAATTGTGCAGAAATGGCTCGATGTTTTCTCGCAACAAAGGGAAACTTGAAAGGAGTATTAAGAGGAGGGCACATGCGGCCTCTTGCCAGCGCTTAAGAAGGAGGCGAACACAGCTGAACTCCGCACCTACATCAGCGTTGTGGCTGCGCCACCAGTGGCTGCAGCAAGTGGCTATCTTTGTTAAGAGACATAAGTGAACGTTCGTAATGTTCAAGTACTGTGGTGCATGTTTCATATTACTAGAGGAATCGTACTTGAGGGAGCCTTACATTATTTTAAATACTTAAGTTACCATTTGATGTATTTGCAAGTGCCGAAAATATGTCGAAATTTCTATTTATTACTTTGACGATGAAAATTAACATGAATGCAGCTTTCTATCTATTATAAGTCTAACTTTGCTAAAGCTTAGGCCTTTTCAAATGAAACGTACCAATAACCTTTAATGAATTCAGAACGTCTTCCACGAGAATCACAAGCCCACCAAGAGGTGATATGAATTACCCTATAGGAGCATAGATCTTGCTCAGTATCCCCATGTAGTCGATATAATGATATAGCAAGGAAATTCGTGTTCATCTGCAGCTTGGCTGCAGGTGATAACACCTTTACGTTAATGAATATAAACATGCAATATATGCGGCAGAAATGGCTACAAAATCGCTGTTTCTTAGCGCGGTCTTTTCAAAACCGAGATGATCTGCTGGAAAATTGACGGAACTAGTGAATAATCTTTTGAAACATTCTAGCGGTAACAGCGAGGTCGAGTTGGCAACACCGCTGGCGGCGTGCTCGTGCTGAATCACGGCCGTCATTCGCCGCATAAATTACCACTAACGCCCACTCGCTGCTGCCCTTACGCTCGCCTAAGTATCTTGCAGTGAAGTACGCGGGACCGTTTATACTCAAGTCTAGTAGAACACTGCAATACACACAAATGTGCATCAACACCTTTATTCGTAATTGGGATGTTCTATAACTCACTCCACAACTTCATAAAAAACGGAATAACCTCCGCTTCTCACTATAAATGGAGAGTAAAAGTGGCAACATTGTCGCAAAATGCATGGAAACTCGTTAGTGGCATCTAAATATAACGCTTACCTACACGATCTAGCACACTACCAGGTGACTATTGACTGCCAGTTAACTGCCCTAGTTGATTAGACTCAGTTCGCGGTATCGACTGAGCTTCGCACCTATTTATTATCCCTGACTTTTCCTTCAAAAGAGCACCCTGCCAAGTTGACTTGTTACTGTAGAATTTGGTACCTGTGCGTGCTGGGGCTTAAGTCTCATCATTTTCCTATGCCGGTGCATAGCGTCCCTCATGTAATATTAGTAATTCATTGCCTATATCGCACATGCCAGTCTTCATAAGTTATCTAACTTCTGACTGAATATAATTGTCCAACCCTTTTTGCTACCGGCTAGCTACATACTGTTGTATTAAGAGTTCTCATAGAAAGAAATAACCTGCAGACAGTTTTTTGATGCACGGAAAACGTAAAGCATGTCAGAATAATTTCGTTTACAGAATTATTTCGAGTTTCATCATTTTCCAAATTTTCCCTGAGGTGTTACGGTGCTTCATATCTTGATTGACATATTTACTCACACGGGCGACGGTAATACTACTTTTGAAACTGTGCTGCGTATGGAGACCTTATTTTTGCGCCTGAATGTATCTCAAAAACTCTGACATCGTTACTATAGCTTGCTGAAGTGAATGTCTAATTTTCCAGAAGCCCGAACAAAGTTTCTGGCAGCACCAGAATCCATTTTATGCGTTTAAAATCTAGGATGACCAAGAATTTTGTCAAGGCAGGATTGCATGCTGATATAGAAAAAAGTATCTGGAGATACGGTCGATAGCTAAGAAAATACGGGAGTTGGGGCCTAAAGAAGCGATAGATGTCACCCAGGATCAGGTTAATTAATAATAATGATAGTAACACATGCGATGAGGTTTGTCGCCAGTCATGGTCGACATCACAAGCGTGTCCGTCTCGTGCTCGTATGAATAAACCCTTTTCCTCCCTAAGAGATAATTCCGTCTTGGCTTTAACAGGGCTATTCCTACGAACTTTTGGTGCTTAATATTGGTAATAATGGATTAGTTTTGAATTTTGAGGATGTAATGTATGCCTCACGGAATTAATTGATTATTTGCACAATAGAGAAGTGAAAAATGTCTTTGCACGAGAACAATCAGTCCATGGTGAAGTGGTGCAACTGTTGGATCAAAGGACGCAGAGATTGCCCCACAGGACCAGTTAGTAACATTTGCCAGCACGCTAAGTAAGTAATATGTTTATGTGGCAGCGCATAGGACAAAGAGCCACAGATCCCCCCACCTGTCGCCGTATAGGAAGTTTGATGAAGCGCAGCGTTAGCAGGTGCATTGTGCGAACCTTCCTTCAATGCTACGTCCTACAGAAATAAGAATCGTCGCAGTCACGTAATTTATGATGCAACGAGCGCCATACTGAGTGTCAAGAAGGAACCGAAGGAACGAAGAAAAGAGAGGAGCCAGGTCTTTTTTAGTAGCCGACTCACGAAGGAAAATTACCGACGCTTTTCCACAACAACCGGAAGGCGGAAATTACTCAAGACCTCGATAGAGCGAACGGGCTTACTTCCCCTACTTCTGTTCCAGGCTTTTTGGCATTGGTTTGCAGATGTAGTGAGGGATATACGCTCAAGTTGGCCACGGAACCTCATTAAGAATGGAACATGGATTTAGAATTCAAAAGAATAAGGAAGCAGTGATGATGTAGCGGAGCTGGGCGAGGAAGCGCCGTCATTCTCGCGCAAAAATCCTCGCCTGACCTTTCGCCCTCTTGCGGTGCGCGAACTGCGTCTCGCCTCCCTTGCCTCGCCCTCCCCCCTCCTACCTGCTGACGCCTCCATTGGCTCGCCCATCCTCCTCCTTCAGCCCATTGCCCTGCTCTCCACTGCCCTTCTCCACCGCTGCAGTCTCCACCACTATCCACCTGCCAGCTCATCTCCCTGCTCTCCACTGCCGTCGCCACCGCTGCAGTCTCCACCACTATCCACCTGCCAGCTCATCTTCCTGCTCTCCACTGCCGCCGCCACCGCTGCAGTCCCCACCACTATCCACCTGCCAGCTCATCTTCCTGATCTCCACTGCCGTCGCCACCGCTGCAGTCTCCACCACTATCCACCTGCCAGCTCATCTTCCTGCTCTCCACTGCCGTCGCCACAGCGGTAATCTCCACCACTATCCACTACCAACTAATTGCTGAGCTCTCCACCACTGCAAGCACCATCATTTTCCATCTGTCTGCCCATAGCTCTGCTCACCATGACACACTCACAACGATCCACCTATCAGTCTATCGCAGTCCCCTCCATCCATTGCCTTGCTTCCAGGCGCCCAGCTAGCACTTGATCCAATACGCTTCACGTCACGTAGCTGCTCCATATATACACTTCGATAGACGGGCCGTGGAGTCTAGCTCATGTAACAAAAATGTCATCAGCGCACACGTGCCTCTTCGTGTGCTCCAACTTAGACGCACCATAGAGGCTCCATTTCACGCGTTGTGCCGCAAGAACTATGCACGTTCAAGAGATTGTGCTGCTGACAGCGAATACGAATAGAGCGTGGCTGTGCAGGCCTTCAGGTTACGTGCAGAGTGATTGTAGTTCTTTGAGGTCGTCCAAACTCGGTTTGAGTATGCTCACAATACTCCTAATTTGCTAAATACCTACTTACCTACCTTCTAATTATGTTCCAAATTCATCCACTATTTTCTCAATTTACCGAAGAGGTGTTTCACATATAGAGATCCAACCAGCATGCAGTGGCTCCACTTGAGTGCCAGCCAGGAAGTTATCCTTGTCTTTGGACAGTTTAGGCGTTATCGATTATCCTGTGAGATAAACTAGAAGTAGTTAAAACACAAGCTCTTGCGCTTGCAATTTCCCGTCCAATCCGTGCCGCATGTTTACACTCTAAAAAACCCTTAACTTTAGCGGGGGAAGCTCCATACAGGTTATCTGGAGAGCCTCGTATTTATGGTGTTAACATGATCTTAGTCAGCCTGTGTTACCTCGCTACAAAGGCCTTTTTCTCCCCATAGGAATACAACAGGAGAAATAAGCCCAATTGTAAAGAAATAATAGATTCTGTAAAAATAGGGTAAACCAATCGATGCATAACACATAATGCATGTCGTGTACCCAATAGTGCTATACGCACTGGAGAAACAAGACTAAATCATTCATGCACGTAAGAGTTAAAAAGTATCATTCACAGATTATGTACATGCTAATGTATGAACGGCTCAGAGTCCCTGGCTAACACGCCCACCCCTCGGTAACATCTCAATTACTCGGCAGGTACACCATACAATAATATGAAACTTAAGATTCACGCAATTTACCTCGTCAAAATAAGCATTTCCGCCAGCCCTGCGGCATGACTATCGCGTGGAGGTGCCTCTCCGTCCATTGTTCCAGCTTTATTACCGTAACATTTGTCGTTTATTTCAAGCTAATGCTGGTGAATTGGTGAGCTTATCTTGAGGGTTGACGAAGAAAAATAAAATGAAAATAGTAAAATTCGGAGACGTGTGACTGCGAAACCACACAATTTATTATTGTTTGTCAATCCTGTAAAATATTATTGAAGAAATCTTATAGCATTTTTGAAACGGACAGTACGATTAAGAAGGGTATTTTCTCTACCTTGTTTACATCTTCATAGAAGACAGTGGGAATTTCCAACTGGAGTCCGAGCAGAAACTCACATCTTGCAGTATAGCACAACATCATACCACTCCAATGTGACGGACATTGAGCCCGAACAGACAATGCCCACAAGGTGCGGACACACAGGTGAAGAGTTACACTGTCACCTAGACACCCTCATTTTTGCTCTGCTACAGTGGGCTGTAACGATCCACTTATATAACTAGAGCACTCTGAGAGAGCATACCTCAGTCAAGCAAGACAACGTTAACAAAAAATTCATACTGGTTCTGGAACTATGATCTCTTTATTTATCAATACCAAAATCTGGTCATTTGTGCCTTTTAACAGTAATAACAGCTTCTGCAACTTTCTTCAAGATATGTTCACAAGTTTTCAAGTTCTGCTGCTGACGAACATTCTGACAAACATTAGTCAAATAGACAAACTGATCGTCACCAAATATTTGATCATATATGTCTTGCAACATGCAATACTAACAATTCCTGTAAATTTCATATTGATCCGTTAATAACATTTAAGTTATTTTGCTAAAAAACATAAAATCAAACAAAGAGACAAACAAAAGAACAAACAGTTCATCACAAAAATTTGGCCATTTACTCTGAGTGATATACGTACGTATAACAACTCATGTAAATTTAATAAAATCCTTCTATGTATAACATTTTGAATTACGGTACTTGAAAAAAGAGGAAGACAATCAAATAAATAAACAAACTACGGAACGGATCTTCACCAAAAGTTATTCATCTGTTACTCTTAACATGCCCAACAATCCGTTCATAACGTTTTGAGTTATGTTGGTGACAGAAAAATAGCGGGACAGACACACAAACTCGACAAAAACATAGAATCCTTGGAGGAGGTAATAAAACGCAGTTTGTTGGTTGCTTGCTCCCTCCCTCGCTTGGTTGCGTAGTCCGTCTCTCCATCACGATGTCAAAGATTTAGATAGGAAAAAATTCAGCTACTGTAATACCGTAAATAACTAGCTGAGTTGGCAGGAATTTCGCGTTTAAAGTTAAGTTAATACGTAACTACTATTGTTTCTGGAATATACTCGAGTTCCTGCATTTTCTGAAGCCCTTTTCGCTTGAAAAAGTAGTTGGGTACTAATATGATGTCTTTTTATCAGCGTGGTGTACGAGATGCTCAATCTTGGTTGGAGTTTTCGTTCCTGTTGTGCATAATCCATTTCATTCATATTTTCCTTTGCTGAATTACTTCCTGGCAGTTGAAACTTCACGCTGAGCCAAGGCCAAAAAATTTCCAATTCTTATTGCAGTCAAATTTCGATGGTTCTACTGCTGCTATCCAGGATACAGTTAGCACTGAACATTTCCGGGGACCCTTTTTATTGACTATGGATGCGTTCGATTGCGCGGCGAAATTATACCATTTAGGCCTGACTTGTCCAAATCTGTACAGGTGCTGCGACTTGTTGATGCAAGTTTTAGTCGTTGACCCTTAATCAATCACCCGTGAGACTTCCATGACCTCAATCATACTCCGTAAAATAGAGGTTTCAGTCGGCACAACATAATGGGGTTGCTTCTTATAAAAACAACACAATTCACAGTGACAAAACTAAAGTTCCTGCATGCATTTCCGGACAAGTCAAGTAGGATTGTCTTAGATTGACTTTGATGACCAAATCGAGGATACTTTATGGATATATATATTTTTTTGCGTTGCTTGATTTCTGAAAATTTCATAACTAATATTCGCACTTTTACTAGCAGGAGGAAAATTTTACTCATGCAAACTCATGACGGCACAACTTTCATTACTTTAATGTTAGGTGAAGCAACAGGCATGTGGCACATTCTACAGTAAATCCCGTACCACAAGCAAGAATAATAAACAGCTTAGTTACAAAATTATTGCAGTCATTGTTGACGGCTGGGTACCCTGGTAAAAGAATTATGACAAGTGAGTGTTTACTGAGCTTGTATGTTCGTAGCACCTATTTAGTTGCTTATCTATTTATTTACTGATTTCTTTTTCACTGCAAATTACGTCTCCATAAACTCAGCGCAGATAGCTAACTTGAGTGGTGAGAAGAATACAAAGGAATAAGCGTAGAATTGCTTTTTGGGCTTTACTGATGATTTCCGAACCACCCAAGCAACTCCATGTTATGGGAAAACGAGCAGTTATTATTATTATTATTATTTTCTGGCATACCTAGTGTGATTTAAGCCAAAACTGAGCACACCTAAAGAGCCTAATGTTACACAGATAATAGGTCATACCGCTGAAATTCAACGTCCCACACAGACACGTATAGTGTCTGTCTGCTATTACAAAATGAGGAAACAGCTAACGATTCGCATGTGCAAGCAAGTCTTCACATGACTTGTAGTAAATCTCGCCGCATACACATTATTTTTCTAGAAATTAATGAGCACTTTATCACGGATACCAGTGTCAAAAAAGTTAGCAACCATGCGTGATGCAGAAAAATTTGTACTTGACACACAACAGATTATATTAGATATCAGTACACTCTGTCTGTGACCAGAAGTAAGTGTTACGATGCTTCACCAAAGCAACAAGATCGAGCTACGCAAATCCAGCAACTTTGAGTGTTTTGTGGAAGTTCTGCGCTTGACTTGAGGCGCGTTCAATTGGGACATCGCCATCGTTGAAATTCAATAAGTTTGACTTGCCTTTTCGGAGCGATTAGTTTTATACTGACAATGCAGCACACGGCCCGTTTATCCGATGCAACGTGTTCGTGCAACATTGCTGGACTTACTCCTTGGGATTGCTCCCACGTTCATAGGACTTGAGTTTCCACTATACAATTCCGAGGTTTGTTTTTAATTTCATTCAAAGGATTTCGTAATAGCTAGTGAAATTTAAACTTCGGTTTTGTTTTGAGGGGAGGGGGGCATTTGAGAATCATAAGTATTATTCCTAACAACGCAAGTGGGAAAATTGTTCACCCCGAGAAGAGGCGTGGAGAAACGGGAGGATTGGGTAAACAATACTTAATCACCCTGTGTTTAAGTACACATGTTGCACCGTAGTCAATCAAAATCAGTGTTAAACTAGAAGGCCGAAGGGCGTAAGACCATCACTGACGGTGGGGGGGAATTTCAACGCCGTCATTATATATAGATACGTGAATCTTCAACGAAAAAATTATCACCGTTCTTCGATTCGCTCACGGGTGATAACCAGCTCAGCAACTATGTATTTTTCTGATAAATCTTATATGACTTAATTAGGCCAACAATGAACACCAGTAACCTTGTTTGTGACAGAAACAAGGTAAAAGATCCAAGAGTTGCATTACACCATTGCTGTAACAAATCTGTACATGGGCCAAAAATCAACACGAGTAACCTGTGTTATGACAGGAACAACGCAAGTGATCCAAGAGTTGCTTTAGACTACTCAAGGTCACGTTTGAGTGGCCACTTCCTGCGACGTTGGCCCGCCGGATATCACTGCCGCCCCGTTTCGTGACTGCTATGGAACTCCCGAGCTATTCTCGTATTAAATTCAAATATATATTATTGCACCGTCTCGGGAAGCCTTTATATTTACCTGCAGAATAATAAGTTGTTAAGCTATAGCGTAATGGTTAGAAGACGTCGGGTCACGACACTTTTTAGTGTCTATAGTTCGACGCGAGCTCGATGTTTGAACTAAGCTTACATGAAAAAGATTAAAACAGCAGGAGAGCCGACTTTTAAGGCCACTTCACACGAAAGTCAAATGCACGTGTTCTCTTAACTTAACGTTCTCCTATTATTTTGCGTCCTTGTAAACATAGCTATGTGTTTGAACTCGTTTTTCTTCTACGCTCTTATATAGAATTTGCTTTAAATTCTTTTTTATTTTTAATCATATTCTACTGTGAGCATTTCGTTTGTTAAGTCGCACACTGAATGTGCACCTGTGGCGAGCATGTTTTTGAAATAGATTGCATCAACATAAAAAACTGAAAACCTTTCCTAATTGAATTGAGAGTCATATGAACATATCAAGCTACCGAAAAATTCACTAACTTACTATACTGTTAAGTCATCCGGCTCAACAAGTGTCACGAGTACCATTTTGGACATCTCTTACAATTTAAGGTGAATTAGATTGAGCTCAATATGTTCTGCACTCTTTTACTGCTGAAGCAGATACAGTAACGAGTTCGGATGCAGAGTTGATAGAACAAGTTCACATGACTGTCGTGTTATATTGCTGCTCGCCTTTAAGAAAAAAGATTCGTTAACCTACGTCGCGAATAACTACTTAACATTCCTAAAAACTTATGTCTGATCTAAGTAACTTAAGATCATTTCCGATTGAAAGCCATATCCGAAAATTAATTAGCATGTATTTGTCTCATGTTTTTAGACCTTTTTTCCGAGAGAGGTTGCTTATTTCTTTTTCGCGAGGTGTATCTTGTGAGGATTACGGCGTTCCAGCGGTTTGTTCTCTACGTCTAAGACAACGTTTATGATGTTAGGTTTATTACCTTCGCCAAGGAGGTTATGTTTTCGTCGTGTTTGTCTGTCTTTTTGTTTGTCTGTCTGTCACCAAGATAACTCAAAAAGTTATGAACCGATTTGGACGAAATTCACAGGGATTGTTAGGTATGTTAGGATGAACAGATGATTAACTTTTGGTGAAGATATGTCCATCCATTTGTTTGTTTGTTTGTCTGCCTCATATTTCCCAATGCCATAACTCAAAATTAGATTAGATTAGATAGGCGGTAGTAGACGAACCAAAAGGCCCATTCCCAAAGAGACACCGGGACTATGAGCCCTCTATGAGCTATAGCCATTATGTTAGTAGGATGTAAAAAAATTATGGATGGATTTTTATGAAATTAACATGAGTTGTTTGGTATATAGCAAAGAGTAAATGACCAAATTTGGTAATGATCCGTTTGTTCGTTCGTTCGTTTGTCACTGTTTTTAATTTTATGCTTGTTAGCACAATAACTAGAAAAATAATGAATGGATCTTTATGAAATTTAGAGGGGTTGTTATTAATGTTAAAAGACATAGTGATTAAATTTTGGTGCAGATCGGTTTCTTCGTTTGTATGTTTGACCCATGTTTGTCATAACGTTTGTTAGCAGTATAACTCAAAAAGTTATGAACGGAACTTCAAGAACATTACACAAGCTGTTGTTACTATCAAAAGGCACGAATGATTATATTTTGGAGTTTATACAAAGAAAATTATGGTTTCAGAGCCAATTTGAATTTTTTGCTACCGTTGCCTCGGTTGGAGCAGGTATGCGCTCTCTGAGTGGTCTAGTTATTCTTTGAACTTCTACGATTTTGTAGATTGCATATTTTATCGAACCTATTTCTAATCAAATTATCCTACCATTGACCTCAGGTCCTAAAAAAATACTTGAGGGCAGCTGCGGCAGTCTGATATCTGGTGTTATTATCATCCACGAACAAAGTGAGAGAGAGGTGATTTTTCGTTGTTGATTTAGCTATATATATTTGTCCGTCCACCCAACAAGTGGTCGAAGGATTTGAGCTATGCTCATAATGTTTGGCAGGGAGTCTAGTGGGTTGCCGTCGATGTGACCCAGGCCAAAAAACTAGGAATAGATGGCCGTAAAAAACTGACGACGATGAAATTTATTTTTCCACCCAAAAACAGGTAGAAGGAGTTGAGCTATGTTCATGATTTTTTGCAGGGAGTCTGGTGGGCTCTCCTGGTTCCGACCCACGCCAGAAAACTAGGATTAGCAGCCCATCAAAATGACGGCGATGAAATTTGCTCCCACCGCGAGTGATGGTCTTACGTCACGAGGCGCTCTAGTTACTGTATATGCCTGGTAGTGAAGAAAGCAGCTTTTAGGTTATTAAGATGCATCAAAAAAACATTGTGTGTCTACATTTGAAGAATGCTGTTTCATCATATCCGCCAAAAATGTTATGTTCTTGTCGGAGTTTGTCTATTTGTCTGCCAGTCAGACAGCAATATAACTCAAAAAAGTTATTGATAGATCTTCAAGAAAATTACAGAAACTGTTAATAATGTTAAAAGGCACAAATAACCAAACTTTGCTGATGATAAATATAAATCCTGGTTTCAGGATCAATGTGAATTCTTCGTTAACAATGCCTTGCTTGGTTGAGGCATGCGTTCTCGGAATGCTTTTCTAGTTTATTAAATAAAAAATTGAAGATTTTTACCAGCAAAGTTAGAAACCGAATAAAAACCTGGAAGTCAGCACTGTTAGAGGTATGGGGGTGTAACTCAGTGGTAGAGTGTTCGCTTCGCATGCGAAAAGCCCCGGGTTCGATCCCCGGCACCTCCAATGCTGTTTTAAATGCGTCTTGTCTAATTGAAAATGACCACAGAATCCTTACTGGTCGCTCCAGGCTGTTCACGGCTGGTTGCTCCGGAGAAACTCTAACATAGATAACGGGGATTAACTAATGGGATTAGGTTATTTCACTCCAAGTGGGCAAATCGAAGACAGCTAAACACTGCATTGTAAACCGCTTTGGTGTAACTCTAAACAGAAATTCATTGCGCGCTTGCGCGCTGCCTATTATAATATTTTCCGCAGATTAATGAATGTGCCAAGGCCTACTAGTGCGAATCTAATATTTGATTGTCTTCAAGTCCTGACTGAAAGTCAAGATTGAAAATTCCAACATTTCGCCACTAAAAGGTATTCGTAAAAATCCTGGCTAAAGAGGATAGGTTAATTTTTACAACAATCCTCACTCGAATCCAGACATTTGAGACTATTATTCTAATAGATATTGATTCGTTAAGCACGAATTTATAGGTCACAACCGTCGGAAAGCCTAGTTTTAAAATTACTGCACGCTATTTTGTTACCTAAGCTGCAATGTCATCAGCAGAACAAGTCCTACGCTCCTAACCTTAAAAGTATGCATGATTGGATTTAAAGTACATGGATTTATCGTTCTAAGTCGTCAATAATGTCTTCTTTCGTCTGTTAAGTTGTGCGTCTGTGGTTTCCTTCCTCTCATGACGTAAACAGTGGACAATGCACAGTCGAGGGATGCAACGGCTGATATGTTTCTTTGATGTGACCGCGCGATTGCTTGATTTACTGTATTATGGAGAGACTTTTGCTTTAATATTTTGCTACCAAGAAGAAATGAAGGTAGTTATTCCTGTAATGATTTAGAATTTTCTATGAAAATTCTAGTAGAACATTCCCTCATATAACATAACTGTTCAGTTGAACGATCTTAACTAACTGCGCTTGAGTACTGATATAGTGCTGAGCTTAGTAGCAAAACTATTCATTTCCGACGGCTGTGACCAATACATTTATGTCCAGTACATCAAAATCTACCTGAGTAGTGGTAAAAAATTTTTGGGTTTGTAATGAGGTATCAAATGTAAGACCACTGGGATATGCCCTTTGTTTGTTTGTGAGTTGGAAATAAGCTATATTATCTTGTGTATCATGTAACGTTTCAATGAGTTTCTTGTAATGCTTCCATGAGTACTTAATACAGTGTATTATTATTATCACCCAAACCTAGTGAGAGAGGTGATAATATTTTCGATGAAGAATTAAGTCTATATTTGCTTGCTTCTTCACCCAAAAAGAGCCAAAAAAGGAGTTGAGCAATGTTCATAATTTTTTGCAGTGAGTCAGGTGGGTTGACTTAGATGTAAAGAATGCCAAACTCTAGAGTAAGCTGGCCATTAAAGTTGACTGCGTTGAAATTGACATCTTCCGCGGGTGATGGTCTTACGCCACGAGGCGTTCTAGTTATTACTATTATTATCATCGAACACAGAGTTAGAAAGGTATATGTGGAGAATGAACGGATGAGCTGATGGGAGCGAGTGCACAAGCGTATCGTGGGTGTTTGGTGCCTGCATTACCTCCGCCAAGGAAGTTATGTTTTCGTCGAGTTTGTCTGTCTGTCACCATACAACTCCAACAGTTATAGACGGATTTTGATGAAATTTACAGGGATTGTTAGGCATGTTAGGAGGAACAGATGATTAACTTTTGGTGAAGATCCGTTTATCCTTTTGTTTGTCTGCCTCATTTTTCTCAAAGCCGTAACTGAAAAAATTATTAACGGATTTTTATGAAATTTACATGAGTTGTTAGGTATATTAAGAAAAGTAAATGACCAAATTTTTGTGATCATCTATTTTCTTGTTTGTGTGTTTATCGCTGTGTTAGATTTTATGCTTGTTAGCGTAATAACTCAAAAAATTTTGAATTGATCTTTATGAAACTTATTGAAGCTGTTAGTAATATTAAAAGACATCAATGACTAAATTTTGGTGCAGATCGGCAGGTTCGTTTGTACGTTTGACTTATGTTTGTCATAATGTTTGTAAGTCAATAACTCAAAAAGTTCCGAATTGATCTTTATGAAATTTACAGTTGTTAGTAATATTAAAAGATATGAACGATTAAATTCTGGTGCAGATCGGTTTGTTCGTTTGTATGTTGCATGGACTTATGTTGGTCATAATATTTGTTACCCAACAACTCAAAAAGTTTTGAATGGATCTTCATGAAATTTATATGGGTTGTTAGTATTGTTATAAGACATAAATGATGAAACTTTGGTGAAGATCGGTTGGGTCGTTTGTATGTTTGATTTATGTTTGTCTCAAAAAGTTATGAATGGATCTTTAAAAAAATATTGCAGAAACTGTTAATACTATCAAAAGGCACAAATGATTGGATTTTGGAGTTGATCCGAAGAAAACATGGTTGCAGAGCCGATTACATTTTTCATTACCTTTACCTTACTTGGCGGAGGTATGCGCTCTCAGAGTGCTCTATTTTCATGAGTGCTCACAAATTACTAAGGTTTGTGGGGAACGAGGGAATCTCTCAGCCTGTAGAGCTGAGAGATTAGAATATGATACTTCGACAGCGCGAAAGGTTGTGGTGTATGAACAGCAGGCCAGGAGTTGATGTTAATGCTTGGATGTAATGAAGTGAAAGTAGACTCATATTAGGCATCGGGGGTGTAACTCAGTGGTAGAGTGTTCGCTTTGCATGCGAAAAGCCCCGGGTTCGATCCCCGGCACCTCCATTAGTTTTTTGGAAGAAGGCCAAAGGACTGACCTGGATTGCTCAATTATCGTCGTTTGATTTCCACTAACAGGGAGCGTAATAGAAACAAAAGAACTGGAGGTGCCGGGGATCGAACCCGGGGCTTTTCGCATGCAAAGCGAACACTCTACCACTGAGTTACACCCCCGTAATAGAGCTGAGTGCTGTCATTGCTAATCTTTGGCTTATAGATACTTACGATCCTTCAAGCAGCTGGAAATTTTTTCTGTAAGCAAACTTTAAAAAAGTTTGAACAGTTACTGTTTTGAATAGTACTCAACCAATTGAAACTGAAAAGTGTACCATATCAAACAACCGTCATAATCGGTGTTCAGATTCAGAATCTGAGCGTACCCAGTATGGGAAGTATATTTTTGTAAAAGTATAATGAATATAGGTACATAAAAATCAAACAGTTAATTAACAGTCACATGAATTTCAGATAAAAAGCCTCCGCGAGTCATATATTAATAAACGCTGTATGTACAAAAACTAGCTTCAATTCGGCCATCAAAAAAATTTTCTTATTTAGTTGTACATGGTTTTTGCAGCCAGAGGTTTAGTAGTCTGTGATTCAGAAGCTGAACGTTTGAGTCACACGTAACGGGTATTTCATCCTATATATTATTTGTTACGCTTAACTCTATTAGAACACCGAGTTAGTGTTGGATGATTCGATCTTAGCGGCATCAAACCGAGTACCGTTCGAAGTATTCAAAGCAAATTCACCTATTGACCATGCAAATATTTGTAAATGAGTCAGGACCACACAAATTTTTTTTACTAGCTATAATTCTGTATTTCTATCGATATTTTTGACAAACTAACATTTTAGAAGGTATAACCTCTCCGCCTCTTGAAATACTCCCACACAGAACTACAGTGTTTGCACCTCGTATTGAGCAACATACAGTCGATAATATTCTTGTCGTTTGCCACTTCACCGACAGTGTGAGAAAGCTTTTCCACACGATGCACNTTTTTGACAAACTAACATCTTAGAAGGTATAACCTCTCCGCCTCTTGAAATACTCCCACACAGAACTACAGTGTTTGCACCTCGTATTGAGCAACATACAGTCGATAATATTCTTGTCGTTTGCCACTTCACCGACAGTATGCGCAAGCTTTTCCACACGGTGGGCAGCTATATGAGTTGCTCATATTAGGCCACATTTTATTCTTATCGATACTATGTTTGCTTCTCTAAACAACATTTTGCTTCGCAGAAGCCGACAATATTCCTTTACATACTTCACCGACAGCCACACATACCAATCTCTTCACTGCCTCCGGTATATTCGCTTCTCTTATTAAGTAACAACTTATTCGGTCATCTATATACGGGTCAAGTTATAGCTTTGCAACCGCAGCTCCGACACCTTGATAAGAAGCAAGTGCCAAGAGGTGCTTATGTTCCCTTTGTAAATCCTATACAAGCTGCTCACTAAGCTACCATCAATAGGATTGCTATCGTGTTATGTCAGTTATGAGAGGAGGCTATCGAGAAAACCTTGCATATCACCAACCAACCTTTACGTACCTTCCTTACACTTACCAAACTCTACGCATATGCAACTGTGATGCAAATGTGATTTTAGTATGCGGCTCAGTCTCGGTGTCTGGTCAGTTTTAAATACGATATTGCCCATTTAGGTAATATGCTCACCTTGCTGTACAAATGAGCCCCTATAGCGATACATATCATTATCAAGTTAAAGACATTCAAAGAAAGAGGCAATAATGAAGGCTGCTACACAAATGGGCTCCCATGGTGCAACAAACCATTATCAGCCGAAGAGACACTCGAAAGAGAAGGCAATCATGTGAGCTTTATCAACATACGATCGTAGTAACAAGGAACAATGGCCTCTGAACGGTGTACCTAAGCTGGTAAATATTGCATGCAAAGCAGCTATATAAAGAGATGAAGGTCGAATCTCCAGCAACCATTTCGATACATTCTATGGGCAGCACCGTATAGTTATAGGGCGAATCTGTAATTACAATTCGCTACAACATTACCACACGTTATGTATTTTTGCACTTTTAGAACAAAGACATGCAGCCAGCTAGGGGACACCAGTACTGCGCAGCGCATGTGGCAAATTAAGATGCTGTCAAATAAACATATTTTGATAACGTATGGTGATGGAAATTGACCAATTGCCGAACTAACTCTATTTCCGAACAAACAGCTATTGTTTGATGGGATTATTGTTTACACCTATCAAATAATAGCTGTTTGCTCAGGAATAGAGTTACTTTGGCTAATGTGTGATTCCCCTTGAGTTTTACTGAACGATCGGTAAGGTTAGAATAATCATTACTCTGTGACAGAGATATATACTAGAACTCTTCTACAACGGGGAACTGCTGAAGTATAATAGTGAACACAAGCGTAAAGGTTAAGAATATTCAACGAATCATCCAGAGTCGTTCAAACGTTGATGAAAGATCAATGTAGCGAGCCGTGCATTTGCTTGATTTTATTGAAACATAGTGAAAATGAGGACACATAACCCGGATACTGCAGGAACTTTTGTTCATTTACTGCAGATTTACAAATAAATTTACGCAAAGCGAGCAACATCTGCAATGGTGACATCAACATGTATACACATATCTGTATGTTATTTCTATGATTACTATTAATGGATGCACTGGTATTATTATTACTACTAGTATTATCGCTAATATTGTCATATTGAGAGCTTAAGCTTTCCATTTTCCCAACAATGGTGAATATAGCAGAGCTATATAGAGTACCATGTCGATCGAGACCCGCTGAAGTTCTTACCGTATATACTTCGTTTTGCGATCATTACAAGCCCCGCCGATATTGTGCAAAGTTTATGCCTCCTTGGCCCCTGATTTTAATCAGTTTCATTAAATTTCCCATCACCGATGAAGCGTAAATATGTCATCGGTGACGTGCATTGCAATCAACTCGATTGGTTTCGCTTCAGCGTGAATCTATTAAGAAAGATAATAAACTGCTCCTACTTTTTTTTTCGATATCCTGACATTGTCGAGTGGCCATTGGAAACTTTGATTTACTGTTTCTTGAGATATTTATCGGTACGTCCTTAGCTACATTTTTAGGCGCAGTAGAGCAAGTTTGTGAATGTTATCAGGGTAAAGGAAAACGGTGCTGTCATCGTGCGAGGCCGTATTTAGCCTAGGTATTAACAGAAATTGATATTATAATTACCGTTCTTTTTACATTGTCGCGGGTTATGCAAACGTTAGTACTTAGCAGTGCTCACTATACCACACTTTAAACCGCAGTACATGCAAATCACTGAAGTTGACAGTTGTTTCACACTACGATATGCCCGAGGCAGGAACAGCGTAATATCGACAGTACGTAGTATACCGGCTCTACAGACCTAGTGAATCTGCCACTGTTCCAAACAGCCTCGCCAGAGCCATGCCACTTATAAAGTTCATACAGTGTAATGCATTGGGTTGGTAGATCTCGGCTGTCTTGACAGCATATACTGTATGCAATAAACCGTCATATTATCGAACAAGACACGTTGAACACATTGCGAGGATAATGCCAAGATATGGTGGGAACAATGGGAATCCCTGCTGGAAAATTGTATTATTAAGAGAACGGTGCAGTTTCTGCACTGTAAACTAGAAGATTTTTAAGCTCGGATAAATATTTCACCAGTTTGGCGTAATAAAAAGGAGGCTTTGCAGTTCGCAATAAACGTGAAATGAGTCGGACAAGAAGCACGGTAGCGCCATTGTATGTTGAACGAAAACCACGTGCAGTAGACTAATGCCTCGATCTTGGAAGTAGTTTTGGTTCGATACGGCTTAGATGCCACTATTTTATGCTTGTGAAACGTATTTCATGGAATCAAATTCGTTACGCGAGATTGCAAGGTTAGGAAATATGCTACACTTGGTCATTACATATTTTCAAGACTAACAACAACGTGGACGAAATCACTTAATGTTTTATAGATAGTAGATTAGTTACAAGTGTATGGCAGACTGGGATCCAAAGCGAAAAGAAAGCGGTAACAGCTAGCTGTCCTAATTCTGTACTACCCAATTGAGAACCACTCGGTCCCGTTTCACATGCTGTAATTTTTAGCAAAGTAGGCATCTGACAGCCTACAGCCCACTGAAAAACAACAGTGATACTTGTATGTAAGTTATAACTAGAGACAGGATTTATTGCGCCCTAAATATTGTAGTTACGGCTCCTAAAAGTTGCTTTTATTGCACCTAACAATTGCCTTTATTGCACCTAAAAATTGCTCTCATTGCACCTGAAAATTGCCTTTATTGTACCTAAAATTTGCTCTTATTGCACCTAAAAATTGCACATGTTGCACTTAAGCAATAGGAGTGGCAAAAATAGGAAACAAAGAAAAGGCAAATGCAGCAAAAAATTGAAAGGACGAAAAAAAGTCAGATAGCAAACGGGAATAGCATGTCAGTGGATCAATGAACACCTATTTCAGTTCCAAATACCAATTATCAGTAGGTATACATTGCGCTTGTGCTAATTGACAATTCTTCCCAATGGCGAGAATGATTCTAGCAAATATTCCACTTTACCTGTTCATATGATTTATCCCCCGTACGAAAAAGGTTATAAAAACTTAATTGTCAGATTTTGAGATTTTGCAACTCAATTATATTTTTACCCCAACAAATACAATAATTGATATGGGAACCAATTGTCATTGCGCTTGAAGTCTTGTGACACGCGGCAGTGATTATTAGAGCCCGGATTTTTTGAGCGTAAAATATTGCAGTTATAGCTCCTAAAAATGCTTCTATTTCAGCTAAAAATTGCTCTTACATTGCAGCTAAAAATTGCACCTAAAAATTGCTCTTATTGCATCTTAAAATTGCACTGGTTTCACCTAAGCAATAGCATTGGAAGAAATAGGAAACAAAGAATAGGAAAACGAAGCAAAAAATTGAAAAGAGGAAAAGAAGTCGGATAGCAAACGGAATAGCATGTCAGTGGATCAACGGACACCCATTTCAGTTCCAAATACCAATTATCAGTAGGTATACATTGCGCCTGTGCTATTTGACAATACTTCCTAGTGGCGAGATGATTCTTGCAATTTTCCCGCTTTACGTGTTCCAATGATGTTTTCCCCGGAACGAAAAAGGATATTAAAATTCAATAGTCAAATTCTGTATCTCAATTATATTTTTATCCAAACAAATACATGGGACAAAAATTGATAAGGGAACCAATTGTCATGGCGTTTGAAGTGTTGTGACCCGTGACAGTGATAATACGTGCCATGAGTTCGCACGTCCCTCATCGTAAAAAATGAACACGAGCTGTGCATCAACTTTTTTTGTCTCTGTCCACACGTAAAAGTGTGCTTCATGCATATAAACGATGCTGTGCGTTCAGTTATGATATAGTTTCTTTACATTTTCGCTTATATATCGCGTCGCTTTGAAGTCACATTCGTATCCTATAATCTTAAAGGACTGATTTTGACTGGAAAAGCCTATTTTAAAAATAGTTATAGCCTGATAAACCGGTAGAAGAGAATTCAGCACAGAGTAATCAGTTGGACTACCAAATAAAGAATTCGTCCGTGTTCTAATAACATTTTCAGGTTTTCTAGTTTTCTTCTCTTAAACGGGAGTACTGTACAGTGATTCCGATCATTAAAGTAAGGATAAAAAAAAACTTTTTTTCGACTTGTCCATGATCTGTGAACGCTGCAGAGGATAAATGTAGCATTTATAAATTCTGCTTACTGAACTTGAATGGCGCAGCGCGCTCAAAAAAAGGACATGCTCCATTCTTCAGTCTACCGCGTTTGCTGCAGCTGCTTCTCGCAAATCAACGCGCCGCGTCCATCATTTTGAGTGAACGCGTTACAATGAGAGACATATGAACACGGCCTAAATATTGTATTTATAGCTCACATTGCAGTTATTGCACTTATTGTAGTTATTGCACTATAACGCCGGAAGCTGAAATAAATCCAGACTCTAGTTATAACATCTACTTGGCACTCTTTCCCAGCAATCACACCACACTCACTAATAAAACTTATGTCAACAATGTGGTGCGGAAATGGCCACGAGGATTGCGCATCGTCGACTATTCCAAACGTGGGCTCGCATTGACAAAATTTGCTGTACAACTTCAAAATGGTTTGACACGAAAATTTTACCGAATTATGAGAGCGAGTATAAGGGAACCACACTTCAGGAAACGGTAAAGTCATTATCGCATAAAACACGCCCAACACTTGACAGGCACGGAAGCTGTCTGTGATCTACTTTCTAGGACTAAAAACAAGAGATCGATGTATACATTGCTCCTCCATCATTTGAAATTGGGTGAAGTAAACGACAAACACTGGCCACCACTAGTGTATAATTCAGGTTTACGGCCCACCCACGAAATTTAGGAAAATTTTAAAGAGCTTATATCCTTTGAAGTTCTCATCAAACCTAAATATAATATTCAGTAACAAGTACAGTGAACAGATTGCAACATTGACTGTCACAAATAGTATGCTCTGGTTTTATGCCGTACAGACTTAACATACCTGCACCAAGAACACACAAAGGGAGTAAATAACCTATCATAACGATAGTATATTTTACTTTTAGTGTGTTTTGGATCGCTTAGATACCAAAACAGAATCTTTCACCACCAACACACACTGGGAATTTCACCACTTGCCAACCAACAACACATTATGTGCAGTATAGGCCATAGCTTCCTAATATGCCAAAGTCACTAAGGAACTATAGTTACCGCACTAGGAAAACTACATTTACTACAAATATTGGACACTTCACCAACAAAATGATAATTTTTTGGAGTGTACCTCAAACTCGCCATTTAGTGAAGTAAGAACAACACTTCACGGACCTGAGCTGAAGTGGTGGTACCCAGGACGCTGGCATCAAGGAGCCGCTCAAACAATGGAAGCGTCGGTCTTCCCTCAGCAACATTAGCATTAGAATGCCGCCCTGACCGCCCTCCAACCCTGCGTTTTGACGCTCGTCCCTGCAGTCACACTGCAATTCTGCCCTGCGTGGCGTCACATCTGAACTACCCGCTGTAAGTCAGTTAGGTACTAACAGATTTGAATAGTTGAAGATCTCCAGTCGGGGTATTTATACTGCTAGGTACCCGCGCATGAGAGGGTAGGCCACATAATGGCCAGTTTTAATTTTCTCTATGGTTGAAGGGCTTGTGTCGTAGAAGTTTACGACGAACAAGTGCAGTGGGGCTAATCTCAGGACAGAAGGAATCTCTATTACAGAATAAATAAATATAGTCACATGGCGCTGTCATAGGACCTTACGTTCTACAACTACTACTACAAAACAATTTTTTACGCTATCAATTTCTGTTACCAAATAACTCAGTGCAACCGATATTGCTGTCTGTAGTTTATGGCAAGCAAGGGCAGCGAGGCTGTGCAACGACAGTTTTCCATTGACAAACGAAAAATCTCACATGTTGCATTAAATGTTAGCACTCCACGATAAGTTTTAGCTGATTGTTACAGGCAAGGAGAAAACTTCTCAAGCCGTTGGAAAGGGACTTCAACGCTGCCATACGAAATGATCCTTGTTACGCACAAAAAGACGTATTTTTAGTAACGTCGCATACGAAATCATTTAGGACAGCAATGATACTGAACGATGGTACAAGAACGTTTAGGGTTCGTTCATATTAGTAAATGTTGTCCGATCTCTTCATTTTGATCCCAGTGTTAGTATGGATCTCAATAGCCTGCCACCCAGTGATCAAGGGCTTCGGAGAACATCTATGGGGTTAGTTTGCAGTGTCGACGTCATCAAAGTCTAACCTTTGTTTATCGTATTCCTATAGATGTAAACTATCAAAATCTCAAAGGAAACCTGCAAATTTCATCGTCATCTGTCATGTTTATCACAGTAAGGCAAGCGGAGGTAAAAAGTTGTCATGTCATGAGAATCTGCAAATGTTTACATTTTCTGGCACTGTAAATGGTATCATGATTTCCAGTATGTAACAAGTACGTATTAGAGTTACTTTTAGAGCTGCCCGTGAGTCAGCTCGTATTCTTAAGTGCAGGAGACGGATGTATAAAACTTGACTGTTGTCATTATGTTTGCTGCATCGGCTGCATGCTAAAGTGGCACTGATAAATAAAAAAATATAAACTTTAAATTTTTTTACATTTCTGCGTATGTGCATGTAGGTAATCATGACGAGGCATCTGAAGAAGCAGTAGAATTGCCATGCATGAGCAAACTTGTTGCCTTCTCGTACATGGATGTGATCTTAACTTTTGTCTCTCTGCATGCCTAATATATTTCTAACAGGTTCTCACACCGTTCAAGATATTAAAATAGTTCATTTGTGGGAAATAATGTCAACAACATGTACAACTATCTTTGGTCACCTCGCATTTCCTGCAATACTATTTCCTACCCAATTAATGGGGTGTGAGCACGCACAGTGTAGAACAATTGGGGTGAAAATAAATATCGAAAGCTATAGCAGACTTGTAAGTTCAGAAAACTACGGTAGACATCCAGTTTTGTTACTAAACATGCTAGCACTCGTCATGTACACTCTACACAAAAAAATAGCTTTCCTTACAAGTTTAAAGAGATTTTATTAGCGATCTTATGCAAAAAATATACAAAAAGTATAATTTTAAAACCCATGATCGGGTTAATATGCAAGTAATATACTACATGACTGAATTTGAAAAAAGCCCGATCTTCCGTTTTATTGTCAACTTCAGCATTCTGAAAACGCATACCTTCCAAGCAAGGCAATACAGTATGTATTAACGAAAAATTCAATTTAGTTTTGAATCAAGGATTTCCTTTTTATCACCACCAAAATTCGGTCATTTGTGCATCTTGACAGTAATAACATCTTCTAAAATTTTTTGAAGATCCGTCCGTAACTTTTGAGCTCCGGTGTGATAAAAAATTCTGACAAACATTAGTCAAACACACGAATGGACTAATAAACCGATCATCACCAAACTTTGGTTATTTGTGTCTTTTAACGTCTCTAACAACTCTTGAAAGTTACCTGTGGATCCATTCATAATTGTTTGAGTTATGTTACCTCCACAGATAAAAACAAACATAGAGCGAAACAAGCAAATTTACTAACAGATCAATACAAAAAATTGTTCATTTACTCCTACTAACAACGTCAACATTCTTAAAAATTCCACAAAGACCAGTCCATAACTTTTGAGTTATGCTACTAAGTAAAAGAGGCAGAAGACAAATAAACGCTTGAATGGATCTTCACCGAATGTTAATTATCTGTTCCTGCTAACATGATAACAATCCCTGTAAATTTCGTACAGATCTGTCAACTTTTTTGAATTATCTTGGCGACAGATAAACATGCAGACAGGCAGATAAACAGACAGACCAATGGACATATTCGACAAAAGCATTACCTCCTTTGCAGAGGTAATAAAAAGAGATTATAACCTTAGAATGTTCTACTAGCTTCATCCGATACTGAAAAAAAAGTTAGCCAATTTAAAGTACCTGAACATAACTCTTTCAAGTAAAGAAGCTAAATTTGATAATTGTGAGATTTTCTTTCTTTCTCGGTTGCGCCAGCGATAACAAGTTGGCAAACTTACTGCAGCGTTACCACGGAAGATCAACTATGGTCTGCGTCATGCAACAGACTGATCAAGAGCAATTGCAGGTTTATCTCGGAAGAGCATTAAGTTCAAAGTGGAAAATAGCGTGTGATATAACATCCTACCGCACGATTACGGGTGCGCTGTTAGTGGAAAGCTCCGGTGGAGAAAAATCTTTGATATACTGAGATGCCATCGAGATAAATAAAGGTCTGAAAAATATTGCTCACTCAAGATATTGATTCGAACCAGCTTACGTAATGCGACTTCGGCACCAAATGAATTTTAATCGCATTGAACAAGGTGATATTGCGTACGAATATAACCGTTAAGCGCAGTAAGTAGGCCCAAATTGTAAAGTTACTCCCATTTTACTATGATTTCATATAATTCGATTTCGAGGAAAATTTGAACAATTTAAAACTGATTAAATCTATGAAATTAATTAACAGTACAAACTATTTTCTCTTTTGTTGATACTTCGGAATGACTCTGAGCGTTTCAGAATCTTGAACCATCAAAACATACCAGCAGCACAAACATCGCCAAGCACAGTCTAGAAAATTTAGGTCCATCATATATTTAATTATAGTTTTCATATGTTGTTTTTTCCTTAGATGAGGAGCAGAAGAATCCCGTGAACAAATTATGTTACCCGGCCACTCTGTTGCAGGCCGGTAAGGTAGAGATAAAATGGTTGCAAATATGTGTAATGTAATCTATAGAAAACATGACTGATAGTATTACGCGTGCCCCTCCAAGGAGATGTAGTTTTTAATGGCGTTTCTCTGTTTGTTTGTCACTTTGTTTGTTAACAACCTAATTAACTCCGCCATGGAGGTTATGTTTTCGTCGGGTTTGTCTGTCTGTCCGCCTTTCTTTCTGTCATCAAGATAACTCAAAAAGTTATGGACGGATTTGGACCAAATTTACTGGGATTGTTAGGTATGTTAAGAGGAACAGATGATCAACTTTTGGCGAAGATCTGTCTATCCGTTTGTCTGCCGCATTTTTCTCAATGCTATAACTCAATAAGTTCCGGACAGATTTTTATGAAATTTACATCAGTTGTTAGGTATATTACGAAGAATAAATAACCAAATTTTTGTAATGATCCGTTTGTTCGCTCTTTCGTGTGTCACTGTTTTTAATTTTATGCTTGTTAGCACAATAACTCAAAAAATAGGAAACAGATCTTTATGAAATTTTTAGGAGTTGTTAATAATGTTAAAAGACATAAGTGATTAAATTTTGGGGCAGATTGGTTTGTTCGTTTGTATGTTTGACTCATGTTTGTCATATATAAGGCTTGTTAGCAGCATAACTCAAAAAGTTATAACCGGATCTTCAAAAAGATTAACGAAGCTGTTAACACTATTGAACGGCACTAATGATTACATTTTGGTGTTGATACAAAGAAACTTATGGTCTCAGAACCAATTTTTGTTTTTCGTAACCATTGCTTTGCTTGGCGGAGGTATGCTCTCAGTCCTAACGGAATTATTTTTTGTTTTTGCAAATAAACTGTTATGTGGCTTTCGCTTTAGGGCTGCCAAGAATTATGCTAGGAATAGAGTTTCGTGGAAGGAAAGAAAAAGAAAGGTAATGAGCCAAAGAAATACGTGGAGGAACACAGAGCAGAGGAGCAACAAGGCGGGAAATGAAGACAACGAACAGCAACAAACTATCACAAGAAGCAGCAGACTCTAAACGAATGAAGCTAAGAATGTAGTAAAAACATTTTCAAAGATAAACCGGAAAGCTCGAGTGACACTTGATTGCACTGTTTACATGACAGGGGAGAACGTCACAAAATCTATAAGTAGCATCTGTTTTGCCCTTGAAACTGATCCCAATGCGTTGACAGGAGGATCATCACTCACTGTCAGTGTCCTTGATGCAATGGGAAGTTCAGTTACTAATTAGATGCTTTCCAAGTAACAATACTCGAAGAAATATATTTTTGCACAGTGCGTTTCACTTAATAGTTGCCATTCATAGGCATTGTTAAGTAGGATTCAGCACGTGAGCATTTTTCTGCCGTAGTTTGAGGATTTTCACATGGTAATGGAAACCTTTCAATTAATATTATTCACACTTGCTGTACGTGTGAACCACCCGATCTCACGTATCGTGAGACATATATGTAGAATAACTATTTTATTACTGTGCAAAACGGTGATCGAATATAATTTCGAAAGAAACACAATAAAACTAATAACCACGAAAATCAACGCCCAGCACGAATAAAAAAATATTCGAAAAAATCGCCTAGTATTGCCGACATGAAACATCACCGCAGATCAGACCTCGAGGTTTGCAGTCTAACAAAACTTTAGATAAAAACTCCTCTCTGATCGGCATCACTGGTTTCTTTCCAAAGGAATGCCATAAGAAACTTCAAGCATCCAGTCTAGTGTGAACTGAATTCTGCAGGGAACTTTATCTGCTAGCGTGGGGACAATGTCCACGATAACGGGCGACTTCGCTGACGCTAGAGTGAGAGGTTCCGATTATCGTGAGGTTAAGTTGTGTCAGACCGGCTTTGCGCTATCTCGTCAGCTGCTGCATGCTCTCCACGAAAGGGCCAGCACTCCCCATCAAAACTTAAATCACGAATATCATCGGAATATCGAAAGCGTAAAATACGAATATATTAAGATATTAGTGCAATACAGGGGTAAAACTCTCGGGACCCGAAGGAGCATTTGCCTAATACGCTTCTGAAAAAAAATTCGAGTATATAATGTGAAGCGCTTCAGATTAGGCTATGGTATTGGACAATACTTTTATGATTCATACTACTATAACTGTGATCACATTCTACCGCCTGAGTTTCAGCTCAGCTCTAATAGTCTATCACTTATGCAACTGAGGACGTTACTTCTTGCGAGAATATGAAAACAAGTCGCTTGCACGGGGAAGTAAAATTTTGTTTGCTTACCGTTCATTGAATTTTCAGTGTTAGTTAGTCCTTATATCACCTCTTCTTTCAAGAAATAAAGAAATTCAGACAGTGCATCCAAGAATGAGAAAGGTGCAGCAGCTACTTCCTAATAATAACTGCACTATAGTTGACGGAATACTCAAACTGTCTGGAGGGTTCTATGGCTGATGGGAGAAACTTCGAGAAAATGTTTTCTAATCACCATACGAGCATCAAATAAAAAAAGAGAAATAAACTATTGCGGTTACGAAAGGAATGTGCTTATTAGAAAGAAACATAAATTCGTAGCTACACAGTAAACGGTGAGCGGAAACCAAAATGAACTAAAATTGTTAAAAATTACTTCTACTTTTTACTAATGGCCAGTGCTCATGCAGCCTATGCGTGCGTTTTGACAAGAAATTTATCCCTTGCCTCACCATCACAGTTTACTTATTGATTGAGGTCACTAAATTGATTTGAAAAATTTTTATCAGAATTCGTCAGATATCTGCCAGATGTACTATACTTGGTAGGAGAGGGCCACCACACGTGATGCAGTGATGGTGCAATATTTTTGTCCTGGAAACAGTCTTAGGACCTCCGGCCCAAAATTTTCCAAAAATTGGCTTCAGGGCGCGAGTGCTAAACATACGAAATTACAGTCAAAAGGCGCCTCCAGCTATCGCCTTTATCCTGTCATTGAGCGCACGAAGACCCTGTCCTGCTTCTGACAAAACAAAGTGCACTAGGCTTCACCCTATCCATAAACCACACCATACATTGACGAGACACTGGCCCCTAAGGCAGATTTCGGTCCCGCAATTGGGCTTGACTGCACGGTGCCCCAGACGCATTTTTATATGTTCTCCCATTACTTTTTCATACTTTGTTTAACTATTTGACTTGATTCTTTTACATTCAGTTACGACTGGTAAACCTGTACATACTTCTAAAACTTTTATATGAAAAAATTCACAAAAATATTAAAGCTTGAAGCGTAACTACGTAGAACAACTGTTTATGACATCCTTTGATATTTGCATTAGCGTAAAATTATTTCGCAATAGTTAGTAAAATAAACAGTCTTGTGTTGTAAAACAGAAGCTTCTTAAGTTCGTGGTATGCTCGATTTGTAATGAAATGCCAGTAAACAGCTAATGGAAATGTTAATGAAATTTATTAGGTATACGGGCTAAGTAAGAAAATCAAAACAGACGGCACAGCTGAAGGGTGAGTTGGAGCAACTTGCAGTCATGAAGTGATGATGCCCTGGCCACCATGAAGTTCCCCGCTCTGTAACGCATTTCTTATGATACGACTATGAGAACTCATTTTATTAACACTTACATAAATCTGCCTCCAGGCCCAATTGCTAGAGGCCCGATTTCACTGTCCAGTCAATGTATGTATGGTGTGGTCTATGCCCTATCTTATTGAGGCTAGGCAACCCCCCGCAATGTTTACTTCTCCGTAAGAATACAATAGGGGAAGAACCCTTGAAGTGAACAGCACCACTCGTTTAAGAAACGCTGAGAAAGAAACTACTGTTGGTACAAAGCGATGACTTCTAACTTTCTGTGGTTATTCAATATATACAAGGTTTTGTTTTTTATGCGGATTAATTTCAACCATAGGTAGAAAAAGTCAAAATAAATCGATTTTCATCAATGATAAAATGCCCAAAACTCCTTTGTTTTCGAGTTATAATGCCTCTAAAAATTTGAAGCTTCAAATCGGATACTACGTGCGCGCCAATGTTTGCACTAATTTTGATAGTTCAGCACGATTCCGACCCCACCAAAGCAGTTTAGATTATTTTTACAATAAAAACTGCAAGTATTTTATGGTTTGCAAGAACATCTGCAGTTTCAATGTTAGCATTTCATGTAATCACACTACCCAGTCGGAAATTATAGTTGTGATTATAGTAGAATATAGTGGTGTATGAGATATTAAAGTCGATTATGGATGATGAAATAATATGGTAGATATGTCGACCATAACATAACGTTGATTTTAGTATATTTAGGTCGATATTGGTGGGGGCAATATTGGTTGTTTAAGGTTTGTCAAGAAATAAGGTCTATGGTAGTACATGAATGTTTGACGACTATATATGATAGATGGTTGTACGAGGATATTTAAAGACTATATATCGTAGAACATATGCTAGAGCATAACTATGGTAGCTTATCAACGGATTTCCGTACGTACGATCATCAGGGGAATTCCTCCCATTATATGGGGCAGAATATGTATGGATTGCCATGGATTTTAATAATATGGTTAGAATTCCCAACATTATTGACCAAAATAATATTGTACGGCTATAAGTGTGAATGCGAAACATCTAAAAATTCATATCACAGTGCAAAAATTGTGCATATTTTCAGTCTTTTCTTTCCTGTCGATGAAATGTAAAAATTGCAGGGTATATATGGACACTGAAGGCCTTGACGTTATTTTTATTTATTGTCTCCCGATTTTTGCTTTGCCAGTTTAGCGTAGTCACCCATTATCTTTCTTTTTATTTGTTGTATTTCTTGCTACATAGTATTGCAATCCTTGATCAAATATTGCCATCTATTCTTATGTTCATTCAGTTCATATCTGCAAAGATTCATCAAGAAATTATTCCCATTAGCTTAATGTGGGAAGATGTGAAGTTTTATGAGACATTTAACGTTTCGTACCCAGACAACGGGTACGCCCGAAAATTATCAAGCGAGTGTGACTTCCTCTAAACTGGGTAGAGTAGCTCTATACCGACTTAGAGTTAAAGAAGTTACATTTAAACGTGCGTTAACTGCACCGACTGGTTCAAGCTCCTGCTCTAGCATCGTTCTGAAGTTCAGAGCCCTAGACCATTCTGAGCAGCAGGCCTAACAAGTACGTAATAATTAAACCAATATTATTATTATAAGCAACTAATCATCAGCAAACAAAGCAGGCATCGACTGCATAATATGTCAACAGTGAAAAAAGTTTATCTTGGTAGAATATAGTTGTATCATTCGCTGAACACAGTCGATTTTGGTTGTGAATGTTTTATTTACGGTTCACTATGGTAGAACAGGGTTGTGCAGCTAATATCTTAATAGTTGTAATTGGGTATTTATGGTTGGGAATTATGGTTGGCAATATGGTCGAAAGTTGTGACATATCTCTACCATACTGCACCCCATAAATGGTTTAATATGGAGGATATTTCGATAATAAACAAACAAAGTCTCGACCATAATCATAATTGTTCTACTATAATCACAACCATAATTTCCCACTGGGTATTGCATAGCAGACACTGCGTCGTAAGAGTTTACATCCGTATCGTTTAAAAAACAAAAAATTAAGCAAGGGCTGCTGCCACCAGATTATGCACCTCGTTTACATTTTCAGAATGATTCATGCAGCCGCGAACAAGGGATCCCAACTTCTCCGAGCTAATTCTGTTCACAGATGAAGCCTATTTTACTCTTGATGGTGTTTTTAAATTCGCAATAATCATCATTGTGTTCAAGCTTAGCAATCCTCAAGTTATTCTTCCAAATAATCATCAATTTCGATTCAGTGTAAACGCGTCGGCAGGAATGTGGTCGGAAAACGCTCTAAACTATCAAGTTTAGCGATAACATTCACGCGCACGTAGTATGCTACTTGAAGCTTTAAATTATTAAAGTAATTATAACTCGAAAACTGAGGAGTTTTGGGCATTTAATCATTCGTGAAAATCGATTTATTTTGAGTTTTTCTACCTATGGTTGACATTTGTCTGCAAAAAAAAAAAGAAATAAAAACCCCCCTGCATAAAAAACTTGCGCTGGCAAGTTAGATCATTGGGCAAGGGTATCTTGGTACCTTACCGCAAAGGACCAGCAGATGCTTTCTTTGAAGGGGTTTGACTGCACGCAGAGTCTATAATTGCAGTCTCCACTTAACTTTGTAATTGGCTTTACGGAACGGCTTGAGCCGACCAATTTAATATGGTAATGTGAGAGGTGGGAGAGCCAGAGAGACAGAGCTGTTTGCTGGGCCAGTGTAGCGGAGCGTGTGCTCCGTAATGTCTGCAGCTTTGCGGTAGTTAGAGGTGACGGCCGGGGTCTGTCTATTTGGTGTACTGTTGGTGACGGAGTTTGTAGAGTGGAATGTCTGCATGTTTACTTCAGTGGTAGTGACGGCGTTTGAACAGTAGAATGTCTGCATGTTCACTGTAGAGTTAGTGAGGAAGTTTGTACAATGGAATGTATGCATGTTGTCTGTAGTGTTAGCGAGGAAGCTTGTACAGCAAGTGCCTACATGTTTATTGTACTCGGTAAAATTTCTGCATGTTCGCTCTATAGTGCCGGTGAGGCAGAAGATTTACATATTGGAATATCAGCAGACTTACTGTAGTGAAGGAGACGATCGAGGTCTACATAGTCGTTGTCGTATAGTGACCATAAAAGTTAATTTGTGGAGAGGAATGTGTATATGCCAAC
Organism: Parhyale hawaiensis; assembly: GCA_001587735.2. Classification (NCBI taxonomy): domain Eukaryota; kingdom Metazoa; phylum Arthropoda; class Malacostraca; order Amphipoda; family Hyalidae; genus Parhyale; species Parhyale hawaiensis. The sequence goes on along the minus strand of LQNS02278091.1, from coordinate 50,789,633 downwards.
TGAGGTGTTAGTGATGAAGGTTTTACGGTGGACTGTCTTCACGTTTGCTGTGACGCTGGTGACATGATCCGAAAATTCACTGTAGTGTTGATGTCGCTCTTTCTACCCAGCCTGCAAATTTGTTTCATCTATGGTGAAGACGGCTGAGCTATGAACTGTTTACATGTTCGTTACAGTACTACGGATGCGGTCGAGCTAGCGGCAAGTTCTCTTTAGTGATGTTAAAATAAGTTGTCCTGGAGAAAGTATTCGTGTTCAGTGCAGTACAGAGAGTATTTGGGAAGTAACCTGTACTTTCACTGCATCAATGGACATTAGCTTGTGATGTGGAACGCATACATGTTCCCTGTTGTGATAATGGCGATGTATTTGTCCTTGAAAGCTGACATATTTGCCAAAGTGCGAGTAATAAAGTTCCTGCTATGTCCTAAGGGTTCAGGATAGCACTAATTAGCAACAACCATTATCTGCCACTAAGGCCGTGCTCGTAATACTACACAGTACATTAGTAAACCATTAATATATTAATGTGCCCTGCACTCAGAAAATGAAAAGTAGGAAATTTTATTGCCGCTGTTCAATGTCCGTGCCGCAGTCACAAATATTGCAGAGCAACTGCGTACTCATCTTTCTACTTCACTTGATGGAAGGAATGAGATCCGTTAATTCCATGCCTTGGTTTTATCTTTATTCTGAATAGTTTTTTATTACTTCAAATAGCGAGCAGGCAGGTTCCCTTCCTAACAAGGTATAGTACAGTTTAATTAGATTTTTAGTTATAGCTATTTGGCCGAGCTTTCGACAATTGAAACGCGTGTCGTTTTGTAGACATTTACCTCTTAGCTGAAATATAGAAATAATAATGCATCGTAGACTAATTAGGGCTACAAAAGCTCTCTATGAGCGTATATCTCCGCCAAGCAACGCAATAAAAAAAAAAAAAATGCAAATTGATCCTAAATCCAAATTTTTTTAATGATCACCAAAATTTGATCAACTTTCCCTCGTAACATTCTTAGCAGTTTTGTAAAGTTCTTGAAGATCTGTCCATACCTCTTTAGGTTATGTTCTTACAAGCAAAAGAGAAACAGAGAGACAAACACTCAAAGGAATGAAGAAATTATCACTAAAACTTGGTCATTTGTTTCTCTTCAAATTCTTAACATTTCCTCCAAATTCATTAAGATTTTCCCCTAACTTTTAGATTACTTTGGTAACAGATAGATTGGCAGAAAAACAACTAAATAAAAGTATTAAATAGAAAAACACACAGAATTATTAACTTCGACAAAAACATACCTTAATTGGTGAAGGTTATTAACAAATATATTAGCTTATTAACAATTAAAAATAAACTTTTGGAATGTCCCGACCACCACGGCAAGTCGTTCATCTGTGTCAGTGCCCATGACGATGTTTTCTTCCAACGGTAATGAGGAGAAAATTGAGATAGCCATATTTGAATCCTTTAGTTCGTTTGACCCTAACTACAAATTAATAATGCCAAAGTTTTGCCTCCTTGGCTTACTGAGAGGGCTAGTTACTCCTACAAGCGTTTCGGTGTACATTTACAATAAGTTAGATTAGATAGTTGACAGTAGACGGACCAAAAGGTCCATTTCCCGATCGAGAGCTGCCGGACTTACGCCCCGGTCTTCTATAAGCTATGGCCGTTGTGTCAGAATCGCTTGACCCTTTCGTTCAGGTGTTGGCTTTTAGCAAAAGAGTTAATTCATAGATGAACGCGTGCTACGTTCTGCGGCCATAGGATTAACCCTTTCGTACTGAACTGTGCTAAGGAGCTAGAAGGGCTCTTTATTTTTGTAACAATGCAGTGGCAGGAAGAGCTCTTCTAGTGAAAGATTACAGACTAAGTTTGACAGGGCTAACCTCACTCCTTCCCCCTCCCCCTCCAATGGCTAGCGTCAGCTCTTGTTCAAATACCGAGCAGATTGTTTCTTAACAGAATATTCAGCCCCCCTCCAGTAGATTCTGAGGCGCCTGGAACTCTGTTAGGGTATGGACATGATAAAAGACAACTCGATCTTCAATACTCGAGAGAGGCGCCCTCACACCCCAGTTTATTAGCCCAATTAGCGGCGAGCAATTAGCGGAGAATTAGCAAAAGTTTACTCGGGCGAGGCGGCGAAGTTCGCTAATCAAAAAGACGGCAGGGATTATCGGGGGGCGGGGCAAAGCGGAGCTCTCAGGCCTCAGAGGCGACCGATTTTTACCGATGGTATACGCTAGAATATTATTGACACTGCTATTGGTTACTCGACTGTCCATCAATTAGTGACCTCATAGAGTTTTATTTTACAACCGTTCATTCTTCTGCTCCTCACTGAATGTTTTTTATGCAAGATACATAGTATCTGCTTGCTTGATAGTCGATATATCGCAAGAGGAGGAGAACATTGCCAATTGCACTGCGGCAAACCACTGCCATCCTCCTTCTTGTGCAGCTGAATATTAGAATTGGCTCAAAAATAGTTGCTTGATCTTTCAAACTAGCCAAAAAATTTCGTTAGTGTATGCTTCTTGTATCAGAAGCGTTTATGATACCGCTAAATTGTTTATATGACACTTAACACGTTTCTTGCATGATAGAAATTGTAGCCGATAGAACGGCATTACATGTCAGCAGAAGTAACAGCAAGCATCGACACCAACAGCACGAGGACTCCTGAGCGTTTGCTCTTGCATGCAGCATGTGCGGGATCGAGATTGTTTCCAGCAAGCACACCTTTGCGCTTGGGGCCTGTGTCAGCATTGCGTCCCAGACGGTAGAGCGGCACTAGTGACCCTTACCAGAAATGGGAATGGTGCGGGGTCTCAGGCCGTCGATATAATAGCACGAACCAGTGCCTGTGGGTTTCTCACGTGGCGGGTACGGTCAAGGTGACTTTACCTCTACCACGAAACATCAGCACCAAGAGCACCAAATAGCAGGACCAGCTGTAAAAAATGCCATCAACAGCCCCAAATATCTACTAGCACCAGCAGCACCGAACAAAGCACAAACAACACCAAATAGCAGTAGGAGTATTACGAAATACCGACAGCAGCTGCACCATATACCAGCAATACCAAATATCAGCAAAGCAGCCTCAAATATCAGCACTAGCATCCCCATGTATCTGCACTAATAGCGCTAAGACACAAGCAGTACCAGTAGTAATCAAATATCAGCACCAACTGCCCACACTTCCTATAATAGCAGCACCAAATATGTGAACTGGCAGCACTAAATACCAGCTCTGGTAACTGTCAATATTACTAGTAGCAATCAGCACCAAATACCGTACCAGCTCCAGCAGCACAAAATATCAGTACCAGTAGTACCAAATACCAGCACCAGCTACCCTAAATATCAGCACAAAATGCCAGCACCAGCAACACTAAATATTAGCACCAGAAGTGCCAATTATCAGTACCAAATACCAAGACCAGCAGGCAGCTATGCCAAATATCAGAACCAACAATCCCAAAACGTAACATCTGCAGCACCAAATAAATTTATCAGCATCAGCAGCACCAAATATCGGTACCAAATACCTGCAAAAAATACCAGAGACAAATATCGGTACCAAATGCCAGCAACAAATACCAGTGACAAATATCAGCAACAAATATCGGTATCAAATACCAGCACAAGCAGCACTAAATCAGTTACAAATACCAGCTCCAGAAGCCCCAAAAATCGGTACCAAATACCAGTACAAGCAGCACCAAATATCGGTACCAAATACTAGCACAACAAGCACCAAATATCAGTACCATTATAGTCGTGGTCGTCGTAGTTTATAGCCATGGTTTATAGTCGTGTTCGTCGTGGTTTATAGCCATGGTTTATAGTGGTGTTCGTCGTGTTTTATAGCCATGGTTTATGGTCGTGGTCGTCGTGGTTTATAGCCATGGTAATATCAGCACAAGCAGCACCAAATATCGGTACCAAATATCACCACAAGCAGCACAAAATATCGTTACCAAATACCAGCACCACCAAATATCGGTACGAAATACCAGCACAAAATATCAGCACAAGCAGCACCAAATATCGGTACCAAATACCAGCACCACCACATACCGGTACCAAATACCAGCACCAAATATCAGCACAAGCAGCACCAAATATCGGTACCAAATACCAGTACTTAATATCAGTACCAAATATCAGCACGAGCAGCACCAACAAGCGCACCACAGGAAGCTCCCCACATACACACACAGACGCACACACACCGGCGGGAAGCAGCAGCAAAGATCGCCCGGAGCAACAATTCGCTGTTCCGTTGCCCGAGGCGCTCCGGGAACCTCAGAGCGCTGGCAACACTCGCGGTGGCTCCTCAGTACGCGGCTCCTCACACTGACCTGCTCCTCTTTTGGCTCTGCGCTTTTTCGCTTGGTTACGGAATACCCAATGACCAATAATTAGCACTGTTACTGTGGAATTAACGTAGCAATTTTACATCCGTTTAAGTATTTACACACTGTATAGTGTACCGGCATCGTTAAAGATGACGGCGATAGATCTGTAGTAACACTTTTTCAGGGATCATACTCTCGTTAGTAAAATACACACGAAAAGGACGCACTGCTACTGCCAACTCAAACGGTTAGAAGAGATGAGCGTTCTCGGTTTTAATTCAGCTTAGCAGCACAGTCGTCCCTTTCTTACTGTAACAAGGAAAAAAAGTGACTTTTATCAACAAGCAGTCAAGCATCACTGATTATGTTTGATACCAGCCGCGTGCTCATAATACGTAATAATATAATTTTAGTACATCGTAAAATAATTGCTCAAGCGACAAACTTTTATGAAAGGAAGGCAGGTTGTAAACCCTAATAGATGGAGGGAAATTCACGTGCTTTTCATTTTTTTCGGTAGTTGTACTGTCCTTTGAAATACATCCTCCCCTTTGCTTCGTTGATCATCTACTCAATATTCGCATTGTGAACTGAAAGCAAATAAAGTTTTGATGCTGGAAGACAGTACCAATCAGAACGAAGAAGCTCAGAGAAGCGTAGCTGGGGTTTCAACGTAAGCGGAGGAAGAAACTCAGCATTGAGGATACCTCACTTCTGCAACCTGGTCTCAATTTTGCCGATCGGTTTCCATTAGAGCCCTACAGGATCTCTACGTTCTCTAACGTGATATATGTTTCGTGTATCTATTTAGCTCAGATCGTGACACGAAAGATAGAAATAAAAAACAGTTGTAGATATGTAAATAACTGTAAAGATGCCAACAAACATTGGTGTTTATTATATTATTTTGATAATATGTGCAAAACCTTTTAAGTAAAACATTCCTATCAGTCAGTGCCAGTTTCCGTTTCACGTTTCGCTACGTCGCGGCTGTAACTCTGCACATGACCGGTAACGAGCTGTCAAAAGGTGTTTGCGCTTGGTAAAGAATAGTCGAGCTCACTATGTTTGTATTTTAAGTAACTTCCGAGAGGAAAGCTGGTTTCACATTTGGATCATGAAGCGCGAGTGAGCAACAACCTGATTATGATTGAGACAGCTGAAAGTTTCATATTACCGTGCAGAATTGGTTATTCACTCCTCTTAGAGTTAACACGTTCGGGCTCATCGCCTGAAACCCGACAACACTGGGCACAGCCAGCGCCGCTGCTCGAAATTCTGGACAAGTCAAGCGCATAATTTCACAAGCAAATCGGTGACACCTAAACTCCACCACACTGATAGCTCAGCAGGGTCACTCGTACTCTTCTCTTGTGTATTCTCAGTAGACCTATGGCATGGCAGCCTTCAGCTGTAGCTGAAATGCTTAGCGAGAGAGAAAGAGAGAGAGAGAGAGAGTGGGGATAATATAAGTACGGTATGCAGCCGTGAAAAAGCGTAGCATGGATTTCCGTGAAATATGCTTAGGTTATCAATACGAGTTTATCGTATTAATCAAGTTCGGTTGCAAAACACGGCACCACTTTAAAATCAAGGTGAGGGCAAAGACGATTGATCTAAAAGACATTATTAAAAATTGGATCCAAATTTGAACGTTTCGACCCGATAAGTCATCATCAGCATTCTGAAATAACAAGTAAAACAGATAATACACTGCTTGTACAAACTAGTTCTAGTTCTAATTACCTAAAAAAAAATACAACAGTTCATCTATCGAGGGGCGATCTTCAATGGGTAGTACGACTGCATGTCGTTAAGGTTCGGTTTCAGTTTGCTGATAAACAGGGACTCCAGGATTCGCAGGTCGGGACTTGAATTTGCACTGCCAAGAATTGAAAAGTTTTGTTGTAAAATGGGACTATTGCACTGTTCGGCATGCGCGCGTATTNCAGCACCAGCAGCATCAAATATCGGTACCAAATATCAGCACAAGCAGCACCAAATATCGGTACCAAATATCACCACAAGCAGCACAAAATATCGGTACCAAATACCAGCACCAGCAGCACCAAATATCGGTACCAAATATTAGCTCAAGCAGCACCAAATTTCGGTACCAAATATCACCACAAGCAGCACAAAATATCGGTACCAAATACCAGCACCAGCAGCATCAAATATCGGTACCATATATTAGCACCAACAAATATCGGTACCAAATACCAGCACAAAATATCAGCACAAGCAGCACCAAATATCGGTGCTAAATACCAGCACCACCAAATATCGGTACCAAATACCAGCACCACCACATACCGGTACCAAATACCAGCACAAGCAGCACTAAATACCAGTACCAAATATCAGCACGAGCAGCACTAAATACCAGTACCAAATATCAGCACGAGCAGCACCAACAAGCGCACCACAGGAAGCTCCCCACATACACACACACACACGCACACACACCGGCGGGAAGCAGCAGCAAAGATCGCCCGAAGCAACAATTCGCTGTTCCGTTGCCCGAGGCGCTCCGGGAACCTCAGAGCGCTGGCAACACTCGCGGTGGCTCCTCAGTACGCGGCTCCTCACACTGACCTGCTCCTCTTTTGGCTCTGCACTTTTTCGCTTGGTTACGGAATACCCAATGACCAATAATTAGCACTCTTACTGTGGAATTAACGTAGCAATTTTACATCCGTTTGAGTATTTACACCCTGCACAGTGTACTGGCACCGTTAAAAATGACGGTGATAGATCTGTGGTAACACTTTTTCAGAAATCATACTCTCGTTAGTAAAATACACACGAAAGGGACGCACTGCTACTGCCAACTCAAACAGTTAGAAGAGATGAGCGTTCTCGGTTTTAATTCAGCTAAGCAGCACAGTCGTCCCTTTCTTGCTGTAACAAATAAAAAAAAGTGACTTTTATCAACAAGCAGTCAAGCATCACTGATTATGTTTGATATTAGCCGATCATCTACTCAATATTCGCAATGTGAACTCTAAGCAAATAAAGTTTTGATGCTGGAAGACAGTACCAATCAGAACGAAGAAGCTCAGAGAAGCGTAGCTGGGGTTTCAACGTAAGCGGAGGAAGAAGTTACTCAGCACTGAGGATTCCTCACTTCTGCAACCTGGTCTAGTTTTTGCCGATCGGTTTCCATTAGAGCCCTACAGGATCTCTACGATCTCTAACGTGATCTATGTTTCGTCTATCTATTTAGCTCAGATCGTGACACGAAAGATAGAAATATAAAAACAGTTTTAGATATGTAAATAACTGTAAAGATGCCAACAAACAATGCTGTTTATTATATTATTTTGATAATACGAGCAAAAACTGTTAAGTAGAGCATTCATATCAGTCACTGCCAGTTTCCGTTTCACGTTTCGCTTCGTCGCGGCTGTAACTCTGCACGTGACCAGTAACGAGCTGTCAAAAGTGTTTGCGCTTGGTGAAGAATAGTCGAGCTCACTATGATTGAATTTTAAGTAACTTCCGAGAGGAAATTTGGTTTCACATTTGGATCATGAAGCGCGTGTGAGCAACAACCTGATTATGATTGAGACGGCTGAATTACCGTGCAGAATTGGTTAGATTCACTCCTCTTAGAGTTAACACGTTCGGGCTCATCGCCTGAAACCCGACAACACTGGGCACAGCCAGCGCCGCTGCTGAATATTCTGGACAAGTCAAGAACATAATTTCACAAGCAAATCGGTGACACCTAAACTCCACCAGACTGATAGCTCAGCAGGAACACTCGTACTCTTCTCTTGTGTATTCTCAGTAGACCTATTGCATGGCAGCCTTCAGCTGTAGCTGAAATGCTTAGCGAGAGAGGGGATAATATAAGTACGGTATGCAGCCGTGACGAAGCGTAGCATGGATTTCCGTGAAATATTCTTGGGTTATCAATACGAGTTTATCCTAATTTCGTATCCTGAGCTCCGAGTAACTATATACTTATTTACTAACTCCGATATACGGAAGTTACATGTTTTTCATTTGCATATTTCTTGTTCCATTTGTCTGAAATTGAGATGTATGCTAGTCCTTGTCTGCGTCACCGTAACCCGTGTCGCAAATGTTCGATAATGTTTTTGAGATGTGATTGCGACACAATTTTTTAGCGACGGTGTCACCGGTGTAGCGCTAGTAACCGTAGAGCTGTGATTACAACACGCCTCTGACCTCCCTCACTTAACTTTGGCGAGAAATTTGTTTTATATCTAAAGCACACTGCCCGGCTTTGGAAAAACATGACATCGAAAGAATAGCACTTCGTGTCATGAAACGCTTGTCTCGTAATTTAACTCTTGTATTCTAACTTACTTTATCTTACTGGATGTAGTTCGGGCCCTCCTCAGTCCCGGGCCATGCTGAGGCACCGCCCACTTCTCGCTCTGCTCATTCGGACGAAATTCCGAATAGTCTCAATTACAATCAGAAGCCAAAGTTTCTGTCGACGTAAATTATCTCCCCCCGTAACGCTGAAACCGTAGTGAGGTGACGAACGTACCAACGGATGGACAAAGTGCCAGTAAATAATTAGCGACACATTATATATAGACTGTTGCGTCTTTATCTCTTCATTTTTTAATCAGTCCATTTGCAATCAGCACTTGTATAGACTGTACCTAACACCCGACTATCTATGTCTTTAAGATTTTTGGCTTTTGGCATCCATGAAAGAGATCTTTCATCGTATAACTTTAAATTGAATTAATTACATTTAATCAATATAAGATGAAGCAACGGCCCATAAATTTACAACCGAACAGGCAGTTTAGTTAATTTGCATATAGTGAAATTAGTTACCAGCTCTTCCGATGTATTAGACCAGAATCACAATATTAAGCATTAATATCTAAACCTAGTCAATGCAAATTACTTTGCCGTCTTTTCGAAAGCAGAGTGCAGTAGTATCAATTGCTTGCGATAGTGTCCGTAGTCGTCCAAAAAGTGCATCGAGACAATGGTAACACAAGCCCGGAGGTTTTCTACTTATGGTAAAGGAAAGTTGGGACAGAAATGGAAGACTAGAACACAGGCTATCGGTAGAAACAGGAATCTGTAAGTTAGTAGAGCGGGCACTGAAAAATAGACGCTCTGAAGGCATGCCTATAACAGAAAGGCGAGCTACGGGATTCTCCAGGGGGAGTGACCCACCCATTTACAGTAACCTAGCCCGGTACTCCATCTTACGCTCAACTCCGCCAAGGAGGTTGTCTTTTTTGGAGTTTATCTGTCTGTAACCAAGATATGCAACTCAAAAGTTATGGAAGGAGCTGCATGACATTTGCAGAGATTGTTAGAAGAAATAGGTGATTAACTTTTGGTGAAAATCAGTGGAACAGTTTGTCTCGTGGTTTACGTGCTTTTTTTTGAATATTATTTAGAAAGTTAAGAAGGGATCTTTACGAAATTTACATGAAATGTCAGTAGTGTTACTATGAAGAAATGGCTAAATTATTGTGATAAGTTCGTATCTATGTTTCAAAGTTTGTTTTTATGCTTGTCACTAACATCACGCAAAAAGATATGAAGAGACCTGCAAGAACCATGAACAAACAAACTACAACACCATCAGCAAACTGACATGAGTGTGAAATTGGCAAGCAGAGTGCTGGGATTCATTACCAGGAATTTTGAGTACAAATCGAAGGACATAATTATTCTTCTGTAAAAAGCACTAGTGCGCCCACATTTAGAATTTACGGTTCAATTTTGGTCGTCACATCAGTGTAATTGACAATGTCGACAAAACAGAATGAATCCAACGCAGAGCAACGAAAATGATACCTTAGCTGCAAAACATACGAGTGTGGCCTACAGGAGGTGGGGCTCATCTCTATCGAGCAAAGACGACTCAGGGGACTGCTAATATAGAAACATTCATGAAGTTGTATGGCTTTAACGTACGTCGTGCCAATAACGGGACTTTTTGCCAGACACGTTCATGATCGCCAGCGAAACAACTCCCGGAAACTCAAAAATGGCAATCGAAAAACTACTCTAAGCCAGTAGATTTTCCCGCATATCATAGTGAATATTTGGAATATACTTTCCTCCGAAGTTGTCGGTTCAGAAACAGTCAATGGGTTCAAAAATCGTCTTGATAAACAGCAGGAACAATATACCCTCCGCAGCTACGAATACCTCCTTCAGCAGTCACAACTCCTAACGGCCAATGCATCAGAGGATACCTTAATCCCTTATTTTACACGCCCCAACTAACTTAACGTCACCGAGCTCTGTGCAGCTGCAACAATAAATCGTACTTCAGCAAATTTGCCTGGTGCGCAGAGCTATCGTGGGGGTACTTACCTTACGGGAAGGGGGTTGGCTGGTCGTTCAACCTTCCATTTCGGCGCCATAGTTTTTAGTGACCCGTCATCGGCTACAGCTGTACTTATTCTCTGGGCCAGTGGCCAATGTCTGCTTCACAAACCGCTGCGTGTAGGTTTCCCAGAGGACGATGCAGTCAAAGTTGACTTTGTTTCTGCCTTTACCTATTGCTGAGTTTATTCTCTACTGCTTTTTTTCCTCAGATATCCAAATGTTACTGATATGATGGCAATCGCTTGTAAAGGACCGAGAGTAAGTCCCGACTACTATCTGGGAATGGGTATATTGGTCTGTCTATTGCTTCCTATCTAAGTTTGAAGGAATTATTGACAATAGTACAGAGGCACTTACGACCAAAGTTCTATGATGATCTGTTTGCGAGATTGCCGATGTGTTTGTTGTTTTGTTTGCTAAAATATAACTCAAAAAGTTGTGAACAAGTCATCAAGAAATTGACAGAAATTACAAGAGAAAATATCAGGAGGCACAAATGACAAAATTGTGGTGATAAGCTGTTCATCCGTTTCTGAGTTGATCAATGCGTTTGTTTTCGTGTCCTTTAAGACATAACAAAAAACTTTTGGACAGTGCTTCAAGAAAATCACAAGAACTGCTAGGAATGTTAGGAAAAACAACTAGTACATCATATTTTGGTGAAAATAAAAAATAAATCCAAGTTTCAGAACCAATTGAATTCAGCTCTAGCTTTGCGTTGCTTGACGGACGCATGAGCTGTTTGAGGGCTTCTCTTGTTCAGTGGCTTTTAACAAAACAAATATTTTAATGATAATGGTTAGTTTCAGTGACACTACAGGCCATCAAACTGTGAAGAAAGAAACAAAAAAGTTGTCTTATTTTCATCGCAGACAATTACAATCATATAACATAGTCACTTTGTGGTATAGCATCCTCTATTAGGAAAATCGAATACGACAAAACGCGACCGTTGTCTTCTATAACAATGCCGAAAATCTAATATTGTAGCTAAAGGCTATGGATGTACAGAACTTACGGATTAGTTAAATAGTTTTACTGAGACAATAAATATGTAATGGAATTCGTGGCTATATCTGGCCAAGCATGGACAATGTACATCAACACTTATAGTTTCAAGTCAAACACTAATGTATGCAGTATCATTCATAAAGGAATGCTTCTAGAACAATTTAGGCATTATTAATCAGCGACGTTTCTCGGTAATCAGGGACATTTCTAGTTTTACTGGTGAAACACGACTTACAAGACTATTTAATTATGCCCAAGTAATTTCAAACGCTATACGAAAGAATAATCAGTTGACTTAGAAGTGAGAACTTCAAGTTAGTATATCAAGTTTAGAAGACATACAAACGAAACTCTTGATTCGTCTGTTGAGGTTGTTAGCGCATTACTTTTCCTAAATCTTCTCTTTAGCAGGAATTAGCAGCAGGCGTTGCAGTAAGTTTGCTGTCGAAGTGTGGCTCGGAGAGTTTGGAGTAACAAGTAAAGGCGACTTTTGACGAATTGCGTACCAGCTTTGAGCATCACAATGGTAAATTAAATTGGAACTGTTTAAGTTATCTCTGCAAGTGGATTTTTCTTGGTGCTGCTGGATGATAACTTACAAGCATTGCCGAGCCAGTCATTCGTGGAATTTGATTAAAATTCAGAGGAACGTTCGAAGCAACGAATTTGAAGTGTTTGAATTGTGAGTAATTGTTTTCTTTGATAGACCTTTCTACACTGAGCGTCTTTTAATTTAAACGTGATCTTTCCCTTTCACAGTTCTAATATCCAAGTTTTAGTAAAATTTATACATAACTGCGTTGATTAAGGTATGCCTTTTCTAAAACTTCATTCCGTGGTTAAATAGTTGAAGCGTCGAACACAGTATCATCAGTATTTCTGATAAAAAAAACAGTCTGTATTCATGCTGGTTCGAAAACAACAGTTGATATTAATTTGAAGTTTCTTTAATGAAGCCATAAAAAAGGGAAAACGAAGCAACTGAAAGTTGTGACTTTTAAAATCTACTAATTTTAACACATACTATCATTGAGGCAAAAGCTCCTCATATAAAACCTAATGAAGCTATATAGCTTCTTTTGATTTTGTGGAATGAAGTCACGCTGGGGTTTCGCAATGCTTGCTCTCATTCCTTTAACCGGGCTACACAACAAATAATAGTAAGTGTTTCAAGTTTTATAAGCTAGAAGTCCACATAAACCCTTACGCGCAATGAGCAACAAATATCTCTTTTGATTGGTTCCAGCTATGCAGCTTGCGGTCCGTGGGTGGGTGCAGATTCCTGGACGAACAGGATATGCTTAGGATCGAAATGTGTACGCCTTGTTCGAGGGCATTAATACATTTTTAAAAATTCTCAAGTGCGCGATAGAGTTTTTATCTCCGGCTCCTCACTTACATTGGTTCCGAACCCAATGACTGAAAAATAATTTTTAGTTTGGATCGAAGCGAGACTTCAATGAGTTGCATGAGATCACCGCTGGGTATTGACGATTAGTGACGTCGTCTGCGATGAATAGCGTTGTGTTAAAAAAATCCTCATGTCCTTACCCCGATTTTTTGAATGGTACGAGACAGGAACATCGAGAATCTCTTAGCTCATATTGGCATATGACTTTTCCAGCACTTGCTAGGGAGTGATTTCAGATCAGGCAATAGCCATGCAACTAATTTCCCGGGTTTTAGAACGCTGCTTCATTGACCTTGATGGATTTACTCTCACGGACCATTTCAATCCTGGAAGAAAACCAACGGAAAGCTCACGATCATTTCGAGGCCTATGAGATGCTCGCTAAACATCCCTTAACTCGGGAAAGGTGCGATAAGCAATAGATTTGGCATACCCAGTAACCCCAATGATCTCACTAGCACTGCATCTGAAGCTTTTTAAATCACTTGTGCGCAACTTCCTTTATAGATTTCATATTTTAATTGAAATGTAACACCACCTGCAAATAAAACTTTGAAACTTGTGATTGTAATTCTCACAGATCTATAGAGTTAAAACGCTTAAATACTAGCCTCAATTGAGATGTGGACTGAACATATGGCATGCGTCATAGTGTATCCATTTAACTAGATATGGTCGGTAAAAATAATTTGACTTTGATGAAATAAAATTCGAGTTGCTTAGATATAGAAAAAAAATTGACACTTCTAAGTTTACAACATATCATATAACACTATAGGGATGGGCAGGAAATAGAAAGAAAACAGTTTTGAAAAACCTTGGCGTGAGAATGCAAGATAATGCTACCTTTGAAAACACGCCGCTATATAGAGTTAACACCGCGGAAGAGAAGTGAAGTGGATGGACTTCATGAATTTTTTTCATCTCACAAAGCAGAGGTTACGCTTAATCTATGGAAGCACTTAATCTACCGAGATGAGTGATCAATGTCATTGAGCTCGGCGCGCTGAATCGGCAAATTTGCTTGATGCACATAGCTATAGTGAGGGTACTTACCATATGGTAGAGGGTGGCACGTCGTTGAACCATCCGCTAAATGCGCCATTGGTTTTAGCAGCCCATCGTCGGCTGCAGCTGTACTTATTCCTCTGGAGCCAGTTGGCCAATATCTGCGGCAAAAACCAGTGCGTGTGGGTTTCTCTAGTGGAGGCTACAGACAAAAGTTGACTTTACCTTTACAGTTCTGTTCTCTCCTTTAGATACCGAATACGAGAAAAAGCTAGAACAACTTATAGCTGTACAAGGATGGTTGACCGCCAAAATTCGAGTCGTGAAAGCGAACGCCTGTCACAAACGACGTAGCTGTCTCCTACTAAGCTGTAGTAGATTAGGGTGCTGAACTCTTGACACTGGACCTTGCAGGTTCGAATGCTATCCCAGGCAAGCGATCTCATGCAGTGCTTGACGTGCTGACTCAGCATTTAACAGGTATCTAAACAGCTACACTGAGGTACTCACCTTTCCCAGAAATGGGGAGGGTAGGAGGGCACGGATCGTAGCATAAGAACCTTCCGTCGGTGGCGCCATTGTTACTGACGATCAGTAGTCAACTGCAGCCGTACGCAACATTGAGCTAGTTGGCCTATATATGCAGCACGAACCAGTGCGTGTTAGTTTCCCAGTAGGGTGAACGGTCAATTGGACTTAAGCTTCATACATAGATATTCAGTACTCCGAAGACTGAAACCCTTCACAATCATACAATTTTTGAAAATTCTGGAATGTATTACTGTAAATCTGAATGAATGTTTAGTCGCCAGGCACTCAGAAATGAATGGAATTACCTGTGAGGTACGCATTACAAGCAGAGAGCAATAGTAAGAAAATATTCCAATAGCTTCACTTTATGGAGAGCAGGGCTGTTGAACAAAAAGCTACAGAACATTCGAAATGGCACTGATATGAAAGTTATAGAATGAAAATAATCAATCGATTATTAATATAAAAAGAATACCAAATCAACTAGCGGTCAGTACGTGGATATAATTGGGTGCTAACACTCTCTTTGGACGTAATCTGCGACGCAAGGGAAAAAACTAGGATTGTGACTGCACACGTGAGGTAATGTGCGGAACGTCACCTGGACCTCGTGCGACGACCGTCAAGGTAGGTTGTTATCAAATATGTATATTGAAGAAGTTTCTTTAAACCGTAGTGGACATTCAAGTTTTTTTTATTCTGGTATCGAGCTGTTCAAGCTCATAAATAAATATTGAATTTCACCTTCGTTTGAACGAAATATTATATTGGATATAAACCGACCACATTATATGAGTGTGATATATTCATGAAACGTAAAAACACGTGTTTACGAGTCAATCTTTACGCAACGCCGTTTTATTGACAAAGAATTTTTTAGCAATCAAATGCCAAATAACAATCATGAAAAAGCGAAGTATGAAAAGCAAAACGTTTCGGATTACACAGGATCCACAGAAACGTTCGCAAAAACATGTTTTTAGTTACGACGTTGGTTTCACTTTTTATACTCCGCTTGAGATTCCTTAGCAATCAACCTACATATATCAATCAATCAATCAATCAATCAATCATGAAAAGCTACGGTAGCTACTTGTGAGTCACTGAAATCAGTTTCATTTCAATTTTGACGAACGCTTTTTCAATGAACGGCACCTCCCACTGCGCCCCCAGTGACGTGACACCTCTCCCTCAAAACACAAAACCGACTCTCCATAATTGGCGATTGCCTAGCCAAACTCGTTAACATAACCAAAAAGCCTTCCTATAGCGCTTCGGACAATGCCCAAGCCGCAGCATCACCCGTTTGTCCCTCCTCCCCTGTGTGAGTCCATTCTAAAGTTACCCCTACCGATGCCCACGAAGCGCATTGTGCGGCAAGAGTCTCTATTGTGGAGCGGCACACTCCCAGTTGGCGTGTGGACCAGTGACAGCCTCATCACAGGTACCCTCGAGGCAAGCTTTGTGTCGGCCACAGTAGCGCATCCTTGCGTCGCAGATGGTCTTCTTCAACGCTGTAATTCGAGCAGCCCACGTGTCATATTAGTTTTTTTTTCTTGATGTACCAATCGCATATTTTGAAGAGATTGGGTGTTAGCGCAAAGGAAGGTTGTCGACCGAGATTTTACCCAAAGATCTTACAAAACGTATTGCTAGTAAATTGTGGGTTTTATTAACTAATTGTCATGCAAGCCTATATGCTTTCGGATCTTGTTCATCTAGCTACAAGAGAATGACTATTCGAAAAATCAGTTGCAGTGAAGAGTGTAGATCATGAAAATACAGGGTTTGCTTACAGCAGCGAAAACTCATTTCTGCATTTAAGCTATCTGTCAATAAGCAAAGCAGCTAAGTTGCAGGAGTATAATAAAAATTATCTCTCCTTTCCCATGCTATTACGAATGCGAGAATGGCCTCTACAGCCATTGTGCAAAAATACAGCCTGGAAATTCTTTCTACACGATGCAAGATTAAATCTTACAAGTGCGCTTCATCATGGCTTATGAATTTTGTAATTTGATAAGCACCGGAGTGAGAAAAAGATATATCACACTTTGATCTTCTACCAGTTCTTCGGGTGAATAAATCTGTTTGAAAGACTTCTACATGGTAATTTTAAGCTTAAGGCCAGGCGATAGACAATGTTTGGCCAACGTACTGTCATGCTCTGATCGCAGTTGAGGATACTAAGTAAAATATTGCAACACAAGGAATTAATATCGCTGTACTTACTCCTCTGGGGCCAGTAGGCCTATATCTGCCGCACGAACCAGTGCGTCTGGGATTTTCAGTGGAGGGCGCAGTCCAAGTTAACTTTACGTTTAGAAAATAGAAGAATATTCTGCGTTCCGGTATTTGAGAAAAACTTGGGTCAGCTTCCACATTAGACAGGAGGGTGTCAGAGTCTCTATGGGAGGGGCGGGTGAGGACAAAATAATATACTGTACACATCACGACTGCAGCAGCTGAGAGCTACTGGGTAGCCAGCAGGCGGACGTACGCAATTTTTTTCAGCTGTCTTAGCTCCTTCGAGTCATGAGTGGTTTCAGTTTCTGAGAAACAAAGCTAAAGAAATTAACTTTGTATACGATTTATTGGGCTGAGTTGTTGAAGCCACCCGAGCATACTTTTTTTGTAACAAAACAAATATTTACCTTTGCAAAATGTTAGAAAGGTTTAAACTTCTGCTACGATATTGTATTGTTAAACCTTGCCAAATTCATAAAACCCTTGGCACCAAATGCCCAAAATATGACAATTTTAGACTAAGTTTTACACGGCCGGCACTGGAGCAATTCCATGTCGCAGTTATTTACGACGAGCCTCACATTTCCAGATACTCTCGAAGCTGCTGGAAATTTTCATTTCATCCACGTAATCGGATTTCCATAAGAACCTCAATTATACGCAGGGCGTAAATTAAATTAGAGTGTAATCCTTTTTGCCTGAAGTGATAGCGCGGCTCCCTGTCGCGTCCCTGCGATGATAATTTTGTTCTGTCGATGACGGCAGTTTAATATTGCATGTAATTTGGGTTGAACAAAATAGGCTGGTAAGCATATTAGTGTATTTGTAGGTGAGCTGAAATGAAATAAGTTATTGAGTGCGATATTAAGGAAAAATATATATACACGCGCACCGCGAAGATAAAAAGCATTGCAATTAGCAAATATATGAAGGGTATGAGACACAGCGACAGCAAAAAGCAAGTAAAAAATGTGCTCTAAATTTGCTTTTGTTTCACCTGTTACTATTTTGGAAGTAAGAAACGGTCCAAGCAATGATCCGTTATTTACTTGAATTTCGCATTCCTAATGTATTCATGTTAAAATCGCCATAATACGCAGCGTTCCAAAGAAATGAATGAGAAAAGACACGTACGTTCACTAGCCTTTGGCATTCGTGGGTGCATGGGAACAGCAAGCCTGTAACCAAGAAAAATTCAATAACATAGCATCATTATAGTAAAGTGAACAAGTCAAGTTAGGTGAAGTGAATGTGACTACTAAACATCAGCTAATGAGCAAAGTTACGCAGGTAGGACTATAGTTACTAACAATTACGTACGAAGGTCATGCAGACATATAGCGTTTAGCAATATTCGAATTTATCCATGAATAAGCATATCTTAATGATCACATTCACTCACGGCTGCGTACTATCATAAAAAAATAATATCCATGCAGAGCTAATTAACTACATCTAATAATCGAAGTCACGGCACGGCTATTTAGCATCATCTATCAAAATCATAACAGTCATGCAAGGCTGCTAAGCATAATCTAGTAATAAAAACCCCCGTAAGAATAATTATCATCATCTAATGATGATAGCGGTTTCCAGCTTCCTAGCATAATCAAAATGAAACAAAAATCAGTTCATGACTAATTATCATTATTCAATCAGAAAATCACGCATGCCAATCAGCATCATTTTTTCTAATGATCACAACCACGTCAAGGCTCCCTTAACTACACTATCAAAATCACGCATGACTAATTAGTAAGATCAGCTAATAATGTAAAAAAAAAAACTCAATAGAGGGTGGTGCAGAACACGACACGTAGCCTAACCCTCCTCGCCGCCACCATGCAGCACCCCACACGCCGCCGACCACAGCAGCATAGCCCGAGGCGAAGATTTGCGTCTCGTACGCCCGCGGTTCATTTCATTGAAAGAAAAAGGCTGCACGCTCCAGCGCCGACGTTACACAAATGATCCACCAATCTTTTGAATCATTTCTCACGCTCGAGCTGTACGAGAAACTGTCGCAGCTGCTACACTTTTCCATAGATGAGCTGGTGTAGTACTTACTGGTGGTGTACGTGACAAAAGGATTGACGTGTTGCAGGTAAAAGTTATCTAGGTTTATTTCGAGTAATTGAGGAATTATTTTAAGCTGCTGTCTTAGTTTAATGCATCTGTAAGCAAAAAGTTGATAACGAGGAGCAATGATACATTAACAAGCTAATATAGGGTTATCACCAATCGGTGCAAAATTAGTTTCCCTCTTCTGCTACGGAATGATACATTAACAAACTAATATAGGGTTATCACCAATCGGTGCAAAATTAGTTTCCATCTTCTGCTACGGAACTTTCGTGCTTGCAAGCATATATTTGTAAATGCTTAGTCATAGTTATACGTATAATAGTCGTAGAACCTCATCTCTATCCACACTAGGAAACGTACAAATACAGCAGTAGCTTTAAATTGGCTATGAAATGACAAAAAATTTTCAGACCAATAAATAACGTTCTATAGATTTGAGAACGAATAACAGGTTGACGATGGTACCTAATTATAAAGTACCGACTGGTTAGGTGTATATGTAGGTGAGAAAGTGCAACTTGTCCTCTTATGCGTTTGTATACAAAAACACAATACACAATGATCGAGAGAGTGAAAATTCAAATATAAAGATTAATGCGTAACGTAAATTCAAATTTGACAAGTGCATTTGTGCTATTGTCTACAAAATAAGGATATTTCGGACATAAGTAATGATTTCAGTTCATTGTAATGAATATAATAAACATTATTTGTAAATCCTATTTGTGGTATAAAGACAAAAGATACAAAGTAACAACAATTGATTATCAAGATAAAATTAGATTTACTGTGTTGTAAACTAAAATGTGGCAGCATGCAAAAATACATGGGTCCCAGTATAATATGTGATATACCTCAGTGTATGTATCACGTTAGAACAGGATAGGTTAGTTGAGAATAGGTTCGGTTCAAGATAGATGCTTAACTTGACTTACAGCTAGGCTCATACATGAAACCCGTACCTACCGACACAAGTGTTGTGATTAGCTGTCATCAAGTTTATTAACTGTCCACCGTCTCCAGGTGGGAAACGATTCATATCATATTAAAAACCAGTACCGAAATTCTAGCTAGGTTGTTTATTACACAGCAGGGGCGATCCAGTCCTGGGCGATAGAAAAAAAAAATTGTCTTGCTTTCATGCAGCTACATGGTCACATCTACTGCTCAAGAGATACCATTATTCTCGAAATATATTTGATCATAGCATAAGATGCTCATGGATAGTTTTCTGATGAATGATAACTGATGCACCGCCTATGCCTATTGGCAGCACTACCCTCAGTTATTACATAAGGGCGATCGAATCCTGAGCGGTAGAAAAAAAAATTGTCTAGTTCTCAGCTATACATGGTACGCTACTCAAGAGATACCATCATTCTCGAAATACATTTGATCGTAGTACACCATGTTCATGGATGGTTTTCTGATGAATGCTAACTGATGCATCGCCTATGCCTATATCGCGGATTAGGTCAGGCAATATTATTGAAAATGTGACGTTTTTTTTACATTCGGAAGCTTATATGGATTAATTTATTGCTCCTTGAGAAAGTGTCCGTTCAAGTGATGGGATCAATGTGATGTCTAATCAATATGATGTCTAAGAGTATTAAAAGTTTTCATTATATAATGGAATGGAGTTTCATATGAACAAGACAGTGATTATATAAGAAATGCCAAGATACCACCATTTTCAAGTTTCAGTTAGTCATAAAGCAAAACACGAGTGAAAATAATACCTACTTACCTAGTGTATCATCGTTTTTTGCTACATAAATGTTTTCTATTCGTCATATCAGAGAATATGTACATATCATGCAAAGACCATGGTAAAAATCGGTAGAAACAATTTAGGAGTAGCTATATATTATTAATGATTTTTTTTTACTGTACTAGTGACATATTCAGGTGACGGACGTATTGTACCTTTGATAAAAAGAAACAGTTTTTCTGTTCTCATCTTATCTGGCTCTATTAACATAAACTGTATCAGGGTAAAAATAGCATGGGTAACAGTATCAAAATTTTGTAAAGTTATTGCGTGAAATCAATAATAAATTACGGTACCTGCTAGTCATATATATACATATATGTATACTTAGAAGTGGATTCTAAAATCGTACCTAACGACAAATTTGTAACAGCCGAAGTTTGCCGCCGAGCACAGATAATGAAAGTCAAGGGTCTAGATTGCACGCGCCTGATTGTACCTGTCAAAACAGAAACAATCGAAAAGTTACTCTATACTTGTTAGCGTATCTGTGAACCTATTGTCTTCTTGGTAAGAGTTATTCTATTTTTATTTGAATCCATTGTAACTGGGAATGACAATGAATCACACCCAACGTAAAAAGCTCCACAAGAGTCAAAACTTAATAACAAACTACCTGTGACAGCTAAAGTCTGCAGATGAGTACAGATCACGAAGCCAAGGGTGCAGGGTGCACGCATCTGATTAGGCCGTCAATATTTAGGCCTATGCAGGCAGCGATCACACTCCCGCTCGCTGCCATTGTCTCTGGTTCATCACGCTTATCAAGCACAATTGTGACGAAGCGCAATGTGGTGGACGCATCTGTATTTATTGAAATGATCCAAGGGGCTGCGGCGATATTGCATTGTATGACTCAAAAACTCTTTTTGTAGGCCTAACTCCTGTGAAAATTGAATAGAAGATGAGAAGCGCGTTGGGTTTCCATTTTTTGAAGGGTGGAGGTCCTATTGCACACCCGTTCCGTCCTCTATCGATTGTCAACTCGAGGGGAGGAATTAGCAGTATTTTTATAGATGACTTTCCACCATACTAGCGACATTTTTTCGGTGAGATTTTACACCTTTGAATAGCGGGAGTAATTTTTTCCAAATAACCGTCAAGCAGCAGTTAGAGGCCACATTGATTGGAACGAGGGGCTGCAACGTACGGGATGGTTTTTACGGGGACCGAGGGAGGATGTTGGTCTTGTCCCATGTGAAGATATCATAAAATGAACCTTTCGAAAGAAGTATTGATATTCAAACATAGGATATCGCTAAAGAGGGTTTGGATGGACTTGCACTCTGTGGAACAGTTAACAATAATTTTCTAATATAAGTCGAAGGAAAGTAAACCACAAAATGAAACTTTTGAAAAAAATATATATAGTTGTATTGTGTAGCACACAATCTCACTCGATGATACTTTACATCTAAAAAAATGCATAGGAGATAACCAGGGACAGTTTTATATATATACTCATAATTGCCAACATAATTTTCAACTAGAGAAGCACTCTGAGAGTGCAATGCTAACAAAGAATTCAAATAGGTCGGGGGTCCAAGTTGCCTTTTTGATCATTACAAAAAGTGAGCTACTTGTTCATCGTAATATTCCTAGCAGTTTCTGTAAATTTCTTGAAGATCCTTCCATAACCGTTTGAGTTATCTTCTGACAAAAAAAAAAAAAAAAAATACGAACACAGTGACAAACACACAAACGGATTAATAAATCATAACCAAAACTTGTTCATTTGTGTCACTAAACCATAATGACGTTCCTACAAATGACATAAAAATCCAATTTAACTTTCTGAGTTGTGCTACCAAGAAAAAACTGGTAGACAAGTAAACAAACAAACGGTCGAACGGATCTTCACCGAAAATTAAATTAATCATCTGTTCCTACTATCATACCTAACAATCCCTGTGTTTCATAAACATTCGTCCATAAATTTTTTGACTTATTTACCTTGCTGACAGACTGGCAAATAAACAAGCAGACGAACGTACAAATAGGCAAATTGAAAAAAACACAACCTCCGTAGCGGAGGTAATCATCTGTAATCAGAAGAAAGAATATAAATTTTTGAAGGCGAAATACAGTATAATGATTTTCAAAAATGTTCAAGTACGTGTACCAGTTGTTGTTTACTGTTTAATAATGTCTTAAACTTATACTTCGGCATAATTGCACAGTATATTCTATCCAGAACAATAGCGGACACACGGCTGTACGTAAACCATATTCCGCCCTAGGTTCAAAATTTTGTAATGAGATCGAATAGATTCCCGAATATCGGTCGATTTCTGAACACCTATTGTATTTTGTTGAAGTGAATCCGCATTCCAGAATATGTTGCTAAGCTTTTATTAAAACGTTGCAGTCATAAAGACATGCAATAGCTTGGACGCTGCCTTTCGATTAGATAACTGACAGTATATAGACGGTCAACCAGGCCCATTCACAGAGAGCAGCCGGGACTTGCGCTCCGGCCCTCTATGTGCTCTGGCTATTAAATTAGAATCATGGAGATATCCGAGGAAAAAAGAAGAGGACGAAGAGAATGTACTCAGCCATATAGTTGACCGTGCAAGCACAATTAATTTCTGCAGAATTGCGAAGCTCAGAAACATTAATCATGTTTGGGCATGAAAGATAATGGATTACGGTGGCTTAGAAATTTTAGCAGTTAAGAGTTTCGGTCTCCTGGATGAGGAGTCCGTGACTGTGAAGGATGTTGCTCCCCGTGTTTGTCAAGACGATTTTTAAATGTATTGACTCACTCTGCACCAACAATTTCGGACGGGAGCCTGTTTCAAATGTTCGCTATAAAGTATGGGATGAACTGCTGGCTGAGAACTGCTCTTCGATCTTTATGCTTGAGTTTTTGCCGTTGTTCACAGGCAATCATTAATGTCTCTGTCATCAAATGATATCGAAGGCACGCCGTTGAAGCCATTCAAGCACTTGAATGTTTCTATTTGTTGCCCCCTGAGTCGTCTTTGCTCCAGAGAGATGAGTTCCACTTCCTGTAGGCTTCATTCGTTTGACTTGTTTCGCAGCAGAGGTATAAATTTTGTTGCTCTGTGTTGGATTCTTTCTATTTTATCGATATCGTTGGACTTGTGTGGCCACCAGAATTGATCAGCATATTGCGGGAGTACTAACGCTTTGAACAGAGAAATGAAAATTTCCTTGGATTTGTACTCAAAATTCTTGGTAACGAATCCTAGTATTCTGCTCGCCATTTTAGCACTCTTGTCAACTTGATGATTGTGTTGTTGGATGGTTGTGATGGTTATTCTCATGTCACGCGGTTGGGTGACAGCTGCTAATTTTATCACGTTAATTTCCAACTGATGGAGGAGAAGGGGGTTTCTGGTTCCGGCCTAACGCACGTGACTGAACATTTGTCGACAGCAAAGCTTATATGCTAAGTTGCGGACAAGGGCATAAAGCGGCCGAGGTCTTGTTGAAGTTCAATTCTATTTCTGGCAGGATGGCATAGTTTGGTGTCATCTGAAACTTTACTGATTTTACTGAAGCTATCACAATTAAGATCATGGATGCCAATTATGAACAGAAGTGGGCCAAACATTCAACCTTGGGGAATTCCTTGCAGCTTCACTCACTGCTGCCGACCAGTCAGCCATGCTCGAATAAAGCGTGAAGAGTCTCCCTGGATGCAACGGGCTCCCAATTTTTTCATTAACCGTTGATGGGGAACTTTTTCAAATGCCTTTTGAAAGTCTAGGTAAAAGGGGTACACACCTTTTTCATTATCTCTGATTTCCGTAACTTTCGAAAAAAGGCCCAGGAATATGGTTAGGCAGCTTTTTCTACCTCGGAAGCCGTGCTGGGTATCGGAAATCAACCGGTACATTCTCAGGTAGTCAGTGATGCGCTTCTTTATCACCCGCGAACGAAGTGAGAGAGGTGATAATGTTTTCGTTGAACATTTAAATAAATATATATATATAAATATATATATATATTTGTATGTCTGTCCACGTAAAAAGCGGTCGGAGTTGAGCAATCTTCATAATTTTTATAGGGAGTTTAGTGGGTTTCTCTAGATGTGACCCATGTCAAAAAACGGGGCCTAGCTGGCCATAAAAATTGTCGGCGTTGAATTTTCTCCACCCCGGCGAATTTGCATCCACCGCGGCAGATATCGTCTGGCGAATGGGGCGTTCTATTTTTTCCTACGTTATTATTGAAGAGCTAATCCATGGAAAGAATGCCGCTGTGCCCTAGCCTCATTTATAAAGAATGATTTCGTTGAATTTGCCCCATACCGCGTGTGATGGTCTTACGCCACCGAGGCGTTCTAGTGTCCAATGGTTTTGCTGACTACCGAGGTAAAACTGATTGGTCGACAATTACAGAGACTGTTCTTATCTCCCTTCATAGGCATCGGAATCACGCTAGCGAGTGTCCAATTCTCTGGAACATCTCCTGTGCTTAGAGACCGATTAAATATTTTGAGCAGCGGCTCTGTAATTACTGGTGCCATATCCTGCAGAACATGAGGGGAAATATTATCTGGGCCAGTGAATTTGCACACACTCAGGTGGGTCAGTTTTTGAAAGACCGATGCTCCGCCAAAAAACATGTGCTTGTTCAGGAATAATCGTGACATTTCCAATGGTAAATACCAAGATGAAATATTCGTTCAGGATAGAAGCTTTATCTCTTTGGTCATTGGGATTTCAACGTCGGCTGTTTCGAGCAGACCCATGGTTTCTTTATTGAGTCGTTTTTCATTTACATAATTACAGAATGCTTATGGGTTGCATTTTGCCATTGCGGCTATGGAAACTTTTTTCCCGATTGTGAGTCTTGACTACTCACTCCACTTCCCGACATGCCATTATGTGATTGTACAGGGTATGATCATTTGGATGACGTATCCGGACTTTGAAACACATTTGTCGCCTGGCACTTTTGAGTGAATCTGGAAATTCTTCTCTTCGAAGCAAAAGCATTAATCCTTTAAAATCTAGTGTCCGTCAGGCATAAGAAACGCTTCAGGCACTGCTGTTTCTGCGACAACATAAGATTGATTCGAGACACGTTCGCTTGAATGCCAATATTAAGCTTTCGAGACTTGACTTATCCAAAACACGAAGTAGGTGAGGGGGCTTCGACCTGTTCAGCTGAATTTAAGGTGTCCTAAATTGATTGCCTTGAGACTTCCGGAAACGTAACCTTGGTCGGTAAAATGGGATTTTTTGCCGGCCGACAGTAATCGGGTAGCATCTAATACTTGTGCCACGATTCAAAGTTGCTAAGCCAAAGCTTCTGTCTGCAGCTTTGGACACGTTAAGCCCTGGAGATTTAATTTTGGCGCTCAGTTGAACTCGCCACTGGTCCTTGCAAAGAGGCCGTTTCTACTGTAGAAATAAAATGGGGGAAAGGACCCTTGTTGTAAAACAGAACAATCTAAATAAAATAGGGTTAACCCTATCCAAACAAGGCTTTGTCTTCTTATAACAACAGTTCTTTATCCTACTGCATTGCTACGGAAAAAATGCCATTCTAGCAAGGCGGTACAGCTTGAGTAAAATAGGGAAAGCCGTATTATATCTAGGCAATGCATGTTAGCTTGCAACAACAAGCATTTGTAGCGAGGCAGCATAGCCTAAGTAAGATAGGGTTAAGATGGAACTGTCAGAAGGACTCTGCCAACAGTTCTGTTGTGGCGTACGTAACTCGATCTGGCGGCGTCCAGGCAAGGGTTTGAACGGTGCGGAAATGAAGGCTTTTATCAGTGACCGCCGGACACCGGTCACTCCGGACCTCCGAGCCCCGGCACCGAGGGTGCCATCAGAGGGAGCCAACTTAGTTTGAAAAGCTTCAAGAGCGATTCAATTTTCCCTCAGGAAGTTCATGCGAGGATGGTAACGGGATCAGGAGACCAAGTATAGCTGAGACGACAAATTCGTGCATTCGAGCTATCAGTGTTATTAATGTGGACTAGTAAACTGAATTATATTCATACGAATAAATAGGAAATAGTTATGCAATAAAACGTGATATTTTCAAATAGAAATACTAGTATATGGGATGAGACTAATCACAAGCGAGGAATTTTAAGATAAGCCAATGAAGAGTAAGCTTAAAAAAGCAGTACAACTGAACGGTACTTAAGGAGTAAGAAATCAACAACAAGATTTGCCCTCGCATGTGCCGCACGAACGAAACTACAAAAGCAGTACATATACCGCGGCTAAGCTTTGAACAATTACCGAGCGCTGTCAAATAAACAGTTGTCATATCTTCAGTACCACGGTAAAAACAGTTAGCTCGTAAACCAAAAATAATTGTAATATTTGTCCATGACCATGCTGACCACAATTAGCGTGCATATAAAAAATGTAATATCTTTATAATTTGTAGCGAGGCAGCACAGCCTAAGTAAGATAGGGTTAAGATGGTACTGACAGAAGGACTCTGCCAACAGTGCTGCTGTGGCGTACGTAATTAGAGTGCATTATAAAACTCTGAAATATCTGCCCAGTTACGTGTCGAGAACATGAGGCGTGCGTTACCAGTCATAAGTTGAAATAACTTCTCATTCACATGCTGAAGATAATTTACGTGCGTTTCAATTAAAAGCTAACCTACATTTCTATTACTGCACTGAAAACAACCGACTGGTGCTATCAAATAAAAGTTAACTTTATACTCGCATTTAGTGCCATACTAAAAGGAGCAGCATCTATCAGTAGTTCATAGATATCGCACTCTGGCAGTGGCACGGACATAGCGCCTGTGTTTCACAAGATGCGAGCAATGGACAATAAAAATATATGCTTGAAAAGCAGCCAATAACATAATTACTGTAAATAACCTGCATAAAACCTGCTGTAGCGAAGCCAGGCAATCCTTGATGGACCTGATGGGTGGAGTAAGGGTTAGGTGTTACGTGGAGGTGAGTGTCATCAACGTGTAAAACGTTAACGACAGGGAGGTCGTGTTATGATATGGGCTGGTATCATAGAAGATCGACTTGTAGGTCCGGTTAGAGTACCTGATGGCGTAAAAATTACATCTACATCATATTGAGAAATGTTAAAAGACGCCTTGGTCACATGACTGGATGACATACCCCTTTCGTTGCTTCGAAACTCGATGTTCATGCATGATAATGCGCCTTCTCACTCAGTCCGTACTACCACAGCATTTTTCTGAACTGGTTGGGGTTCCATGGAGAGAAACTGATGGTTTGGCCACCCTGCTCACCTGATCTAAACCCAATTGAAAACTTCTGGGCCCTTCTGAATAGGAAAATTTACGCAGATGGAAGGCAGTACAACTCAAAATCTATCTTGTGGGATGCTGATGCTGCAGCAGCAGCAGCAAGGGCAAGTCCATCTTGTGCTCTAATGAAACTAACTGGCTGCATGGATTCAAGGATTACTCAAGTTGCTAAACGTCATGGGGCTCATGTTGCCAAATAAGACATTTTTCAGTCACTGTAAACTTTTGATTAATGATTTCTTGTTTAATACATAAGTTTTTCTTTTGTGCTGTTCATTTTTGCTCCTTTGGTGCCATAAAACTGTGACTATTTTGTTTTTAGTCAAAAAAGCTTTTACCTCCACTCAGTGAAATTAGTGAAATTGGCAAAAAAAAAATAATAATTTTTGTAGAACCAGCAGGATTAGTCGTTTAAAAATCTACGGACACTTTAACTTTCTAGGCAATTTTTTCAGAAATTTATAGCCAAATG
This sequence comes from Parhyale hawaiensis, assembly GCA_001587735.2. Classification (NCBI taxonomy): domain Eukaryota; kingdom Metazoa; phylum Arthropoda; class Malacostraca; order Amphipoda; family Hyalidae; genus Parhyale; species Parhyale hawaiensis. The sequence goes on along the minus strand of LQNS02278091.1, from coordinate 50,761,121 downwards.
TAGTCAAGATGAGATGAATTTTACAATAAAGCTATTATTTCCGTTATAAGTGTATATGTCTCCAGGTCTTACTGAACGGTAATAATTTTATCCGACCTTGATCACATGTTCAGACCATATGCAAGCATCTTACTTTTATTACGCAAAAGAAAACCTCACTACAAGATACCACATTCGTGCTGTGGAATTTGGCTGGCCTTGTGCAAGAACTTTTTCCAAGCTCATATGCACAAGGAAACCACTCAAGCCATAGTTATTTATTTATTTTTCATTTTTACTGGTAAGTTTTCCATATCTGTAATGCCGAGGCCACATTATGTTATCACACGCTCAAATATTGAGCGGACCTTTAATTTGTCGCAAGTCATACCATATTGTGCTTCTGACTTTCATTGTTCATCGTAATGCCGTGCGAGCTTACCGTCCGTTCATGAGTTGAGCGGGCGACTGTTGAAGGTGGCTTCGGCACATATGATACTAAACTGGTAACTGATGTTGTGGGTAACATCGAAAAATTGATTTTTGTACAAACCTATCAGTTGATCAACTCAAAACTAACAGCTAGTAAATAATCTTCAAGATTTTTGGACGTGCAATTGGTTACTCAAGGGCTGACTTGTGCAGAATAATAATTTTATCCAGCTCTATCGCACATTCAATTGGTTATCTACTCCGTGACTTACACAAAATAAAATTACCATCGCTAGACTTGTCGGACGTACAATTGGTGGCTCAAGTACTGACCTCCGCTGAATAATAATAAATATTTCATCCAGATCTATTAGATATTTTATGTACTCGAATGAGGACGTACATAGGATAATAATCTTTAATTGACCTATCAGATGTTCACTTGGGAACTCAGGCACGGGCTTACACTGTATAATGGTTTCTGTTGGTGTGTCCCATGTTCAAGTCAGGTACTCGAGCTTATGTTTGCATTGAATATTTCCCCCGCTGGCGTATGATGGATGCGCGCTGCTGAGCAGAGATCGGCGGCGAGATAGCGAGAGGGGAGGAGTGCGATCAACGGTGTATACGTCTCCCTGGATCAGCTCTCCCCTCACATTTCTGGAAGCTTTGGTCAAGAATATTTAACTAGTATTATCAAGATACTGAGCTCAGAAGTCCCAGCTGCTGCTGAACATATGTTCTAGTAATAATTTACACCTTTATTGATCTTTCGTTTCACAAGCATTTGGTAAAGATAACCTTGCAGTAAAATTCTCTAAAATGGAGAACGCGTCTACTAAAGGAGAAAAACGCCTGAACGGGACGCATGCCATTAAAAATATCCTTACTAGGTCAACAACCATATGCAATAAAAATACGACATATCAACAGAAAAATCATCCCTGTACAAACTAATGCAAGATTCGGGAAAAAGTTAGTATTCATATGCTAAAACATAAACTAGTATGCATTCAATAGTCAGACACATAAATAATACACTGCGTTGCTGAAATGCTTGAGCAGAAATCTCTCGTAATTTAGTGTCTAGAGGCATTTAAAAAGTGGATAAAGGTACACTTCTAGACATGAGCAGACTATGATGTTATCAGGTAGTCACCTATATAACCTAGCATTGCGAATGTTTCACAGCTAGAGCGAATCCATTTAACTCTTGAATAGAATATTTCTTTAACTTTATCGATCCGTCTAATTGGATTTACTTTTATCTAATGTATGGAAAATAGACAAGCGTCAATTTCCGCGTATCCAGACGCCTTACAGTACGGGATATCTTGTGCGAAGTCTAACATACTTAGAAAATAGGCGAAGTGATGGGATTGTACATACGTTAAGAGATGAAACTCGATTTTTATTAATACTGAGGTGACATGGTTCTTTTTATAGAATGAGGGTAGTTTTCGTGCTGCGTGTTAACGGTAGGAACTTTGAGTATAGTAGAACCAACTACTTTTCTCCAATTAATGCCAAAAGTGGGGGGAAAATAGAAAACAGCGAAGAGTAAGAGGTAGGAGTACATTTTCTTTGTCTGGTGTTATATTTCTTTCCAAGGGAGCACCTTTTCTTTTCTGATCTTGTATCCAAGTGTGCAGCAGTCATGAACATCAGCTTTCCATTTAAAGAGACTCTCTGGTTCTTAGACAAGCCGTGGATTAAAACGGTTCTTCAAGAGATAACAGTTCAACAAATACATAAGGTACCATCTTAGTTATGTCCAGAAATTTCGAAAGACAAACATCTTGTCTCCAAATATGCCATCCGAAACATAATTCCGCCTCCCCTTCGTAAGCGTCTTATACGAAGCGGACAATTGGCGCTATTTACTTCACCCATTGCGTACGCCTAGAGTAGTACAGCAGTCGTCAGTAAGAAGACATTTCAAAAATCTACCTAAGTTAGTCTCCTGGCCGTTTGACTATTTCCTTTACGGACAGCCTTCAGAGGTGATCTCTGACACGGTTTTACTTCTCTGCCTACCAGCTTTAGTAGGATACACCCATTTTGTAGACCTCAAAACATCTCTTCTACCACAATTAACGCTCAAAGATTTCTTGACTAGTCAGATGTGAGTCTTCAAAACTTCCGACGTTAGACGTTACAAAAATAAAAAACCTTCGAACTACCCTTGTCAGCCATCACAATGACAGCAGAAGTTCAACAAGTTTCTTCACACTTCTCTGATTTCATCCCAGGATGTTTTACGTACTCAGGATGGTTTTCAATTTGTCTAGCTCTGAGACAGTGATAGTCTTCGTATTTGATGTTATATCACGTTTGTGACCTATGCAATAACACTTTTGTCTGGCACTTACCTAAAAATAAAAGACGATCAACCTTTGCAGCTTCACGAAAATTTCCATCATTTGGTTACATTTGCGCAGGTTTTCTTTATTTTACCCCAGTATACGCTGGCCAACGTTGCAGTGGGTAGACCTTAATCCGAACGAATAACCACTCTGTTATTACGAATACAAAAAAGCTGTCTAATAATTTGACACGCAGTGTATGTGTTCGAGTTGCTCTAAATACCCAGAATTGAAAGCTTTCCAGACCGAGGGTGAGCGCGCACTGACGCATTCAATGTCCAAGAGCGTCGCAATATTGAGACCGATCCGTCAGCGAGCGGACGGGCGATAGGGAATCTGATTTTCATGACTGTCTTTGGAATGCCACCCATGTCATCTTACACAACAATAATAAGAAGAATTGCGGAATGAATTTATTCCTTGTCGAGGGGAACTTCCAAATACGAGTTTCTGGTGTTCAGAAATGGTACGAGAGCAAATCATACAAGCCGAAGAAATATATTAAATTTTTTTACGGTGCGTTAATGTCCTTGCACTTTATTTCGTGCTGTCACAAGTCTCGTTTTTTTTAAATACTGTCTTAACTGACAATGCAAGCGATAGCAATGCTTGATGGGTGACAATGTAGTGTTTATGTGCGCGCGCTCACTGTGCCTATATATAGGAATGATGTCTGTTTGAGGCCAAGGAGTCAGTGCACGCTAGGTTGCAGGCTGTGAGTTTCCACGAGGACTTTAGTTTTTGTTGTACCATGAGCTAATAAAGGTCACATGAGATTCTTTGTAGCGTTCCCGATAGTTGCGTGGATATCGGGTTTCTGGTAGGCAAGATAAGACATTCGTTCATACATTCCACAAATGGCATACAAACTGTCCCATCCATGACACCGAGTTGCCACCGGATGGCTGGCCATCGACCTTTACATTTATGTTTTAATTTGTGATATGTTTAGGCCTGACGTCAATGGGTAACCTTTTATCACTTGTTAGCTAAGTGGCTGTTTTCCGGGCCAGCGATGGCCAAGCAGTTTCATAGCATGTCAGAATCAGAAACTCCAGAAACGAGGATATATTTGTTGTCAATGGCAAATTACAGCCGTGGCACATGGGTAACCGCCGTGACTCATCGTTACTAAAATGTTAGCTGATCAGCAGCAGACAATGAAAGTTAGCAAAACTGCAATCACAATAGAGCTTCAAACAAAACAGAAAGTTTAACCCTTTCGATACTGACGGTACGTGCACGTCCCGCATCAAAATTTCCATTATTAAAACCGGTGCGTTGTTTCCTGCTCTAGAAAGTTGGACAACATATTTAACAACCCGTCTGATGTCAGTGATAGTATTTTCTTTATGAATCAACTGAACTGTAGGAGAGCTAAAGTGACTACAATGATTGTGTCTCCTAGGAGCTTCTTTTAGAACCTCATAAAAAAAGCATAGTTTCCGTAGCGAAAGGGTTAACAAGGTCTCCCAGCATAACTCTGCGCTATAACTCATTTCTGAACCCGTAGTATCTGATCTGCAGACTTACAAAGTTCGAGTATCGGTTCGAGCTCGTAGCAGTCTACACGTTCACAAAATATTATATGGCATTTACAAGAGCATGGAATATCGTCGTCGACGTTACTCGTAAAAAAGCCTCTCGCTACATAACCAAAACAGTGAATACGAGAAAAATACAGTGATGTTCGTAAGGCAAATGCGAGATCTTGACGGTTGTCTAAATGAGAGGATACGTCACTGCATCTCAACGTCAAAACATCACCTATCTTCGGGGTAGTCATGCACTTGATAATCGCAGTCCGCGTATCTATCAGAACGGGTGCGGTTATCCTTAACATATGTTACTTCAGTAACGAATGCTCCAAGTGCGCTAGCATTATTGTAAGTAGATGTAGTAGAAGGGTTACTAGCGCAGCAACAATAGTCCCATCGGCTCCGATTCTCAGTGATTTTTCTACCAGAAAATTTCGAGTTTAGTAGGAACTCAGATGAGTTATAGTAGTCTCGAGGTGGCCAGTGCGATGCTACTTGCAGGAAAATAAGGAGCGTAGCATTTCAAACCCTATATGATACGGTGGTTTACTGAGCCCCGCGGTGCAGAGCAAAAAGACAAAAAAAAAAAAAAAACGAGATGAAGACAGGAGAAAGAAACTTTCGTGCGGATGGTCTCTTCCGTGGTCCCACATGGGACCAGATAGGAGTCTCATGGGATGAGGCGCTTACAACCATTCGGCAGCCCACCTCGATCATGGAACAAAACATCAAGTATGGAGGCCCACCAAACTCAACAAACTAACCTCGTCAGCAAGAACTGCTGTCAGCTGCTACATCCCTTACTCTGATGGCCCTCGGGCAACCCCTGGGTGAGTGATACCCATATATATTTTCGCAGGGAAAGGGCCAGTCAGAATGTACAATATATTATTGTATATATTTCAATTGCATTGTAGATATTACAATTTGCCCCAGCTTTTACCTTTTGTTATAATCATATTAATAGGTAGTATTGAGAAAATACTATCTGTAAAACTTGCATAGTACCACAAGCGCCTGAAAAATTATAAATAAGGAAACTTTAGAACAACCTGAAAGTGATCTAACGTAGTAGCTACATCTAAGGAAGCAGAGTTAATGTGGAATCTTGATTGCGCATAAAATAATAAAAACATGGACCTGTGCTCCAGAATTGAAATTATTGAATTATGCTCTCATGTGTGGGACAAGTTCGTCATATTTAAATATCGTTCATAGATATGGCTCTTGCACTCTAGGGATAATAATGTATCGATAACACTGCAGAATTTAATATATTAGCCCAATGTACAGTTAAGATCTCAGCACCCGACGACACCTTACGCTCAATTCGTACGCTTTACCCTTACAATGAACTTCTGCAAGGCAATTTATGCAACAAACAGTTTCTTATTCGAATGCTTTATTTCCATATGGCGCACTTCCATCCAGTGTATAGCCCGCTCGGCGTGTGCTACAAGAAGTCATTCGTTCGCCTCGAACTCCATGCAAGCGCTCCAATATTACCTTTTATCTGTGCTCTAAACAAAAGGAGGCTCCCTAAGAGCCCCTTAGACATCAATTAACGGTCGTCATAGAGCTTGATGTAAAGTTTGCTCAGTGCACTTGTTTAATCCCGCTAATCTGGTGGAAGAGGCCAACCTCAAAAGCCTCAGTAACATTAGAGTAATCCCTACAAAGGGTCTGTGGCCGCATCCACCTCAGCCAATGGAACGCATTACAATAGCTGCCGTACAGAAAAACACGACATCAAAGCCAGCTCTCAATGTTGATGGTATCGACAGTAAAGTGAACGAGCGGTGTCGAGTGTGTGTGTGTGTGTCTGTGCACCTCTGCTTCACTGCACGTTCTAGAACCGAGGGTTATCACGGACCTTTTGCTTCGTGGTACTAAAGTTTTAAGAGTTTGCACCATCCTTGAGTAACTTGCTAGGCATCCGAGGGAATAAGCTACAGAGCAGCGCTGAGGTAGCACAACTGGACATACGCTACTTGAAATAAAAGGTGCTGGATACCAAGCAGTGCCCGAGCTAAACTATACTGGGCTTTGTAAATTTGCAGGTCCGGTGGAAGAGTGTCATCATGAGGACACCAGGAGACGACAACTTTACCGTCTGCAAGGCGGCTGGCAAAGTGATTTTGGTCTCAGCGACGCCACCGTTCCAACCAAGTTCCAATTTAGACCAGCCTTCCATTCATTACGATGGGGCAGTCCTGAGCATTTGCAGGCTGTCGTGCACTTAGCGGTTCCTGTGATACTCAGGTATAAAATATAATTTAAAGTATAGGAGAAAATTAAAGAACAAACTGGAAAATTTGGAAAATTTATTGGGAAATTTAGACTATACATAGTTACCCGTACCAAATTTTGATGAAAAACGTTCATTAATAAAAAATTTCGTCAATTTCGTTTTTACTTTTCGTTCACGCATAACTTGAGAACGTCGAGCCATGGACCACGTAATAGCTTGACTGTCCACTGAAATTTGCAAATGAGGCTGATTGCAAATAAACTAAACTTCGATGCATGCAATCTTTTCCAGGCAACAGAACATCAAAAAAAAAAAGTAAATGGTTCTCACTGATGCAAGAAATGTGTTTATCAGCAAGAAAGACACATCTGCAGTTACAGTATATACCAGTGGACGACGATAATTGTAGCTTGGTACAGCAAATGCCCTAAAATTGGCTAAATTAATTTGTGCAATTTACCGTTGGGCAGTGCTTACGCACGTGTGTTTCTTTTCAAGACACTTGTACATTCCTCTCGTCTCCAAGAACAGTTTATTTTTTTGCTTACGTTGAATGGAGCAAGATTAATGGATGATTTATCAATTTGCCATCAGCCTCATTTGCGAGCAGTAGACAGTCAAGGTATCATGTGATCGATGTACAGGATTATGGGTAGGTATATCTTAAAGGCCATTAACCTATATTATCCGACCTCGTTCACAATATACTCATGGATATGATAAATGCCTATGATTTTCTCATAGTACATAGCTTACATAATTTTTCTGCAGCCATGCACTCCTCTGGCGCCACTGGCATGTATGAGCAGCACGAACCAGTGCGTGTGGGTGTCCCAGTAGGTGGTGCGGTCAAGTTGACTTAACTATTTATTTCGAAAAACTTGAAGATATCAATGAAATTTTGTACGCCTCAACTATCTAGGTAAACTTGCATCATGTACACGAATATATGACGTGCTCATTTACAAGCACATACATGAAAGTGATGAAACTAATCATAATGACGTAATAGGATATTTTTGCGACAGCGCTGAAGAAATGCTCGTCTGTGCTCAATTTTATGTGTCAAGACTTTATTATATGGAGAGAACTTGGAATGCAAAATCTCAGGTCATTGCCAAGGGTTAAAACGTACTGTATAATTCTAAATGTAGTTTGCAAGTAATGAATACTAGCGGGACCCGAGGATTTTCCACGGTTAGTTAATGTCCTCACTTTTTAAAATGAAGCAATCCTTACCTGCGGTATTATAACTAAGACTAAATCTTCCACCTATTAGACTCGAGCTACAAAAAAGAATGGTTATCTTTCAGAGTGTTAATTCGTACAACTCGCTACCTGATTGTCTTACCCTACCCATGAGTAATGCTGAGTTCAAGTCAAAGTACAAATATTATGTTTTAAGTCGATACAGCGAATAAGGTATTTTATGACACGTAATTTGCATTTTTTATACTGTGACCGTTCTTTCTTGTTGTCCAGATGCATTGCTCACCTACGGTTAGTTGAATAGACCAGCATTTTATGCTAGAATCATCAATTTTGTATAATATTATTGTGATTTAATTGAGTACAAATTGTAGAGTAGTGCAATATGGTAATAATGGATTTCAGTTGCAGAAGCAAACGTTCAACCCTGATTGTTAGCCTATAACATGTTTGATATTTAGCCTACTATTAGCACTATGAATGCCTTTATAACCACAAGTTTCATTTTTACTGAAGAGGAAATAGCGATAGCTTAGGTATTGCTAATTCCTAGAAGTTAATGTAGGCATGTTTAAGTTTTTCGTATGAAGACTACTAATTGAGCTGTACTACGTAGTAAATATTAGAATGAGCGATGTATAGACCACATGTGCCGAATATCGCATAAGTGATTGTTACGCTTGTAGTTGGATATGTTCTCAGTTTTAATTTTTGTTACTTATAAGTTTTAGAGAACAATTGTAATTTTCTTGAGAACAATAAGGTTTAAAGGTTTAACTTACTTTAATTCCACCTAATACAGATCCTCAACCTCACCAAACCTACCCCGTATATGGCTCCTGTCTCTTAATCCTTACGAACTCAGTCTAACCTCAAGTTTTCAATTCACAATTGTACATATTTCGAATAGATATGTCTTAATAGATTCAGCCGTTGTCACCCTCGTAGGATAATCTGATCCAAGAACGTGAAGCTCTTCCGTATTTCGACTCGTAGCCTACGCAGGAGGCCTAACCTAGGCGATGTATCATGTATGCTAGATGCTATATCACCGGTGGACCTAGTAGATGTTTTACCAGCAAAGTTTTCGCCCTTGTATTTCATGATATAGAGAAAGACAGCATAAAAACGTATATAGCAATCTCACTCTTCGGAGGTACTTCTCTCATTGCTTTCTTCTATATTGATACACCTTCGATAAGCCGTGTTTCTCATAATCTGAAGATATTATTATTTAGGGTATCACATTTTTAACATTTCCATTTTTCATAGGTGTATTTGATGATTTCAAATCAATGGCGGGACCCGTGGCTACTTTATACTCTAGATGTGCGATAGCTTTCCCCATAAGATAATGATACAACAGGCTCAGCCCTGGTTATCAATAATAATTGACTCATGTCGCCGACAAGACTTTTTGAGTCAGCTTACGTGATTTCTTTAAACATCACGATTTCTCTTCCATAATGCTGCACCGTACTCTGGATACGAATTTTCCATATGTGGACTGTTATGGGACTTTAGCAACGTGAATATATCAAGATATGAAAGTATATAGGTACTGCATGTAAGATACGTGTCAAAGGAACTTCTTGTCTTTGCTTCAAAACATATTAAAAATTTCTTTAAGAGGAAGCGAAAAGAAGACAGATATTATTGAGCTTCCTCCCAGGGAAAAGGAAAATTTCTGGCAAGTTATACTTGCCCCTAGCTAATACTGAAAAGTGTAACATAGAGACACATGGACGGACGGACGTACGGACGGATGGAACCTCAAGCCGAATTATAATAAAGACGTTTATAAACCTGAGAATGGCTAGACTTACATTGCTAAATTAGGGTTTCTCTTTTGTTCATAAAATAAGGGCACTCCCACTTTAGTACCTACAAGCCGAGACTGTTCCCTATAGAAGTTAGCTAGAGTCCTTTCGGATATCCACAGCTCGCAGTATGGCACAACCAACGTAACAAAAGTCTGAGAGGCACTGAATCCCAGAAAGACATTGCTCGTGTGGAGACACCGGAGCAGTGACCCACAGTGTCGCTTATGCGGCATCGCTTCGGCTTCACCACTGCTAGGGAGCTGCAATTAATGGAAAACGCTATCGCACCTGCAGCAAATTACCTTAGAGTTGCTTAAGATTTCTTCCCATATCTGATTGTCTACTCTGTTGAGTAAAATACACTTCAGTCTCTAAATGAACCACCTGTGATATCGCTGTGCTAGCTTTCCCAAGCATGCTGCTCTACTTAAGGAAAATAAGCACGAATCTAGAAAGAAACATTAAATCTTTAAAGGGTAACTCCCCTAATTCCGATGCAATATTTTTTTACTCAATAGAGGGACTAATGCCTTCCAACCTTCAACAGAAATTCCTAAATATCCAATGGGTAAACTTTTCCTATACGAGTACTATCTAATCTAATCTATTCGAAGCAATGCTTCTGTAATTAACATAAGGAAAACTACACCAGAATAGTTCTCAGAAATACTTGAGTTTTCGCTGGGGAAAATCGCTCTCTCCATTTATGTAGATGTATTTTGGAAGCAATGCTTCTCTATTTACAGAGGGAAAAATACACTTCAACTTGCAGTAGAAATTGGACTCAAAAGTGACCCGGTTGAGAGGGAATATAAACTTCGTTGCGAAGAGAAAAGCCTTCCGTTCCGTATCTTCAATCCGAAGTAATCTCGATATCGGTGCCGGAGTCTTGGTCGGCTGAAGTTATCTCGTTGCTGCTTCGGAGAAATAGGAAGCAGTTCCAAAGAAATATTCCTTTGTGGCACCCACAATGGGCTCTTGCCGTGAAAAGGATGAGTTTCCCCTACCTTGCTTATTGTGCTGCTTTATACTCGAATGCAATGCAAGAGTCTTCCACCGCATGCAACGCTCGAATTTTGTCTATAGAATTCAACAAAAGTCGCCCCCAAAAGTTAAAGGTGGTCGCAGTTGCAGCCATGGTCATTGCTGGTCAGCCTCGAAATCACCTGTACGTACAGTATGTTATTTTCTTTCGTTATCATCTATACTTTAAACAGTTGAACAAAGTACCCTACGGATACAAGGATAGTAGAGTGCCACTGCCCGAAATAATATCGATAAACCAGAATGGGTATTTTCATTTAGGCTGATGACTTCCAATTATTATTTAATGTATAGGAATTGCATAAATTGCCAGCGGGGAAAATTAGCATTACTGATAGAGCTGGGTGTCTCTCTGCGGATCTGGTTACGAGTACTCCCTGTAACCTTTACCGTATAATGTGGCTAATGCACCACATTGAAGGATCGTTATTGATCATCTTTGCTGTAAATAAATTGACTATGCTGCCAAATATAACGAGTTCATATAATGGACGATAAAACTTTCAGCTTTTGTTGACGAAGTCTGCAATGCTCTCCTTTTTGCAGTGACGTTCAAGAAAAAAAAATATAATCAAAATCTTTACTGATGGAATATATTAAGTGAAGTAATATTTTACGAATTTACCATGGATAGGTTTGAAATCCATACCTTCCTCTTGAGTTTATTCTGTAGACTGACAGTTAAAGCTTGTCAAAAGTAATGTTCAAATCATTGTGGATCACTCGCTGTATGCTCTCTTCAAATGCCAGAAGTTATTAATAATTGCACTGATCCGTCTTATAATACTGAGTGAATAATAAAATCAGAAGGACACTAGCAATAGCGATAAAAATCCTCTTAATATAATAGAAAAATTGTTTATACATACAATAGAGAACACAATGTCTGTATACCTACTTGTCCAACATAAAGGGCCTGGCTTACTGTAGTTTCCTTCATTCTATTTCAAAAATAATTACTATTGCAACTGCATTCCATGTTTGCAATGTAAAAACACTTAATGTGACACACGAAATTACATAAACGATCAAATTCAGGAAATGTTAAAGTTGACCAAGACGTATTCAAATACTACGAAACTTATTTCAACTGTCAAACAGGCTCAATAACCATGCAGAGCCAAGGTCATGTATCCAGATACACAAGACCTTCTTCTCGAGTGACACCAGGCCTTTCTTGATGACGTCACTCCACTCGAGAAAAGCTCCAACATAGGTCAACAGCGCAGGGTCATGGGGGTAGTAGTGTGGTGCCTTGTGTAATCCCGTGGGATTTGCCTGCTAAAATTGATTTTATTACTTTCTTGGGTTCATTTAGGTGCAAAACATTGAAAAATAATGGGGTTCAAATTTTTGGACCTCCAGACCCCACATTGGGNAATTTGAACCCCATTATTTTTCAATGTTTTGCACCTAAATGAACCCAAGAAAGTAATAAAATCAATTTTAGCAAGCAAATCCCACGGGAGTTATTTTTGTGACACAAGGCACCACACTATAGTGACTTCAGAAAACGTGGACGCAGGAGTGAAATTTCAGAGTTAGTAGTAGGGAACCGCGATGCTTTGAATTTCAAAATGTTAATTACGTCATTAGAGCATGTCATTGAGCTAGGCTTGCGCTCATGCTTCGCACAAAAAAATCCAATTCCCATCGCTAACCAGTTTCATTGCAATGCGAAAACACTATAAACTTCGTTACACGGATACTTATAAACTGCGTAAATCGCTTTATTGTAGGTAAAGTTTTGTTAATTTCTGAAGGAAAGTAAATCTCACATTAGTGAAAGTTGCAACCCTGAAAAACAACAAACTAGGTATGTACATATATACGTCAACCAAATAAACTTCACTAAAAATGCATGAAGTATTTTAAGAGTTAAAAATTTTTCAGTGATTTGAACCAATTTTAACTGTCAATCGCTCTACTGCTCTCAGCAACAATATTAACAATCATAATGAATAAATTTAACATTTGTGAGTTAGATAAGAAAGTTATTTGTTGACATAACTTCAATTTGTTGAAATTGCGTTGAACAGTCTTTTGTCTACTGAGGAAGTCAGTCGGTGAACTTGAGATAATGATATTGTACCATTGTACCGGCAACATCAGAAATTTTCAGCTAGAGTTTGTCTTTCGATGTAAATTGGGCTCCTTCATAAACCCCTATCTAAAATGACCATAGTGTTCAATGTATTTAAGGTCAGGAGAGCAAGGTGGCAAATCGTAGGGCGTTCTCCTCTGATGTCCATGGCTCCAAGGAATGAAAAGGTACCCTTCGTTGAATGAGATAGAGTATTGTTGTGCACGAATATCATATGACGGGGAAGTGACAATGATTCATGACGGACCATGCGACAAATGCTCATTTATAACCGCTATGTAAGCTTCATTCGTAATTTTGACACCCTCTGGCACTCGGAATGGTCCGATCTGCTCGTCACCTATGATACCGTCTCGAAACATAACACCTCCACCTCCTTGTTGGCATCGCAGTCAATGAGGAGTAGGGGCTGCAAGAAGACTTTGACCCATTAATCCGGGCTATTAAGAGCAACTATAATCTCTTTTGCGAAGAGAACATTTTGGAAATTTGCTTTCATGTATTTTTGTGTCTAAGCAATGCTTTTTCCTAGGGGGTTTTGTTCTACGGAGGCCCGACAACAGGCTTCACGTTCCTCACAATTTCGGGTTTGTCTGGACAAAGTAGAACTGTTAGCTTTGTCAAATATGGCACCGTTTAGTGCTGTGTGAATGCTTACTGACTTGTCTGCGTATTTTTCGGACATCACGAGGTGAAATACATTGGTTTGGTGTTAGGGTTTTTTACGAATCAAGGCAAAAGTTCTTTGACCAAACCCTTCTCCAAGATCTCCAAGAATCTGTTCGTTTTCGATAGCCGTAAAGCGTCCATCTAAGCATCTTCAGAGACCTGCAATAAAGCATTTTACCACTAAAGTTGGTTCATAATATAGAAAAATTTATAAATATTAGAATATTACATGATATCAAGCAAATTTGGCTACTTCACGTACCTAGGTGTGGCTTTTCAGGGCACCAACTTTAACGTATGTGAGATTAATATTACGAGTACGTCTCAAATTAAGACAATCTTGACCTGCCATACAGCGATTAATACAGTTCAGTTCAGTCCTGTCATAGATTATTAAAATATCAGGGCAGGCGACTCACCATTTGCTGCACATATTTTGGAGAGAAAATAACTAACAGGACCCTATGATATCACATCATCCTACCTTGACATAACGGCTATAGCTCGGAGAGGGCCAGAGCCTGAGCCTCGACTTGTTAGTCCGTCTATTGACAGCTATCTATTAAATTATATTTCGACTAACTCGAAAATAAGAGTAACAAGCCCAGAACTCCCAATTGCGCCGCCAAGAAGAACCATTTAAAAAAATCCTTTCTCGACTGATTTGGCCAGAGCCAAATACTTCTCGCAACTAGTACTGTACCATGTATACTCTGTCCATTTTATCAAGGCAGTTTGGGCGTGGTGAAATTCCTCTACAGCATTGCTAATTCTATGGGCATTTCTGAGATTTCTCTATATGCATGTAGAAGCGTGACTAAAACATGGGCCGAACAAGATCTTAGAAATGCCCATAGAATTGGCAACGCTGGAGAGGAATTTGACCACTCCCAAACTGCCTTGATAAAATGGACAGAGTTAAGTAGCATTCTCCTATCTGAAAGTTCCCCACCCACAGAGTATACTGAGGTTCAAGAAGAGAAAAACAGTAGGGACGTGTCTGTTACGCAACCAACTTGTACAGTATGCAGGAAAGCCGTAAAATTGGAATGAATAGCAGAGACAGCAAAAATAAAAAACCTCAAGGAGGGGGTTCAAAGGTATGAGCAAAATAAAAGCAAAGTGAATGCATAATGAACCGACACAAGCCTCGGAAACTTAGTTCCGGCTAAGGTGTCGTATGAGACTCTTGGGGGCCGACGCATCCGTATAACGTAGAGTGGGTAAAATTAACAAACTTACAGCATGCAGTAACAGGTTGCACAGTATGAATGAGAACCAGTAAGGTGATCCCGAGACCGCAATGTTTATCTTGCACGCATGGCTGTATGGATGAACAATGGTCGTCCTCCGCAGCACAATATCGTGAGAACCCACGCCGAAGTTAGGAAATGCTCGGAACGCAACAGGAAAGCGCCTTGACTTATCAGGCTCGCTCCATTAAACGTTTTTACCGTGCGATCCTCGCACTCATAATCCAAGCGGCGGACGACGGTGACTGAATCTGCGTCGTTAAAGGTCACTAACTTCATTGCCCTTAAGTTTTGTAACTTATATTTGGAGGCCATTTGGGGTAATCAAGCTGAATGACTTATAGCAATTTAGTGGCGGAGACTGTAGGGCTATGCATGTGCACGAATGTCCAAGTATAAATGCTAACAGTACCTACTCATACGCCGAGATGGATGCTAGCGCGCCGCTAACTGTGGCCTTCAAGATCAGCGATACTTTATCAACAGCGGCAGCGGTGGCCATTTTTGCCCATGAGGCGACAGTGATGTTTGCTTACTGAGTTGCATAGCATATTCCATAGCACTGTGGCTAAACTCCTTCTTGCTAATACATTCCACAATACTGTGGCGGAACTCTGTCTTGCTAATGCATTAACGTGCGAAATTATTAATAACACTACTGGCATAAATTATGTGGATAGTAAGGATAAACGCCTGCATAATGACACTCAAATTTGATGGCAATATTGGGCAGGCAGTCAGTGCTGGTCGCATTTAAGTCTAATGACGCAAATTGACCACGACACTCGAGTCCAATGCCAGATGAAACAATATACTCAAATCTACTGATAGATGACACAAAACTCACTCGAGTTTTACGATAATTGTAAGGTACCACGATCGAAACCGATGAAGCATGTTAGTAACGGCACATTCACGTCTGGTAACAACTGCTATATTGTTACTTGATTCTGATGATGGGACAAATGTTACCAGCTGCAATCAAGGTGATAAAGTAGGTACGTCGGACTCTAGTAGTCTCTCAAGTCTAGCGATATACGTACAGTATGCGAGCCGTGGCACTCGCGTCTGATGACAAAACATATTAAAAATTAAGCTCATATGTCTGTTGACCAATGTTACAATACACACGGAAGTTTGATGATGTACATATTTGTGTTGCAACTTGCGCTCAAGTCTCTTTACGTAACGGTATATGTCATAAAGTGCGGCAGATGGCGAGCAAAAATTTGCCCCCTCTGTTTGGGTGGGTGCGGTGGTGAAGCTGCGACCGTCAACAACAGCAGTCAAAGTTGATGGTAAATGTAACTGGTACGCACGCCTTACGACTGCCTGAGTCTCACCATTTGATACTATAGATCTGAGCTTCAATAGCGAGGTCGCGCATCAGCAAACACGCACAGTGATCATTGAAAATTGCAAACGATACGAATACGTTATCAATCCTTTGATGCATAGTGTAACACACACGTCACACGTTGCTTGCTTATAATGTTGCTCTCAAAGGAGAAGAAACTATAAATCATGCAATGAAGGAATAAGATCCACAGCTGGAACTCCTGCTGAGACACCGAATCGCTCATAGAGACAGGATCGCGAAACTCGTGCAGTAGAGCGTGTTTTGGCGAGTTCAGTGGACACGTGTTACTAACTTTAGGATGTTCGGCTAGGGCCAGAATTCTTATACACTGCGAAAAAGTAATGTGAAGTAAGCTGCATACTTCCATGATGATAAACCGATGTCAAGGATCACAGTTTGTCCTTTCGTTATATTAATCCTAATTACATTACGAACAAAATTTGTTTCAATCCTACCTGCTGGTGCAGAGTAAATTACTCAATTACTCAAAGCGAGAAGTATAAAGTTTTAACTACTGTGCCTGTTAGTTCATGTCGGCATCTGTAAGGTTACCGTTTCTACTATAACGTTACCAAGTGTTTGAGGGTCCAGGCGTAGGACTAGTTCTATTGTAGATTCCTATACTGTAGCATGGCCGGCGTATAACAAAGAACTTAACCAAAGTTGTACGGCTCAGTGGTCACTGTAAAGCTCAAAAGTTCAGACGACGAAGGCGTCGCAGGTATGGCGCAGCCGGTCCACTCCCCTCCGTACGTACACGCAGGTTTTTATGAGTGTCTTCCGGAGTGTTTTTAGCGTCCGAGCGGCAAGGAACTCTATGTATCCGGCGACTCGGCGACTTCTCACGGCAGTCTCACAGTCGTAGTTAACCTTCGCACTCTAATGACGGGTTAGCCGCTCCGTGCCATTCCTCGAAATGCTACCAAGGGCTGGGTCCCCTGCATTCTCAACACTCCAGGGTGAGCAGCGAGCCATATTCTCGTCAAGCTACAAATGTCATATTTCACTACTAAACAGAGTCCTAATTCTCGTGTAATTATTGCACCACCATGTATTACTTGGCGCTCCATTTAACTGCACAGTGAAAAGCATTGCTGCACTAGGCAATACGTGGCACTGTATTCTACCAACTACTCGTCCTGGGTAGGTTCGTCCATTCTACACACGTCGGATTAAAACTATGAATTCCCATGATGAATACTAATCCCTCGTGAATTATAACAGCTAAAATATAGTCACTAATACACGTTATGGTATTTTGTTGCAAACGATAGCAATGCGAAGTAAATTTTCAGCGTTATAAAGTCGACATGCAAAAAATTTTTTTTTTTTAGTTTCACTTGCTTACTTGTAGCTGCAACTATCATGTACGGACATTGGCTATTTTTCTTGCATAGTGCACGTTTTAAACGAACTAACAAATCTGATTTTCCAAAAAGCCTCAGCTTTTAATTTCACGTAAAGTACACTTTTTTTGATTAACACTATTTCCTATGCATTGCATGAAACCATTTCAATTAGAAAATCCCTAGATATTTCCTTTCAGTATATTTCCTTTTCGGCGAATATAGGTACCTTTCCCTTCTTTTTGCCTTTGGCAAATCTTTATCTCATTCGTTTACTGCATATCTTTGTTCGCTTTTTTCTCTTTTTTTCCTGTTTTCTCTCTCTTTTTGATGAAACACTGCATATGGCTTCTTTTCCCTCTTTTGAAACAACACTGTAGTGGCAGGGAAGTCTGAAACTAACATCTTTTCATAGTAGTATTGTAATAACAGTACACTTAGAACGGAAATCATAGCTTTAGCACAAAATTAACCGCATCTCATTTTTGAGCCATCAAATTTTCATGAAAGTTGCAGGGGAATCGTGACATCTTCTTGCAAACTGTTGAGTTTGTTTGCATTTTGCTGTGTCTATTGATTGACAACTCTTTGCATTTTTTCTCGTTTTGACGTGAACGACAATATAATTGCTTCTTGTATATTCTGCTAAAATGGGACGTGGAAAAGCTCTAGCTAACGAGGAGAAAGAAATTATGATCAAAGAAACTGCTAAAGGCATCTCTCCTGATGTTATGGCCCGAAAAAATAGGACGCCTTATTGACACAGTGACAAGATTCTTGAAGGACCCTTCACCACGGAAAAAATGATGAGATGCTGGGCATTCAAGGACTGTAACTGATAGAGACATGAAAAATGTGGTTCATCAGGTACGTCAAAGACCTGAGCAAGCAAGTAAATCAATTTTTACGGCTGCAGGGCTTCTTGAAATGCCTAGAACCTCAAGAAATAACATCCTTCGCTCCATTGCTTCTGTCAAATCCCCTCAGAAATTGCCTCCTCTGACCCAAAGACAGAAAATTTTGAGGATGGAATGGGCAGAGAAAACATGAAGATGAACATGAACCATGTTCTTTTCACCGACGAAACCCGGGCTTACCTTGATGGACCTGATGGGTGGAATGAGGGATGGGTGCTACCTGGAGGTGGGTGTCATCAACGCTTAAAACGCCACCAACAGGGAGGTGGTGTTATGATATGGGCTGGTATCATAGGGGATCGACCTGTAGGTCCGGTTAGAATACCTGATGGCGTGAAAATTACATCTGCATCATATTGTGACATGTTAAAGGACGCCTTGGTCCAATGGCTGGATGATATACCCCTTTTGTTGCTTCGAAACTTGATTTTCATGCAATATAATGCGCCTTCTCACTCTGCATGTACTACCACAGTATTTCTGGACTCTTTGGGGTTCCCTAGAGAGAAACTGAGGGCTTAGCCACCGTGATCACCTGATCTAAATACCATTGAAAACTTCTGGGTCCTTCTGGAAAGGGAAATTTACGCAGATGGAAGGCAATACAACTAAAAATCTGCCTCGTGGGATGCTGTTGCTGCAGCAGTAAGGGCAGTTCCACCTTCTACAATAAAGAAACTAACTGGCTGCATGGATTCAAGGATTATATATTGAAGGTATTAAACGTCATTGGGGTCATATTGGCAATTATGACTTTTTTCACTCATTGTAAGGTTTTAATTAATGATTTCTTATTTAATGCATATTTTTTCTCCTTTGCGTTGTGCATTTTTGCTCCTTTGGTGGTATAAAGCTGTGAATATTTTTTTTAGTCAATAAGCTATTACCGCCGGTCAGTAAAATTAGTAACATTGACAAACAAGTATAATTTTCTAAAACCAGTACGATTAGTGGTTTGAAAATTTACAGACACTATAAGCATCAGAAATTCAGCTTTCTGTGAAATTTTCACTGAAAGTTATAGCCATATTGTCGAGATGTGCTCAATTCTGCGATAAAGCTATCATTTCTGTTCGAGTGAATTGTTAATAATGCCTCAAAATATTCAAGAAAGCGAACAGCATCTCGATTTCAAAGAATAGAATTATCCCAAAATTTACTTCAGTTCATCTCTATAGCTAATGAAATTTTTTATGCCTTTTGTTATTCACTTTAGCTGTAAAAATAGTATGGTGGAAAAGAGTTTAACAGCTAACTTAATTAAGTTTATCGGTTCATAATGAAAAAGAAAGAAGAAGACGGAAAACACATTACCAACTATGCAGAAGTACGCTTTACAATTTATGGGCTTCAGAACTTCGAATGGAAGTCTCTCTACTGCTGTAATCATTTGGGTATAACTATAATATCTTTCATTTATTGCACCTACAGTAGATCTCTTGCACAAGCTTTAGCGGCAACAATGTTTTTTTTTTCTGGTAATGCCTACCTAGCCAACATTTTTTTCGAGCAAGGTACGCGGCACAACACCCGTAAAGCACGTTAGCAATTCATTTCATTGACGCTAGTTTTTGCAGCGGCAGACGTAATTGGCTGGCAAAGAGCAATTGGCCAACGGTGAAGTCCGTTGACCTCGCCAAGTCTGTGACCACGTCCGGTCAGACCCTAATTCTTTCCACCTGTTCTAACGTTACGGCAGATGCAAGCTTTACCTGCATGGCGGTCGTGGCCTCTACCGGCCGGCCGGTCGGTCGGTTGCTTTGGCGAGCTTTGGAGGAGCTCCACAATTTACCTTTTTGTCTGCGGTCGATCCAAACAAATGCTTGAAATGTGATTTGGTCACTGGTGCCATAGCAGGCTAACGGGGAGCTTGTACAGGGGCCGGAAACGAGCTCCGACCGGCCGCTCCGGCCAACTTTTGAAAGTCATGAACACAAACACTTGCTACCCAGTAAGGTAGTCTCCCCTTTTAACAAGAAATCTTAAAACGATTAAGATCCTTTTCACACCCTGACATAAACGCGCTGTGCACCTCAATTAAAACGGTTTACGTTCACAGCTGGGAAAACAATTATGCGGAAAAAACTTTGGATTTCGTAAGAATACTTCATTCATCAGCAGATAATATTGCATAGACAAACCAAATATAATGTTTAGAAAGCCCATTTCCAGCGGTGGGCACTTAATGTTTTCTACGCCCCAGTCACTAAAGTACCAATAAAGAGCCTAAGGTTTACTCCCTCCTGCCTATTATTTACTTTTGCGGCTAAGCTGTAGATGTTCCATGGGATCGTTCCTGAATTTTCCAGTAAAAACAAGCGTCATACCTTCCGCGCTTCCAGACTGCACTTGAGGGATGAAATTACTAGCGTCGATGAATGGGCCAAAAGGAAAATGCAATTATAGTGCATCATTTACGCCATATCAATGACGTTCATCGCGGAAAATAATTATAAAGGATTTATTTCTTTACCGAACAGCATAATTGTAAGTACATTCAATAGATGATACCGCTTGTTTACTTGCTTAGGGAATCGCTCTCAGTATGTTATATAGGTTAAGATATAATTCTGAGGTCACTGCAGCGCTTGAAAAATAATGATTTACCGATTTCCTAAACGTAACAACTTCGAACTATGCAAACTACTGACCCTCAAACCTGCCATACCATGTCACTACTTTTTTACTGTAATATTTTGAAGACAGTGGCTACTATACTTTGTTCATTTTTACTCCATCAATTGTTTTTTCCTAATATAGTAAAAAAGTCAAAGGTGACCATGCGACTGTGACATCATATTGACGTCAGACCTGCGGAAAAGTAGAACACAACTCATTATAGCAGTCCGAAAATATGATTTTCGCTACACTAAGCAGTAATTTGATTTCTGATGCAATGACATACATGTACTTCGTTCACTGGCTCTGTTTCGTGCTGCTATATATGTATGTTCCTCAATGACATGCTGTGTCGAACGTTCGCAAGCGTGTAATCTGCGCATTTAGCTTCAGATATGCATTATTATTATTAAATCACACCAGACTGGTGACGTGGGAACGGAGAAACTCCATGAGGTTAACAAACCCCACGCAACAAGCCCAGCGGGTGAAGAAAACAAAAGAATGAAAAAAAGAAGATCCAAGTTCTATCTTACGAAGTTATTAATTTAAACTAGTTGCTGTTAAACTATCTACAGATATTCATTCTCTATATTTATCAACCAACTCATAGATTTTCAAAGCTCATGATGCCAGCCGTACAACTGAAATGTCTTCCACTGTATAAGAAAAAAATTGCTATATCGTGTACCTGTAGAGCAACACGTACTATATACGCTTGATCAGGAATTTTGGAAAAGAACTTTACTGACATTCTGTATAATTTCTATACTCTACTTGAGTAGAAATGAACACCTATAAGCGCTAGCGCTACACGGTTACATATATTATTTATTTCTTGAAATATGCGTAGAAACCCAGGTGTATTCATAAGGAAGTTTTTATTGAAAGTCTTCTGGGCTTTTCATTTATTTTCGAGCTATTAAGCATAGCTCGTCTTCAGGGGAACCAAGGAGCTTTAATATTAAATCTCCTTGAGGGGAACAGAACTTCAAATTCTATCAGCAGAACCAAGAGCGAAAGTACACAAACATTGTATCCTAGCTACCAATAACGCAAAAATATAATGAAATATATCGCAAAACATTGAAATTTTGAGAGTAAAAACGAAGAAAATTCATTTTTAGTGAGATTACTAGACGACCCGTGACCCGTTGGGTCGCCATCACGATCGTCTTGTCTGTCTTTCGTGCCCATTTTGCTCCTTTCGTACCAGTAACTCATGCTGATCTTTCTTCCATCTGGGGCTTCTTCTTCTTCTTTACCGACTTGCTGTTCCCATGTGCGTTGATCCTGTGTGGGAACACCCTCGTGCATGGGTTCCACGTGTCTATTATCACACTACGTCTCCCTTCATTCTTCCTCTGTGACATCGCCTTTGTTGTGGAAACGGAGACTTAAACTT
>LQNS02278091.1:50706597-50736057 GCA_001587735.2 Parhyale hawaiensis | reverse complement strand
ATAGATAGATAGATAGATAGATAGGACACGGCAGTAGGCTTCAGAAAATTGAACATGTCTATTGAATGAATTAGGATTGCAATGTGAATGGAATGCTTCTAAAAATTCAATTTTCTGAAGCTTACTGCCGTGTCCTATAATCTCACTAAAAATGAATTTTCTTCGTTTTTACTCTCAAAATTTCAATGTTTTGCGATATATTTCATTATATTTTTGTGTTATTGGTAGCTAGGATACAATGTTTGTGTACTTTCCAACTTGGTTCTGCTGATAGAATTTGAAGTTCTGTTCCCCTCAAGGAGATTGAATATTAAAGCTCCTTAGTTCCCCTGAAGACGGGCTATGCTTAATAGCTCGAAAGCTTGGGGTTAAATAAATGAAAAGCCCAGAAGACTTTCAATAAAATCTTCCTTATATATTATTTAGTAAGTTTCTATATGACTATACTATACAAGTTCTTGTGCAGTAATTGCGAAATAATTATATTAGCGCTAGTGGACCCATGCATAAAAAAATTCACGTAATAATCGATATGTTTGCTCTCTTCTTTGACTTGCAGTTTCCGCATTTTCCGGCTCACTCTTATTAGTAACTCTTATTCCCTTCTGTAACCTTTCTGCTTCAAGACTGTCTTGTCACTGTGGTGCATAGGCGCTTCATCTCTCTATTGATAGCACGTCTTCGTTCTTGAGACTGTAGTACAGTGTCGTTCTTCTTTTACGTTCGCTATCCTCTTTCTTAATTAAACGTGCGTCTTCCCAACACTGCAATAAACTTGAATGCCCCTCCAGTCAGCTTATATGCAGTGTGAGTCTTATGTGCAATGTGAGTGCGCCGTAGCCATAATACTGTCTTCCATACTTAACAATCTGCTTCACTGAAGTGCTAAAATTTCGGCCTCTGAAGCGAAATATGCACTCTCAGAGAAAGACAGTAAGTTAGAATAAATAGTTGTCTACTGCCCGTGACATACTTGAAGAGAAAGCTACATTGTCAAATTTAATAAGAAAGACAGTAAGCTAGATGAAATAATTGTCTACTGCCCATGAAAAATCATCACCCCGTGAGTGCCCCGTTGATTATCTGCCGAATTTACGCGTCGTGACCTGAGAGAAAAAACTTATAAAATCGGACTCCAGAAGCTGCATACATACTGTCCCGATTTCAAGAAGTGTTTCAAGCAAGAAGTGCATCCAGATGAAGAGATAAGGATCCAATTTTCACCATCTTCTGCAACCTGGTCATCGATCTCTACAAAAACATACCTGAATTACAAAATCTGTAACCTGGCTTATTTTTCGCCCATCTATTCCCTATAAAGTGGGCACGAAATAAATATATAAATACATACACCATGCGTTTTATTATACAAGGATACTAACCTCAGCTTTTTTGGTGCTGTATTTGCGGTACGGAAACTTGGGACTATTCTCTTTTCATATCATGCTTCTTAGAGCGGAGAGAGTTGCCTTTATTTTTTTCTAAATTCATTGTGAAGTATTGCACATTCAGTTTCTTCAGTTATAAATTTTTGACATTAATGTATAAAAAGTTACATCCATTTTGACAGTATTCGGTTTAGAGCAGCTCGTAATAGTATTTTGAAGGTTCGACAGTAACGTAAAGCTATATCGTATGGATTATACCGACAAGCATCAATCATTTTTATTGCAATAAAGCGCTCCATTTGAAAAAATATATATATATTGACGATAACTGATTGCACGAACACGATTGAGCAAAGGGCTCTTCTACATTTGTTAAATAGAATAGATATAGTTATACAATTTTTTCAATGGTGTCTAACGTACTCGAGCGCCACGCTGTACGCAGCAATTGCACAGGGACACACACAAAATCGGAACCCTTGGTTCAGACGGTTGAGCGGAAGGTCTCGTAGCAATGGTGAAGCCAAAACACTTCCCGCGGGCTGAGGAAGTGCCTGTGGCTGATAGCATTAACTGCTACAGGTATACTGCTGCTGCTGCTACTGCCTATGTGTGCGCAGACTTCTCCGTAGCTTTAACATGTAGTTATAATCTAAAGGGCTTGCGTGAAACAATCCGCAGGGAGTACAGGAAGGACAAGACTTGTGTTGATAACGTGAGCGGACGGACGCAACAAATGAACTAAGTTATATGGTTAGTTAGGGAGCTTCTTCGAGAAGTGTTCTTTCTATTACACGCGAAAGTAATCCTTGTTATCAAAAAGCTTGAACAAAAATTATTGGAAGGGTGGAACAATTAATGAGGCATGTTATCGGGCTAGTTCGGCAGCTGTTCTTCTTTTGCATAAGAATAATCTTTGCTGCTAGCAAAGAAAAACCTAATTTTATTACAAAAGAGGTAGTTGAACATAATGTTTAATGAATAGCTGCAGGAAAAAATTGTAATGCTAATCGCATTTTTTCATTTTTCAGTTTGATTTTTTTTTACTTTTGGTGTGCTGCGCGAGTACTCGTAACAGTGACTCCAGTATCGCTTGAACTGAGATTCACTGCACGAATGGTTACTCAATGAGAGTCAGCACAATTCTAATTATTTGCTTTTTGCTGAGTAGATAAAGGCATAATTTAGTTATATCTGTTGGAAATAGTCTTCATTGTCGAATACGACTACTGCCCTGTTAAGCGCCAGAAATATGCTAGTTTTGCCCAGCCAACTAGCCTCCTACATTCGCCAGGAAATACCTTTCTAAACATCGCTAATACGTCCGTCATACTCAACCAACAAGACCCTACCTTTACCAGCTAATACCTCAATGAACATTAGCAATATGCCCAGCAAACGCAGCCATGAAGATCCTGCATATGCCAGTTAATACCTCACTGCTCTATAGCAATACTCAACCAACAACACCCTACATTCGCCCCCTAATACATATGTATGTACCTTGAACACAAGTCAACTGTTTTCTTACCTTAAAACAAAGCCTTACATGCCAACTAACTCACATTGAACACGAGCAATAAGCCCGTATTACTTTTGGCAGCTAACGCTCATGGAATACCAGCAATATGTCCCTTATGCCCCACCACTTTTGTCAGCTAACGCTATTTGAAGACCAGCAACACGGCCCGTTTTGGGCCTCCCTGCCGCGTCCTCCGTTGCTCTGAACAATTTCGCAAAGCTCCAACGTTTCCAGAACGGAAGTTGAGCAGCGGTAATGAGCGTCGGTCGCCTCCAGCCGTACGTCTTCTGACCGTGGCCTCAGCGCTGCCGCAGCTGCTACTGTGCTCTGCTTATCGTGGTCGTGTCGCGGTTGCAGTCGTGGCTGCAGTTACAGCCACAATCGTGGCCGTAGTGGAAGCAGCAGTCGTTCCTGCAGTCACAGCCACATTCGTAGATGTAGTGGAAGGGGCGATCGTTCCTGCAGTCACAACCGCAATTGTGGCTGTAGTAGAAGTAACAGTTGTTCTTGCCGCCACAACCATGATCGTAGCCATAGGGGAAGCAGCAGTCGTTGCCTTGTCACAGCCAGAATCGTGGCTGTGGCAAATGCAGCAGTCGTTCATAGAGTCACAACCACAATCGTAGCGGTAGTGGCAGCAACAGTTGTTTCTGCAGTTACAGCCGCAGTCGTAGCTGTAGTGGAACAACAGTCGTGCCTGCAGTCACAACCACAACCGTGGCCGTTGTCAAGCTACAACAGTCGTGCCAACAAGCATTACCAAAGTCACGACGCCCGCCGTGGCCGTTGTCGGCGCAACACTAGGCGACTGCTTGCAAGAGTTATATATATATATATATATATATATATATATAGAATCGCAGCCATTGTCAAAGTAGTAGTCATTGCTGCAACAAAGAATATATGCACGGCTGCAGTCGAGACAAATAGTCGTGGTTCTATTTAGGGCACTGAAGCAAGACCTGAGAGAGGAGATTCATTTGTACTCAACAGTGATCGTACATTTTCGTAGAGAAGTTACTACACACCGTCGTATATCGCTATGCCCATTTGGAGACGTTACAAACAATGCTTTCATACGAAATTTGATATTTCATTGGTGTATGAAAAGGTTAATGTGACTACAGGGTCGATTGGATGACTGCCACCGCGAGATGCAAAGTTTGTTCGCGGGAGGAAACTAAGTGGAAACATTAATGTCTTCTTGGCTGCTGGCCCTGCGTACGAGCATCATGACGTCACGAAATTGAGGCCAATAGCGCTGTTATAGCATTAGTCTGGTCCCATTCGCGAACAGACTGATGGACTTCTTACGTTGGCAACTGCCCATCTACTGCGCCACAGCACAGTTGAATTTAGCCTTTACTGTAAGTGAAACCTGTTTCTAGCTATCGAAGTCCATACAGTTGCATTAGCGAGCAGTTGTTTAAGTCTCTTTAGGTACCCAGGGCACGACAGAAATATAAGTCCATAATTACAAGATACCTAATAGGAACACGTACTGTATACCGCCCGCCTGTTCGTTCCTTGCTGTCTGCCAAGCCTGTAAATTAGCTTGTTTTCGGGTTAAGTAAAATATTGTGATCGTAGTCTAGCTGTTTGGTGAGAAGATTCAGCTTCAGCTAGTAAAAAATATCTTGCAACACCATACATTTGAAGGACTTGGCGATAACGCCTAAGACAAGTATAGCCAACGTAGAGGACACTAGCTGATAAAAAAAGGGAAATAAGTACATGACAATCCAATATGACAATGGAAACATACAAGCACTATTTGCACAGAATCAAAGATTACGCTTAAAATTTAAAATTGGAACTACGTTTTCTTACATACACACAAAAAACTTTTCTACGTAGTCATCGACTGATAATCCATAAATTCATATTAGCATGCATGCAATTATGTAGCTGCTGAACAGCGAAACTTTCATAGTGAAGGATTTGCAACTCAACCCTACATGTCCAATATAATATCATGTAGTGACTAGTGAGCACGCTGGGAGCTCATATACCTCCGCCAAGCAAGGCAACGGTAACGGAAAATTCAAATTGATTCTGAAATCATGATTCTATTCGTATCAACACCAAAATCTAATCATTTGTGTCTTTTGATAGTATTAACAATTCCTGTACTTTTCATGAAGATCCGTTCATAACTTTTTGAGTTATGCTGCTAACAAACATTATGACAAACATAAGTCCAGTACACAAACAAAGCAACCGATCATGGCCAAAATTTAATAATTTATGTCTTTTAACATTAGTAACAACTCCTGTAAATTTCATAAAGGTCCATCCATTTATAACTCTTTGAGTTATTGTGCTAACAAGCATAAAATCAAACATAGCAACAAACGAACGAACCAACAGATCATCCCCAAAATTTGGTTATTTACTCTTTGTATTATACCTAACAAATCAAATGAATTTCAGGAAAATCCGTTCATTACTTTTTGAGTTATGGCCTTGAGAAAAATCTACAGACGGACAAATAGACAGATGAACGGATATTCACCAAAAGTTAATCATCTGTTACTGTTAACATGCCAAACAATCACTGTAAATTTTGTAAAGATCCCTTCATAACTTTTTGAGTAATCTTGGTAACACACATAGATACAGACAAACGCGACAAAAACATAACCTCCTCGGCGGACGTAAAAATATTGCAAGGCTGCAAGTAGCTTCAAATGGACGCCGTAAACGTTTTATGAAGATATTGATGCTTTCTCACCCTTGGGTATGCAGTATGTCTTTGAAAATACTTATTTGTGACACAGGCACTCAATTGGGAAGACCCATTTCACTAAGCACTTGCAGCTGCAGAAAAAGTAGTTACTGCAACACTGCGAGCTTCTATACTGGGCTAACGATTTTGGTGCATGAACGCACGTGCACAAAGTTAAATAGCTGCGAGGGCAGGAGCGAGGATGTCTGAGAATAAACACCGTATAAAAAAACTAATGTGTAGTTACCTATAGCTCAGCCTTTGCACCTTAATTCCAAACATTTCAGAAAGATTTAACCTTCTATGGTTTCAAAGGTAGGAATTTATTTGAATTTATTTACTACTTAATTAAAAAGTAATGATACTATCAGTGTATAATAGAAACGATACGTAACAACAGAATATTTTAGTAATTTACAAATGACAGGTAATCAGCAGGACCTATGATAACCCACAATATCTCGTGGGAACTGCAAACGCTTGTACAAAATACGCCTCGAGATGCATCGGATGAATATATATAGGGAATAGGGAATTAAAACAAGAATCAGATGCAGAAGAGGCACACAATTTTAGTCTGAAGGTATAAGTAGTTGGGCAAAACATCTGATTAGAGATTCAAGAGGTGAAATAATAAGAACGTTAATACGAAGTCACCCAACACTCTATCTACTTTGTTTTACCATAGGAATATTCAAAAAATAACAAATAAACTGTACAGGAATGGGATTCGAAAGGGTCCTCGAATTTCCGTGTGAAGTCGCCGAAATTCCTGGCTGGAGAGAGACATGAACTACTCGATTTATACGGCGCAGAGCCTCTTTAGAGACACAAGTCACGCAACGCAAGCCAGCGACGAGTTCATTTCCGATGGAACCTCTGAATTTCCCCAGTCTTAAAAATATGCCGGAATTGGTCTCTAGACCCGAGACCTCTGGGTCGGGCGGTGCGTTTCATATAAATGCTCGTAACTCTACACTACAACTGGCGGCTGAAGTTAAAGATGAAGCGTGACCAACGAGAGGGTCATGCTCGGCGCAGTCTTCAATTGAGAGGTGTTCCCCTGATTGATGGACCGAGCCGCACAGATGGATCAGGGCTGAAAAACGCCAATTTTTATATATCGTGGAAATTCGTCGTATAAAATAAATCGTAAGATAAAGTGACTGCGTAGTCATGAAGCCTATAAAACAGAATGTATGTACTATAGTGGTGCAAATACATATGGAGTTAAATACATCAAAAGGAAAACTAAGTATAATTGGGCATCAAAACTTGAAAATCTGAATGTAGAGGTACAAATGCAGAAAGATGGCGTATCAGCTATATTTTCAAGTAATTTGTGAATTCCAAAACTACCAGTTATAGGAGTAAGAATAAGTAAAAATATGTGTCCCACTAAATATATACATCGCCACAAAAGCAACTGAATGAGTGGAGCTAATACTGCGATAAGAACAGACATTGTGCTGAAATTAGAAAGAGTGTATTTCTCAGTACCCTTACGTGCACTGAGTTACTAAATTTTTCTGTTTACAAAGAACGTAGCAGTTAATGTAACCCAGAAACGGAATCGACAGCATTTAGTTGAGAGGACCAAAGAAAATAATTCTTCGGCGAGGTCAGGTGCATAACATCACCTGAACCTTGTCTAGATGAAGATTCACACTGAAAGGTTATTCAATTTATGTAAATCACCCATATCTAAGGGTGCGTTCGACTGGCTGGCGAAAATAAAACTCCGATGCTTGACTTGTTTGGCCATCTGACAGAGGAGTTGGCATCGACTCGTAGAATGACGTTACATATAGTGACTCTTATACCTTGAGACTTGCAAAACTCAACCTTGCTCCGGTATTTGGAGTTTTCAGCCCGCCCAACGCAATTCGTTGTTTGTATCACTTGTAATTTGTCTCAGAGTGGCAGAGCCCATTCTCCTGTCCGAGATTTAGCGCAAGCCAAGCCTCAAAGTTTTAGTTTTGACTGCCAATAGACCGCGCCCTATATCTCTTAACTCAAAAACACACAATATACTTGCAACAGTTATTTGGCTCATTAACTACCCTTACGGCATTTTTGGCTGCCGTATAAGCTGTTGTAATGATTACGTAGATTCTAGGCTGCCACGAATCCTACTTGGGCACATCACACAGAAGAACGTCTGCGTCACTATATGTCATTTGGTTGAGACGACCAAACTAGATAATTCATCTTGCTTAAAATAGTGCACACTTAGCTAAACTGTGTATACGAAGAACTGTGACTTTTGGCACTCACAACTAGATATGTACTCAGTTACGTTAACTTCTAGGTTTATCGCTTCGGAATTACCTGCGATGCAATACAGGGTGAGCCATAGCTTTCATACATAGGGTTTGAACTGTTTGTTATTTCACTTACAGATACCCCAAAACTTCGTTTGAATGAGGGTGTCTCTGATTCACTAGCTATAAGTAAAATAAGCTAATCTAATTAGCGTTAACTTCTCTGATACTGAAATCGCAGGTGTTCACATAATCGAAAGCATGGTGAGCAGGATTGAGTTTTTGAGAATTTCAGAGGCAATGGGTGTGCGATTAACACCTGAAATTCGATATTATAGGTCAATCGATCCTTCCAGGTTGAGGTTCTGGGAAGGTTAGGGTTAATTGGTTTAGGCTATCTGAGTCAAAGAGGGAGAATCCATCAAACACACGTTCAAAGATGAAATGAAACACGCAGAGCCTTCTAAAAAAGAAGTTTGAGTACTACAATAACACACACATTACGATGTTGCAACTGGTTTTTCGTAGAAAAACCTGATAATTGATAAGATAACGTGTTACCCATTGTTGCACTTACCGCTTAATTTCTGTAAAACTGCTAATTCAACAATAACAACTTAATGCATAATTCTCCAAATGTTCGTCAAACATAGCACGATTAATATTCACCTCACAAAATTACATTCTGACCACGTCCTTAACACTAAGCTGTAGCGCTACTGGATGCAGTTCATCCTATTTATTGAATAGTAATGCAATGCATCCTCTTCATTGCATATAGTTATGCAGTGCATGACCACATGCACAAATACTGACGAGGTAAATTTTCTGCATCATTTTTACGGTCATGTCCGCTAGTAAGTTATTAAATACCTCATGCAGCGCAGTCTTGAAAAACGAATCAGATAGTAAATTTAATACAGTATAGACTTGGCTTTTGAAGGGCTTGACCTGCTTGCTTACAGTGGAGTACCGACATAGGTAAGTCCTGACAGGTATTACAGAGCTTATGATATCCGTCCTAAGAAAATTTTCAGGCACTTCACCAGCTGCTTACTGTATTAGCTTATGCGGGGCAGCAAAGAAATCTATTGGAGTATGAGGAACTTACTTGCCTTCGATTTGCACGCCGTGTATCGTCCTTGGTGAAGCAGCTATGGCCATATATGGAGAAGTGTAAGAAAGTGTAACACTTAAATGCTTATTTTGAGGATAGTTGTACAAAAATGCAACTCAAATACCTGTTTTAAAAGCTGGTCTTTCCTTACTACATACTGTATAGTTGAATATGATCTAGAATTGCATAAGATATAAACGCATGAAAACTGTTGCCCTCCAACCTATTTCCACAGCGAATTTCACTTTTTCTGAAACGACCAATACGTGTAGCGGACTTTAATGTATCCCGCAGGGTAGGAGAAAGAAATGAATGACATTAGCCAGAAAAGGAAGCCACCTTGCTATTAGCTCTGCCACCGATGTTGCCGAGCATCCCACGTCGACTCCGCCCTAACGGCATCCTTCTGCTCTCATTCACAAAAACTGGTAGCAGGTTCCATTCATAAGCGAGTGTAAGGTGCTACTCGAGAGTGATCTCGTGCCCTGCCAGGTACTTCTGGCCGTGCCACCAATCATGGATGCCTTGAAGGCATAAGAAGCCTGCCGTACGTCGACACTGAACTGCATCGCACCTGAGCCGGAGGAAGAGTCCAAGGGTCTCCGGGCACGGCAGGTGCGAGGTATGTCGTGAAGGTAGCGCGTCGTCTATTGTGTGAAAACCTCCTGGTTAAAAATGACTCAGAGTAAAAGGGTGCAGTTCAGCTGTTACTTGTAAATTACAAAGTAATTTTTCACTTTGTATTAAAATCATAGCAGGTTTTAAAAATAAAATTTTTATGCCGTGAGGAGATATTAAATACGACTACATATCTTTAAATTGTCCATATCTACATGCACTACCCATAAGACTGCAGTATTTATGTAATAATGTATCACTTTACTCGCAGAAAGTTCAGTTCAGTAAGATGAAAACACTCATCTCGAAAGTCACAGATTATCAGGGTGGTAACCCTCCCGTCATGGAGTAAAAAAAAAAATGAGAAAAAGAGAACTCTTCGAGCCAAAAGAAGCGGCAGAACTCGATGGCACCAAAGCTGCAGAGATCGTCCTAATCTATCAGGCAAGAATCTCATCTCGCCCCAACGCTGATCCTGTCCCTTGCATGTCAAGTGTGACAAGGTTGGGCAACCTGGAAGGGCACCTAATTTATATGCTGGAGGACCCATGCTCCCAGTGACAGACGCA
The DNA here is from genome assembly GCA_001587735.2 of Parhyale hawaiensis. Lineage (NCBI taxonomy): Eukaryota > Metazoa > Arthropoda > Malacostraca > Amphipoda > Hyalidae > Parhyale > Parhyale hawaiensis. Next base: position 50,725,851 of record LQNS02278091.1, on the reverse strand, counting down.
ACTTCAACCGCCTGCCTTCTCTTCTGCGCAAATTTTGATCAACGTGTATAGTGGGCATGTTTTACAATCATTAGTGCAAATTAACTTAACTATTGTCAGCTCATATAAATTACTTCGTTAATCTTCTTAGTGATACACATTCACTCGCTATTTCTTCAGACGAAATGATAAAGAATGCTGGACGGTGAAGCAAGGGAGCATTTCAAGAAGTAAGAAGGGTATAAACATCGGGTCTCTTATGTTGGGCGTGGGCTTCCCGTAGATTTACCATCAACCATCCACCTCTGAAGGTAAATACTGAATCTACCTCATGAGTTTCCTTCACACAGAATATGTGTTTGGTCATTACGTAGCTTGAAGATGACAAAAATGGCTTTAGTTCTTTACATGAATGCCTCCCAACAACTTCTGTAGACCAGAGAATAAAATACCAGAGTATACTCTAGCTTGCGAAGATACACCTAAAGCATAAATCATGTACAAAATACTCTATATTATTACTGCTCGGCTCACTCTGCAGCTGTCACTTCTGAAGTTTAACCCGAAGCTGTCCAAATTACCACATTAATTTTACTCGTAGAGTAAACGTTTACCTCTCGTAAGAACAGCACTATTAATGTTGTCCAAAAGATGAACGTATGTGTTCACTTGTTAAATGTTATGTTCTTGTAGGATTAGCATGTGTTAAACGTCCTTTATGAAGAATGAGCAATATAGAGTTAAAACTTCAAAATTTTTTATTAGTATTATTTGCATTATCATTTGTGTTATGGCATTCAATGACGTCTGATATTCCAAATAGCTTATTGGCCGCATATAACGTGCAATGATCGACGCATTGAATTAATTAAAAGTTTTCACATTTTTTACAGGCTCAAATAAATTTCTGATGGCACTGATGCGTTCTATAATTGATGAATGAATATTTTCGGCAGCGTGCGTAAGTTCCATGAGAGAACGGGAACAAACTCAACCCACTGATCATGATGCCTCATATTTATGATAAAAATGTAGACGGTTACATTAATTTTTTTTTAGTTCTTTCAATATTTAGCTGTACAACAAAAGGATCATATTTTTCTTAGTTCTTGTAGCTAAAATGCTACGACTAATATCCAATCCGTAACTTTAGAAGTCGTCAGAAACAGTACCTTTCGACAACCGAGTAACAAACACAAACATGTGTCCTGATATATACTGTATTGTTTTAGCTTTTCAAGTGAATTCTAGTAAGTGCTTCTAAAGGCGAAAATTAGAATAATTATACCTCCGAAACCACCGACCAGCATAGGGTAATAATAATTCTGGAGAAGCCATGCGAGTAGGACACCCTACTCCTCTGACATTAGAACCATCGATAAATTTGTAAACTATTATTATCGAAAGCAAAGTACAGGGTTAATAAATATCCCTGCTGGGGGTTGCCCTCATCCTGCGATAGCCGAAACAACCAATAAGTTTGATAACTATATCGCTGGAGTTCTAGGAACACTATTAACACAATTCACGCTGAAGATTGCAATTATCTTTCGGTTCTCGAAACAACCAACATGTTTGCTAACTATTGTGCTTGCGCTTTCCAGGAATCCCAAGAGCTTTATTCAAGTCTAAACCAACATTCTTGCCCTGAAGATGCCATTGTTTTGCTCATAGATTCTTTGACTCCTCTGTGGCCGTGGACAATACAGTCTGAGAGTGCTGGACGTCTTGGGTCAGGCTGGGTCAGATGACCGTGTCACATACTCTGTGGTGGTCGCCACGTCAATTACGACCGAGCGTCGTGTTACGGTGCGATGTACTGGCGCTGCCACAGTGCTTGTCATTGCTTGACTGTGTGCCAGTAAACGACTGCGCCGATTCGTGTGCTCATTTTTGGGGAGCAGGTTTCCGCTGTTTCTGTCGTCTTATACGTTTGTCGTCACGATAGCAACGAATGCATTTTGTTTACTCGGCTTTCAGGTATGAGGTTGACGTTACAAACGCTTATCTCTTGGTGTGCCTAACGAAAGAATTCTCTTCCAGGACGTCTATTCCTTCACATATACCTTCTTTTATATTTCTTACCGTTGATGTTTACTGTCTAGGTGCCTGTGTTTGCTTCTGTATGAGTACGTCGGTATATATGACTCTACTGTTGGCTGCGCTTCCCAGTTGGAAATAATGGCTGTGAATATGGTAGAAGATAGTGGCGTATGAGAGATTAAGGTCGATTAGGAATGATGAAACAATGAGGTAGATATGACAACCAAAACATACTAATGTATATTTAGGTCGATAGTGGTGGAGGCAATATTGGTTGTTTAAGGTTTTGTCAAGAAATGAAGGTAGATGGTAGTACATGTATGAAGACTATATATGGTAGATGGTAGTACATGGATGTTAAAAGACTATACGTATATGGTAGAGCATATGCTAAAGCATAACCATGGTAGGTTGTCGACGGATTTCCGTACGTACGATCATGAGTGGAATTCCCCCCATTATTTGGGGAAAAATATGTATGGGTTGCCATGGATTATAATATGGCGAGAATTCCCAACATAATCGACCAAAATAATATTATATGACTATAAGTTTCAGACATCTAAAGATTCATATTATAGTGCAAAAATTGTGCACACTTTCAGATTTTTCTTTCCTGTCGATGAAATGCAAAAAATTGCAGAGTATGTATGGACGCTAACTGCTCTCACGTTATTTTTATCTATTGTTTCCCAATTTCACAAACGCTTTACCTTTTTAGCGTAGCTACCCACGAGTTTTATTTTTTTTTGTTGTATCCCTTGTAAAACAGTATTGCAATCTTTGTTCAAATGTTACTATCTATTTTTATGTTCATTCAGTTAATATCTGTAAAGTTTTATCAAAAAACTTATTCCCATTAGCTTTATGTAAAACAATGTAAAGTTTCATGATAAATTTAGCCTTACGTACAACGGGTACGGCCAAAATTCACCAATCGACTTGTATCTTCCTGTGTACTGGGTAGTATAGCTCTATACCGGCTTACAGTGAAAAAAGTTGTATGTAAACGTGCGTTAACTGCACAGACTGGTTCAAGCTCCTGCTCTATAGCATCGTTCTGAAGTTTAGAGCCTTTCACCATTCTGAGCTGCAGGCCTTACACGCACGTATAACTTACGATTTTTTGTATAAGCAATTAATCATCAGCAAACAAAGCAGGAATCCAGTTTATAATATGTCAACAGTTGAAAAGTTGATCTTGGTAGAATATAGTTGTATCATTCGCTGAACACAGTCGATTTTAGTCGTGAATGGTGTTTCTTACGGTTCACTATAGTAGATCATGGTTGTGCAGCTAAAACCTTAATAGTTGTAATTGGATATGTATGGTTGGGAATTATAGTTGGCAACATGGTCGAAGGTTGTGAGTAATCTCTATCATAATGCACCCCATAAATGGTTGAATATGGAAGATATTTCGATAATAAACAACCAAAGCTCTCGACCATAGTCACAGTTGTTTTACTATAATCACTGCCATTATTTCTGACTGGGTTTTGGTGTACATGAGAAAATATTCGCGAGATTGCTTATGCTTCCGTATATGGAACTTTTTCTAGCATTTCTTGCGATTTAACTTTGAGTCTGTTCGTGCGCCTATATACTTGTGCACTTCCATGAATGTATGAATACATGACTGCAGTACGCCTATTCTTCAGCTCGTATGTACTCGATTCTTTTTCCTCTAATATTTCGCTGTGGCGGGGTTAGTTCGTTTGTACGCTTGTCAATCTGCATGCAAGCCTCGAATATTTTCCGTCCGTTTCCTGGCCAAGCTTCTTCTTTTGGTACTCTGCTAGTCTTAGCATTTATTTTGTCCACCAGTTCGTTCCAGCAAATACGCAGTTTCGCCATATAAATTTAAAGTCTCCTTCGTAAGTCTCGTTTGTGTTGAGCATGGCTTGTTTCCGTTGTGAGTTGCAGGACTGACTGGGCCGTAGTGATCCACACTCTCTTCTTTAGCACTAACGAATTCTCAGCCCACAGCTAGCGATCGTAGTTTACACACCAGTCATTCAAAACGGTAGCTAGTTGGTTATGCCTAATTTTACGTACAGCTCTCTGTCCCTATCCTAATGATGATGATACATAAAGTGGTGCAAGCGACTTGTAAACTGTCGGCCGAATCTTTGAATCTACACATGAGGATCACCGCGAAAAGAAACTCGTCATGAATTGGAAAAAATACTTTAGTAGAAGATAAAACATTGAAGAAGCAAAGCGGACAAACAAAAATAAAAATAAGTGACTCAGTTAATCAAATACAGATGACATAACAAAAGACAGCTTGGTAAAGTAGCTACGTCTTAGCCCTCTTCTATGCTGAACTCCTCATATACTGACATTAGCATGAGACTGATGACAAGCCCAATTGACTTATACCCGCCGTCAGACGCATATACAGTATGCTTCGCTCTCTGTGAAGAAACTGAAACAAAAACATTTATTCCATAAAATGCAGGCACGTAACCTAACGCTGGAAATATTAAAATACAAGATTTATTTCCATAATTAAAGTACAGTACATTAAATAAAAGGTAATGTACGTCCAAAGCAGCAAGGAATACGGATGGCGAATTAAGAGCACTCACACCTTGAGCAGCGTTTGATAGAGTGTTAATTATGTCTAACATCAAAATTTTGAATCCTATGTCTTTGCAAGATGCATAGTGGTTAAGCATAATACACCCCGCTAAATATACGAAAAACTTTTAATTATGCCACATTGTTCCATGAAAATTTAAGTGTTACTTCTATATGGTATGAAAATCAGTGTATATAATCAGTTTCATGATAAATTTCCAGAAAAAAGTTATAACTTAAAGTACAGTTTAGGGCAGAAATAAGTATAGGATACATTTGAAAAATTGGTCCATCTGTTCTACTTCTCAATGCTAAAGAAAGAATAAGTTCATATTCAGTTCATAAACAAGCATAATTGCCGTCACGATTCACCAGAACACTTGTAAACAGTGATAAAGTGGTAAATATATAGCCTCTCCAGAATGCCAAGGATTTCCCCTTTCCCTCTCCCTTACTGACATCGAGAAAGGTAAAATTTGTGCTTAAAACCAGAATGGAAAATCAGTTAGCTTCATTGCAAAAGAAATATCCAGGTCCCACACTGTTGGAGTAACTTTCTGAAGAACCTTCAATGATATGAAACCAAAAACGGTCAGACCGTCTACCAAAAATTACCAATGTGCCAGGCGTCGCCTTTCTCGGGAGGCATCTAATGGTCAGCTTTGTTCAAGAGAACTGCCACAATCTCAAAACCTACCGATCACTTGAAGACGAGTTCGTCAACTGTTTCACGACTCTCCAAATTTCGTGAATCGAAATAGAGAAACGGCTCCAGCTTCGACTCCTCTGCACAAGAGGTTGCGTGTTGAATGGTGAAGGCAAAAGTTACATGGACGGAGGACAATTGGGACAATGTTATCATTTCTAACGAAAGGAAGTGTAATTTTGACAGGTCTGACGAATCTTAGTGTTACTGGATGACTTGAGGAAAGAAGAGCAACAATTTTTTCAAAAAGACCATTTGAAGGAGGATCAATAATGATCTGGGGAGCCTTTTCTGCCTCTGGAAAAACCAAGTTAGTATAGTCAAGGAAGGTAGACGAAACTCCGCTCGATACATTAGTGCATTAGAAGAAAGTCTTGTTCCATTTTTGCATGATGTACCTGGTAATAATGCAATTTCTCAGCAGGACAATGCAGCCAACCGCACCTCAAAGCTAACAAAAGACTGGTTTGAAATGGAGAAGATTAAAGTTTTGGACTGGCCTAGCAAGTCTCCCGACTTGAACCTGATAGAAAATCTAAGGGGAATTTTGTCACGGCGAATTTACCATAATGGACTTCAATTTGCAGATAAAGAATCCGTAAGATCTTACGTAAAAGAATATTTAAATAAAATTTCTATTGTAACTCTCAAAAATCTCATTAGTTCAAGGCAGAACAAGTGTATTGCAGTATTACAATCTAAAGGGAATTCCTACTAATACTAAATGTTGCATAATTTTCTAATAAATGCAGGTAATCAAAAGTGTCTTATACTTATTTCCACCCTCAAAACTGTACTTTTGCTCATAACTTTTTAATATAAATTTATCATGAAACTGATTATATACGCTGATTCTCACGCCATGTAGAAGCAGCACTGAAATTTTCATGGTAAAAATGTGTCATAATTCAAAAGTTTTTAGCATTTTTAGGTCTTTATACATATTGCCACCCCTTTACATGCCCTGCGTCACTTTCTATCACACATCCTTGCCATTAATTTTTTTTAATTATGCATTAGACAAAAGCCTAATCAGATTATTGTTGCATTAAAATTTTTCTCAGCGTGGAATAAATAACCTCTAACCCAAAACGCAGATGTGACAGCTGTTGCATCAGTACTGCATGCCTATGCATATTGGCTATTGTACTCGAGCTGGAGAGGAGGAGCAGAGTCAGAGGTGCGCAAGGATCTAGAGGCCAGCAACAGTTCGTTGTTTACATGAGCAACTACGAAGAGAATTCTGAGACGCGGCGATAGTAAGGGGTTAGAAAACGCGTCTGGTCCGGTGACGATACCTTCAGATACCTTGCACTAGCAGTGTGAGAGATTAAAGCAGTGAGAGGGTCATATACGTATAGTCTGCCTAGTGAGTGGGACTAGGAACTCAAGCTTAAGAAAAATGAACAGTGAGAGGTTATACATTATATATGTATATAGTCTGCCTAAAAATTGGAACTACGAACTGGAGGTCGAAAATAGTGAGAGGTCATGTACGTAGGATGCCCTATGACTGCATGGGACTAAGAGCTACAGTGCTTAAGTATTATCAAAAAAGGATCGCTCATTGGAAAACGAAAGACAATTTCGGCTAAAAAATCGCACTGTTTTTAATTTGTCAGCACAGGACGAAGGATCGGAGAAATCATTAGTTCAAGCACAACGTCGTCTGCGTAGCACCTAACATGTACGATAAATATTGAGTACCAGACTAAGAAATTCGTTTATCTGCCTAATGGTTGGGGCACTGCCTATGTGTTCCAAGAATATATGCACGCAGAGCATGAAGTATAAAAGAATATAGACTTCACATCTCGATGCGGCTTAGGTAATACCAAATACTTATGCGATATATTTAATGGACAGGAGTGAAAAACAAAAGAAAAAATAAACTATCTGCATATATTCATCGACGTTCGAGTAGCGCTTAAAATTTGTGATTTAAATGAAGCAGCGAGTCGATGAGACCAGTGATGGCCCACTGATGATGGCTGTAGCCACGTTCCACAAGCCAAGCTGAGACCAGCTGAGGAATAAAGGATTATTATAGGCACAGGTCCCATGTTGTTTGAGTAGCACCTAACATTGATGATTTTATGTAAGCTCCAGACTAATAAACACCAGCGTCGGCCCAATGACGATTGGTACCAGCTACAGCCCGTGAGTAAGTCTGTGCATCCGGGACCAAGCCCATGCAGAGCTGGTTCCTGAGCCGCAGCGGAGGATCTTCTTCAAAGGATAAGAAGGGATTCCCACCATTTCTATTACAGAGATAAGAGCAAAACACGCTCCTCTTAGACACTTTTTGGCCAACCGCTGCCGCTCAAATCAGTGGAGTAAAGCCGCGCGAAAAGAGACAACAAGTGTGATCAATTTTATCTTAATTTGCAGCGGTATACTGTACATGAGCTACGAGGATATGCGCAGAGACGTGGCAAAATTCAGCTGCGTGAAAAAAGCCACGGGTCAAAATCGACATGAGTCAACCAATAAACAAAGAAAAAATACCATTGGCTTTGAAAATCGAGTTATAGATTTATGCGAAACGAATTAAACTGGATGAGAAAATCCTTAGACCTTCAATAATGCATGTCATTTAATTGAATTAACCTATGAATTAAATGTTTTTTTGCATATGTTGGTTGGGTCTTCCTAGGGACCCGATTTTCTATAAAAAATGACGGCCAGCATAACTATCGTGATCCTATAATAAGGCCTACCACCTAGCGCTTGCTGGGTAGACACTTAAATTCGAAGGAGAGAATCATTCAAAATCCTAGTATAATGAAAACGCTTCGTGTATTTATTTACGTATTATTTCGTGTCCGCATCTTACTGAAATAGTGAAAAAGATAGGCCAGGTTGTAGATTGTGCAATTAAGTTAAGTTTTCATAGAGATCGATGACCAGGTAGCAGAAATTGGTGAAATTGGGATCCTTATCCTTTTTTCTGAATGCACTTCTTGCTTGAAACACTTCAAAATTGGAGCTTCTGGAGTTTGATGTTATAATTTTTTCTCTCATGCTATGACGTGTAAATTCAGTAGATGGTCAACGAAGCACTCACAAGGTGATGATTTTTCACGGGCAGTAGACAATTATTTCTTCTAGCTTACTGTCTTTCTTTGAAAGAGCAGTTTTCTTTTCATAAGCCAAAATTTTAGCACTTTTAATGAAGCAGATATTTGAGTTTGAAAGACGGTATCTTGGCTACGGTGCGCTCACATTGCATATAAGCTGACTGAAGTTGCATTCAAGTTAATTTATTGCAGTGGTTTACGCAAGATTTTACTTCTGTTTCTCACGAGCAAGAACGCACGTTTAAGAAGAAGGAGACTGGAGGATAAGGAACGTGAAAGAAGAACTATACTCTCAAGAACAAAGACGTGTTACCAATAGAGAAAGATGAAGCGTCTATGCGACACAGTGTCAAGAGAATCTTAATTGAAGTAGAACGGTTACAGTAGGGAATAAGAGCTGCTGATCAGCTTGAGCGGGAAAACGTGGAAACGGCAAGGCAGAGAAAAGAGAACCTAAGGATGGAAGCACAGCAAAGGATCAATGAAGAAAATAAAGAAGCAAGTCAGAGAAGAAAGAATTCCGCACAGGCTACATTAAGCAACATTAAGCAAACACATCGATTATTGCGTGAATATTTTCACTCAAGGGTCTACTAAAAATAATAATGACACTCATAAATTGCTCAGGCTGTTCTACCTGACAGCCGAATGAACGTGTTTTCTCAGCTCGGTGTCCTAATGCAGGGCTGTGTCGGTATAAACAGCAGAAAATTGTTGAATGTTTCCAGTTCTAAGCATTCACTGCGAAATTGAAGACCTTTTCGAAAGTTTACTAGCAATACTGGCCACGTCACCTGACTTAACGGCTAACATGTTCGTTATATATCTTGCAATAGATTAGACCATGTTTAGATTAGATTAAACAGTCCCATTCCCATAGAGCAGCCGGGACTGATCCTCCAGCCATCCATGATCGAGCTCTTGCCATTACGTCAGTATCACTTAGATGTCTGACGAAAAATGAAGAATAGAAAACTTAGTCACAAGTTACACATGTTATTTTACAAAAGACGACAACGAAACACTTGGGACGTGGATAGGACAAAACACGTTTATTTGACTGTAGTTTCTAGCCCACCTTAATATTTCGATAAATTTCCTCATTAACTAGCATAGCCGTTATACAGCGTAACATATACGATGCCGCTGATGCTCGGGAGTCGTCAGTCAAATGTATATGACACTGCAAATATAGGGAGATGCATTTTCTACACATTCCAAGGCAGCAGCATCCTTGTGAGCTGAACAGATGGCACTGGAGGTTACGGGATCAAGTACCAAGCAGGATAAGTGAGATTTGTACTTCTTGGTGCGTTGAGTCAGCAGTTGCTGGATATGTATAGCTACCATGGGGGCACTTACATTGCCCAGAAATGGGGAGGGTAGGGAGGCGCGGGTCGTTGAACCTTTCCTTGATGGCGCAGTAGTTCTTAACGACCCATGGACGGTTGCAGAATTACTGACTCCTCTGGAGCTAGTTGGCATATACCCATAGCACGAACTAGTGAATGTGGGTTTCCCAGTAGAAAGTGCGGTCAAGTTGATTATACCTTTACCTTTGACTTAGCGAAATCGCGAGCTTTTACGCAATGCTATAGCCTGCAATCTATGATATAAGCTTTAGCTGCATATCACTGAGTGGCTGAGTGAATATAGTTTCATTCTGAGTAAAATTGAGAAAAAAATTTACTACGAGCGACACTATTACATTCAATTTTTATCTTGTAAGCAATGTTTATTTCTTCTTATCTATATAACTCACTGTTCTATTCGTTACCATGAAGCCCAAGTCCATCGTACTAGAAATGCTATAAAGGAACCTCTGTTCGCTACCTCGTTACTTACGTTATTTCAGTTGGTTGACAGTAGCAGAACGTCCCAATCTCTGTTTTAATTAAAATAACACGTACTATCTGTTTTGTATATTTTTTTACAGCGTACTCACAGAGCAATATACAGTTTAGCCTGCAGTTCTGCAGTTCACTAGACATAAACACATTTACAATAAAAGCATATCTACTCGCTGCAGCACCGAATTTCGATCTAGTGTAGCCGCAGGACAGGGAATGTTCCAACAATTAACTTCCAAAAATGTAGAAATTCATCATGCTTGGAATGCCAAAGAGTATTTTCTGTCTTCGTTAGTGCACTTTCCTGAACGGCTCTCACAGAGCAGGGGAATGCCCCATCCGTTATATATCAAGCCTTTTAATTAACCTGAACCTGTTAGTCTCAATCTATCAGCAGAGGGCAGCCGACTGCCCTCAACATCCCTCACTCGAGGAAACAAAGGCGCTGTGGGAACATGCGAGTGTAATGCGACTCCTCCCTCGCCGCTGAGACACGGCAGACCTGGTGCCGGTGAGTAGGTCAGTGGTGACTGTACTCCAGAATCAGACCCATTCACTTAGCAGCTCTCAATTCCTGCATTTAAACTTTAATAAACTGTATGTATGTACTTCATGAGTAAAGGACCAATTGAAAGAAACGGATCATGTCCATAAAAAACTCATTCCCTAAAGTAGTTTTTAGCTCCGTCATCGGCTAAACTGTTCAATATATATTCTATCAGCAAACGTTTATCGGAAGCAATGTGAGCTGAAAGCGGTCAATGACAACTTTAAGCTTCTCAATTAATGGAACAAAATTAAATTTCAAGAACGTTAAACCCCCCCATCCCCCCCCCCGAATATCTGAATTATATCGTAGGAATGAAAACTATAAACACGCTTTTCGTTTTACATAAATATGCATCGCAGGACCTCTCGCCTAGAAAAATAAGACCATGAAAGTAAATCTATCAGTGACGATTTAAGCTGTAAAATCAAAGCTACGTAGCAATTTAGACAGATATGGTCTTGAAATGAGGTAAATTAATTTAACAGAAGCTGCATTTTTCAATAAAACACAAAGCAACTATTAAAATAATGTCTCATGACACAGACATAAGATCTACTGACCATAAACTGTCGATGTGGGGGCCAATTGGCCTAGAAGTTAGCATTTATCGGTTAATCCGAAGAAGAATAAAAATCCTCAAAAGTTCAAAGCACGGAGCAAGAAAATTTAGGATGAAAATAATCAATCAATTACGTACGTTGCATACAATCGGTGTAGGACACAATCTATGTTATTGAAATTTGTTTCAAGGTACGCTACATCAGACAGATCTAACGTAAACATTATGTAAAGACGTGTGGCAGGTAACTATCGTAAAATGGATATCATTCTCCTTGCCTGCAATTACGGCATACCTAACAAAAATATTTATCTCTCACTAAGAACTCTTTGGAGACAAAAACGACTATTTCGTCATTTTTCAAATAGTATAGCTGTGTTACGAGGTATGATTTATAATTTGGATGATAACAGCTAAAATAAGGCCATGCAATCGTTCATAAAAAAATTGGGTAAAAAAGCGAGTGGTTTTTACATCCTTAGCTAGGAGCGAGTAAAGTTGAGGGCGAGGTACCCTCAGACTGGTGGATGAGCTTCAGTAACTGGACCCTCACGGCCGGACGTGAGCATCCTCTACACTCTTTGGTGGTAGTGGTGGTGGTAGGTACGTGGTGGTTTAGGTGAGCACCTACTTGACGTGGTGTCAGCGTGAGCATGAAACGCTGGTACACCGCATACTGTCCAGCTGTCTTATCACTAATCACTAATACGCCAAATTAAATTGTGGTTACTCTTTGGAATAACATTGTTGTCCTTCAATGGGCAGTTTCTTGTCTAACAGTGTACTGTTGGAGAATTAACAGTTTTTTCCTCAGTTCTATAATCTTTGGGAGCTAACGTAATTATTGCATACAATTTTTACTTTTAACTGCCTCAGATTTTTTTTTTTGCGAAAACTGACAGCATCTCGAATAACCACTCTAATATTTTGGCATTTCATATTTTTTTATAGTTATTAATTTACATATTATCTTTCTAGTTATAAGGAGTATTTCAATTTGGGAATATTTACACACTCTCTCAAGATAGAGTTTCAAAATATTGAATGCCATTGCTCCAAGGTTCAAAAATTATCGTCTTCTGCATGTGACAGACACGGAAACTTGCAAATAAATGATAATTCACAATACCCGAATTTGCCATATTGCCTAAGAACAGTAAGTCATTTCCTTCTCTTCAGACATTTTAAGTTAATTATTGGTGAACATTAACGAACTCCGCACAATTCTCTCGTCTGTCTGTTGTTAGGCCCAAGAGGTCACTTCCTCTTCTGCCAACGATTGTCATCAAGGGTTGCGAAGGACCCTTTTTTAGCGTCTGACAAACGAGGTGGTGAAAATGACCAGTCCGTTCGGAAGGATTGTCTCCAGCTGATCGTGTGGTCCCCGCTCGCCGTTGATGAGTGATGTGCCACTCAACGGAAGTGACTTCTAGGCGGTGAAGTTGGTTTGTTTTGTGACTGAAGACCAAGTGCAGGTTGCAAAGTTTCGTTTCATATCACCACTGAAACAATAATCTTGGTCGTCATAAAACTTCTGGATTTGCTTAACGCACAAGTGGAGTGCCCCTTCCAAGTTTTTAAATCACTACGGCAGCATTCTTGAAAGAGTATTTAGAGTATTTCTACTTATAGAAGATCATGAATGTATGTACATGTGACTCCAAAAACTGGCACATTCACCATTCAAATGTCGCAAAATAGAAGTAAACGAAATTTCTTTCAGTGTGGCTACAGTAACGTAGCTATACCTTGAAATCATCCAGAGTACTCACGCATTGGGGGATACTTGTGCAAAATGTTATAAAGCAAGTAACAAGTGAAAAGTCAGAGCTGACTCTTCTGTACATATGTATTTCTATACAAAAGTGCATAGGCTCAACAAACTCGACTTAAATGCCACACTCTGGTCGCAAGTTACTCGAAGGATCATATAACATACTGTAAGGTGTCTCTATATAAACAGAATTATCATCACGATGTCATCGTTATTACTCGGTCACCCATTTGAGTACACTCATTATGAGGTTTCAGAATCAAGTGGATAAATTATACGGTTCCGAACTTCAGTCTGTGTCAAACTCCTATTTTATTAATACGGTGCTTAAATCTTCAGCACAATCATAATCCAGTGTTATTGTAGAGAATAAAGAACGACACAACTTTGGTGCCGAACTCCCATTATGCATTAGAAGCACTACCAATTAAGACATAAATTGTTCTAATGCACTGTACTTGGTGGTCGTCATCGAGAGAATGACTTATAGACAAAAGACAGCGCCTCAACCAAAACATTCTGCTGTAGATCATTGTGTATTTATTTATGAATATTTCGAGTCACTTCTGAGATAACCGTATTAAATTAAACAAGTCTCAGGGGAACTTTCTTCTAGCTAAGCTCGATAAAGCTGGACTAAAGCTTGAAGAAAAAATATAACTAAAAGTAATTTCTCTGGGGATGGAAACCTTATATATGCTTTCCTATCTTTCTTGGCTGCCCATAACTTAGGAAGCAAACACTGGCCACGTTGTTTCTGGCATTATTTTAGTAATATTTTTGGCAAGCACAAAGCAATATATTTTTTAACGGAATTTTGCTGCTCAAGAAAGGGAATAGCTATGTTTCGTAGAAACTGTTCTAACCTATCTCCATTCATACTCTAAACAAAAAATCGAGAAGCAGAAATGGCAAGTGCAAGGGATACTTTAATGGCAGCATTGTAACCAATAGTGCAGATACTAAAAGAGCGTCACTACATCAATTTTTTGCAACAATTTTGACAGTGATGTACAGCAGGTATAATATAGCTGTACAGACCTACGTGGCACCAGGCCGGGGAGGTAACCCGAAGGAGAGCAGCACCTGCGATGAGGGCTGCGCGATGGTGACGTGCGTGTGGTCCCACTAGGGTGTGGGGTCACTACGAGGGCGATCATTATAAGATAACCATCGCTTGCTTGCGGTCTCAAACCGACTTTAAAAAAGTGGCTCCCAGCAAAATAGCGTCAAATTATTAAGGTAAATCGCTTACATGCGAATGCATGGAAGCGACTAAAGTGAGTTTTTAGCATAATTTGCAGATACGAGTAAGTTGTCCAAGGAAACTAAAAACGAGACATCCGAGAATCTTCTCGTTTCCCAAATGAAGAATAAGTGCTTTATTGTTGGTGGAGCGGCGAATTTTGGTCAAAGAAGTCAGACTTTTGAGTACAATTATTAAGTAAAGTTCTGCAAACCTCAAATTTAAACGCCCCATGGCACGTAACAAGAACGTTTATACGGGAGTTGGTAAAATGAGACTCTTGCCATATCTAGAATTTTCCCAATTCTGCAGAACTGTAAAAATATAAAATCAAAAAAGGAGGACTGATTAGCAAATAAGTTTCAAGTTCTACTGTACGAAAAATCAGTGTGGATCAGTGATAGATAAAAACTCCGAGTAGCGAACGTTTCACGATAGACTGCAGATGCAAAGAAGAAAAGTAGACATGAAATCAGCGTCTCATTAGTGAACACTTCAGACAATAGGTGCAAAAAAAAATCTATTCAGGCTGCAGAAGTGACACGTAACAGTGGATCGTTCATGCTAATAGTGACTGGATACATAAATCAAGTTTTCTACTTTCACAACTGCATCAGAAAAAGTTGCATTTTATGAGTAACAAAGATTATAGGGGAGCTAAAATAACAATAATCCTTATCACCTAAATACAATTACCGCTCATTGCATGGCTAAGTGAGGAATCAAGTTACCCCCAAAGAATTATATGAATTTCCTACACTATCCGATTACGTCAGATAGCGTTTGTTCTTGGAAGAAAAATATTTATCTAGATGTAAACAACGCAGTGAAAAACAAAAGAGCCTCTTATTAAAGGGACTAAGTACAGATAAATGGCAAATGAACTAACAACCAGCGTTTACTTTAAGATGCAGCGAATTTATTTAAAAATGTATTTTCTATAAATAAAAAATAACTTTTCTTGGACTTGATCAAAAGCTGTCTGGTGCGACGCTTGAAGGAGAGCGATTAAAAATTTTTAATAATTCATTAGATCACCGAAGCCGCTTTTAATTGTTACTAGCATCCATGACAGAAAAATACATTAAAAATATGTTTCGTAGGTTATTTGTCGCCTAAAAAACAATTTAAAAGCGATTAATTCTTCAATGTATCAAATATTTCGAGCCCTCTATTGTGAAAATAATTTTGGACTTACCACGAGATATTGCGTCACTTCCATTTTTAGTGGGTTACGATACATAATTATAGATGACGATGGCAACGGCGCTAATACTATTCAATAATCAATTGCTGAAATATAAATTTACAACCAGTTGAACATCAAATGTTGAAAAATGTCATTCTGAGTTAGTATTCAAACAACGGTTTCGATATCGGGTGGCACACCACGGCTGCAGCCGTCCGTCTGCACCCAGGAAGGGCTCTATGTATTCCAACAGGTGTGAGCGTAGCATTCCTACAGGATTCCATTGTTAATCTCAAGCAGAGGGAATTGGAATGCCCGTCTGGCCGGTCAGCCCCACTGGCAAAACACAAAGGAATGTGCCTGTTCCCCACGCTCCGGTTGAAATACGCGTAAAAATATCCCTTGTGATCGTACGTGCTGAGGGAATGATCTTTTAGAGCTGAAAAATAAGGGTAAAGTTGAGTTGTCAGAATTTTTGATTTGCAGTTACTTTTTGTGGACTGGCTTACTTCGCAAGATGTATACAGTATAGGGATGAATCGGAATGAACATTTACTTGAAAGAGAGCAATATATAAAAGAGAAGCACGGCAGGGGACTTCTGCGAGAGCAGAGAATTTGTCGCTTAATAATGATTGCTTAATTATTAGTTCAATATAAGTTATATTGTGCTATTGTGCACACTCGCAAGCAGTTCATATTACCAGTATATATTCTATTTGTCAGGGTTGGATTCACGCCAAGAGGGCCCAGGGCAAGTTCAGCCAAGGGAGGGGGGGAGGAGCTCTCAGCCACAATAGGCATGCTTGTATAATAAAATATCTTAATAGCATATTTTCATGTACTTATTATAAATATAAGTTTGAAATCCATTTAAAATACTTTATTATTTCGAAGTACTACCATAGAAATGGACGTACTTGGTATAATGGCATTATATATAATTGGCACATCCAAGTAAGTTTTACAAACTAAACTGCGTTATCATGACTCTCCCCAACATGGCGGGACAAACTTCATGGGAAACATCATGCATACAAGTTGTAACCGTCAGTACAAAAATACCAGGAAATTGATGGCAACAATGCATGATAATCAGCGTGTGACATTTTAATTTAAAAAGCATTTCGAAATGATGGTAGCTACTAGTAGCTCTCAAGTCAGATATTCCTTATTTCGTGCGTCTTTTTTACTTGCGATATATGCTTCCAGAGAGGGCTACGCTTAGCAGGCGGGGGCCTGAGGCAATTGCTCCCAATGCCCCCTATATATCTGGTCCTGCATATCGTCCAGGAAGCAAGGCGATAGTCTAGTTGTGGTAAATATCACTACTCCGGAACTTTTTTCGTAGGTTCACCAGGAGGAAAAGCGACTGTTGTGAGCGACTTATACGCATTTAGGGAATATATGTATGATACAATGAAAACAATAAAATAAACACCGTCTTGTGTTTATATGTAGGTTTATATATTTGCAGGTTTCGTATGACGCTCAACGAAGTAGGCGAAAAATGGGCCACGTTGCAGATTTTCTAACTGTGTTACGCATTGATGGAGTTCGATATGCAAAAATTAGACTAGGTTGCAGAAGATGACCGCAGTTGGATTTTTTTTCCTTTTAACTGCATGCACTTCTTGCTCAGCCAACATTGAATGATATTTACAACTTCTCTTAGAGCCGCCATGTAGTCTGATTTTTATTACATTTTTTATACATCGAAATTATGCTTGCTCCCAGATTACGATGTGCAAATTGAACAGATGATCAACGAAACACATAAGAAGCATTTCTTAAGGTGAAATGAGCCAAAAATTATTTTTCCAGCAGCTTTCTTCCTTTGGCGATATAGTTATCGCTTGAGCGCAAAGATCTCGATGCACTGAAGCTATATCGCGGCCGGCACAAGATAGGCCACGGAGAATTTGATTGAATTGCTGTGGGGCTTCACTGCTTGCAAATATAAATTGATTATTTTCCCTGTCATTTAAAGGAAGAAAGGAGTGTGCTGCTGAGATGAATTGAAACAGAGAGCATTCATTTCTTATGACAATTTGAGTTGGCTGCTGTAGCGTACCCTTCAGAAGCATATTGGCAGCGAAAGTATGATCAATGAAATAGGGTCATCTCAAATTCATCGTTGTCATTTTTGACAGCAAGAATGCTCTATAGTGATAATATAAATTTCCAAATCCTAAAAGAAAGCATGTTTGACAGAAATAGCCTCGGTGAAAAGTTATATTCCAATTGGTGACAAATTAGCAACTGGTATAGGGGTTTCCAATTGGGGGTGCTCGTAACCCCTGAGAATGCGAAATGACCTCTTAGAGGGTGTAACATCATCTTGGATTACGCAGTTCACTCAACACTTAACCTAAATAAAGCTGTAGGACAAGCTTAGAATAAATTGCATTATTACCTCCGCCAAGGAGGTTATGTTTTCGTCGTATTTGTCTGTCTGTCTGTTTGTTTGTTTGTTTGTCTCTCTGTCTGTCCCCAAGATAACTCTGAACCGATTTGGATGAAATTTACAGGGATTGTTAAGTATAGTAGAAGAAACAGATGATTAACTTTTGGTGGAGATATGTCCAACCGTTTGCTTGTTTGTCTGCCTCATTTTTCTCACTGCCATAACTCAAAAAGCTATGAATGTATTTTTATGAAATTAACACGAGTTGTTAGGTATATAACTATGAGTAAATGACCAAATTTTGGTAATGATCCTTTTGTTCGTTCGTTCGTCACTGTTTTTAATTTATGCTTGTTAGCACAATAACGAAAAAAATAATGAATGGATCCTTCTGAAACTTATAGGGGTTGTTAGTAATGTTGAAAGACGTAAATGATTAAATTTTGGTGCAGATCGGTCTTTTTGTTTGTATGTTTGACTCATGTTTGTCATAACGTTTGTTAGCAGTATAACTCAAAAAGTTATGAACGGATCTTCAAGAAAGTTGCACAAGCTCCTATTACTATCAAAAAACACAAGTGATTCGATTTTGGACCAAATACAAAGAAAATTATGGTTTCAGAGCGAATTTGAATTTTTTGCTACCGTTGCCTCGCTTGGCGGAGGTATGCGCTCTCAGAGTGCTCTAGTTTATTATGAACTTATCAACAGAGCTATTGATTTTGTAGGGGATGCGAAAAGACATCAAAAGTGTTCTAGAAGTGGCAAGCATTGCAGAAGTTGGAAACCACTGAATGCCCACTGATATACGTAAGGTATCACCATTAGTCGAGCGTACGGTCCACTGGAAGACAAAGTGCTGGCTCCTTTCAAGCCGTTGTTTGATGGGTATGTGCGTTCATTTTATTCAGTTATAAATCAAGACTGCAGCGAAGCGATTACGCACTAATTCACTGCACTTGAATTCAGCACGAAGTTTAACGCTTGTTAAATGCTGCATTACGAGTGGGAAGAAATCTCTACATTTAGCGATAATCAGACCACATAATATGTGTGCTTATGGACCTCTGGTCATATAGGGAGGCAATTTGCCGGTGTACAGGAGCTTAGGAGCTGCTAACCGCAGAAGTGACCGTGTTACGGGCGTCCCCTGGTGCTTTTGTCACAACAACGGGCTCCCTAAACACACCCAAACTGAACCTGATCCACCTGAACAGCGTGTAAGTATAGAAGAGCGAGGAGAGCTTCAGGTTAGTTCACTTTCTTCACCACCACGAAAGACCTAA
>LQNS02278091.1:50671425-50700779 GCA_001587735.2 Parhyale hawaiensis | reverse complement strand
TGGCAGGGAAGTCAATCAGTCAAGAGCCTCCGGAAGAGATCAAATGTCCGCGGTGCCGTAAACCCAAATGATGGTCCGGCTACCTGACACTTAGGAATCGGCGCTTCATCTGGACTTCGCATGGACAGGTCGGAAGGAATTTGGAGCAGGCCACAAAGATGAGAATTGATGCATTTTCAGTTACGATATCCAATTTTCGTTAGAGATTACTTCCCACTTAGCACTTCTGGCAGAGATTCATGAAAATTGTTTTACTCTCAATACTTCTTGGAACACTATATGCTCTAGAGAAACTACATGGAAATAATGTAAAACTTGAGTAAAAAGTTAGTCCGTAAAAGGAAAGAAGCATATCGTCACTTTCGAAAAAAGTTGTTAATACACTGAAGTAAGATATTGTATTTTTTTATATGGTTGTCAATATACTATCGTTATTTGGGCTATTTTTCATGGCCGCTGGGTCATTTTCAACCCTTTCGAGATACATATGAATGCTTCACGATCACTGCACAATTGCACATATTTATCAAATTCAGCGTATTTTATACACCACCAGTTTTATAGCTCGGTGTATTTCTTGTGCGGTTAACTTATAAGAGACGAACTCTTGTATTTTGTCCGTATATTTTCAGAAAAGTGGCCAGCGCATAGCGGTCTGACACAGTTTCCTACGACTGAAAGGTGATGATTTATTTCTACATGGCTTTAAATAGTGTATGCCTTCATCCCATCAAGTGCAATTTTACTGCGCATGCCAAAAAGCTTCCCGGTTTTTCGAAAATGAATGCACCAAATATAAAGTGGCCTAATTTGACGACAGTACACATAGCAAGTTAATGACGCCTCTACAATCCTTAATTATTACTGCAGCCTATCCTGACGCTTTTGCTCATTAGGTGATAGTCTTGCGCAGCGCGTTCACGTTGGGACGAAGTACGATAGCAGAACCTATAGCTCGGAACGAGACCATTTTTCAAAGGACAGAGGGAAATGTCACAATGTTCCCCCCAGCGCCGGCGCAGCTTTCCGCTGTAGTCACTGTCCCATGACCGGCCGTGGGCATACAGCCATGTCGGCACTCTGCAGAGATATTCGGACCCATGCTGAGATAAACTCATCGCTGATGTACGTATAGAGCAACGTCTGCTATAATTCGCTGCTTGCATAGAAATATGCAAAAGGATCAGTGACGCGTTGCAATTAATTTGGTCTTCGTGTAATTATTACTTCACTGTTACGTGTAATGATACCGTACGCTATAACTTGGTAATTACATCATTCATAATTATAAGGATAATAAATTCTTTCCTTTTATATGCATGGTAGGAGATATAAATACAATGCTCTTTACTAGATAATCTACGCATAAATATCTTCGACATTGTCTTGCTTACTCAGTACAAGGTAATAAAAACTGTTCTCTCCCTTGAGTGATAAACACAACGTTTTAACAAGCAAGAAAACCATTTGCTTACATTTCAAAAACTGTTTTTCCTACAAAACATAGTTTATAATTGATGCGTTAAACTTTTACAGAGAAGAACGTTTAAGTATTTGCTTGTGCAATGACATGGCAACATTTTCGTGGTCTCAAACTTTCCCTTACTAGCTTGCAAGGGTCTGAGTACTATGGGTGCACACGACAAAGAGGCGTCCTTCATTTCATCTGTTTTTGGAGTTGTGTATCGAGCTTAAGGGTACAGTGGCTTTGATTGATTAAAGGTGACCCGTTCACATTTCCGGCTGATTTGTTGACCCTTAAAAGTTCACGGGGACGCATCAAAGGCTGGACACGGTGCCTGGTCAATAGCTTTGCCCAATCTGTAAACGCTTTTGACTCTCACTGATTGTCACCTGCATTGCAATCTATGTCCGTATTTTACCCTTGGAGAGCGCTATTCAGCGGACTGAAAGCTTGGCAATAAAAAGAGTTCTACTGGAATGACAGATTCAACTATATTTCAATCGTAATAGGATTTAGCATAATGAAGAGATGAATTTCACGATACTACAGCTCCAGGTCACAATTTTACAGCTTCAGTTAAATGCAAGTGGCGTTTTCACTTGTTAAATAAGAAAATACCTATTTATTATTATCATTATTTTAACTGTTACGAAAGACATGATTCTCGCTACAAAGTGCTTGTTTTCAATCTCAACGTATGGTAGAATCTGATAATTATATTCAGGGATTCGTTTTTGATGAGTAATAAGAAAAGAACAAGATGCAAATCTCCGCATTGTTGTGCTTAAAACATTGCAGAAAAATAATATACTGGACTTAGATCGTCAACAACTATAACTGATATTAGTGTACACCGTATTCTATCATATTTTTGGGGAAGATTGCTCACAGTAAACTGGTTTCTTCGATTAAGAATGTCATTTTTCCCTACATATATTATTGGAATTAGTGAGAACTTCCTAATTCGCTGCGGCTGGCATTCATGAGTCCATATTAATAATTTACTTCTTAGCCACGCAAAATTTGGAGGAACAGCGCCATCGACCGCTCAACAGCTAGCAGCTATAGACAAGAATAAGAAGAGATGACCAGAATGGCAGGGTTCTTCGAAAGCGCCACTGGATGGTCTTCTTACGATGCACACACGGCCTGCAGCCGTTCATCATCAGTGAAGCAAAGCGAATTATAGAGCCAACACCCGCCGCATGATTAGGGTTTATTCTCTGTGTCGAAGCCAAAATGATCCCAATAATACAGATGCTATCGAAAGATCGAGGAAAGAGCTATCACTCAAAGCAGTGCCTTTGGACTGATGACATTCTTTAAGAGAGAACGATTGGACCTAGAGCACGTTGCCTTCTTGTCCACTTTTGAGATTTATTCGCTAGAATTAAAGCGAGTTGATGTCTTGTATGCAGATTTGGAGGAACTCGCTTATGAATTGTACTTTATGATCGAATATCTGTGCAGTTAATTTCTTTCATCAAGGTAAAAAGCATCGATCGGTATAACGGTGAGTCATTAAAGTTCATGGCAAAACGGGTTTTCGTCGACGTCGCTTCTTCATTGATGTCAAGCCTCTTATCATAAGAAAACGCTGTTTAGACTTGCTCCTGCGCGACTCGAGCCCTATAGCAAAGCTGATTTTCAAAGAGATAGCCAGGCCCGAAAGTATATTTTACGATACTCATCTAAACGGTTGCATTCGATCGTTACGGGAACGAGCTGTTCATTTAACATAATAAAAATCAATGGCTGCCGTTGAGATAAGACATCGATGTCTTAAATAGCCATGACGCTGCCCGTATACGCAGGTCTGCATGGTGATGACGTAAATGGTTCTCGGGAGGATGTGCTCCTATCAGTTTGGTACTAGGAAATATTGACGCTCTTTATTAACTATCGCGATCACAATCTGAATCCCATATAATACCCAATATATTTGATTAATTTTGTTTATATTCGAGCTATAATAGAATGGAACACTGCGTGGTGAAGCTAGAGCTCCGGAAAATGCAAATGATGGCATTGAGGTTCCGAAGCTGATATGCGTAAGTATATTTTTGCCAAGTATCACCCATCTTAAAGCTTGAGAGGTAGAATTAATAGGAGTATATATATAACGAAATGCGTCACCCTTCCATGGTTCGGTTAGCAGCTAATAAAAAATTTTAATATTCTAGCAAACCAATTACAAATGGTGACCACTCCTACGAAATATATTTATAGTTAGCTAGCAGAAACCGGATCCTGATGCTACAATGCGGCAATTCCAGGGGAATTTATGAAAACATCTTTCTTTATGATGTTTTGAGCCAAAATTCATTGGTAGGTAGTACGTCTAACACCTTTCAAGTTTCCTCTCTTCCTAAATATATTACTAAATGGACGTATGTTTCTTCCATTTCGAAAAGATTACACAAGGACTAATTAAAAGCAGTACAAGTACAGCCTTGACGCCCATCGATCTGCACAGTACGACATACTTCACAGCAACTGCCCGTAGCAAATCGTTTAAGTTGTTCAGAAATTTAATCTATTGTATTTACGTACACTGTAGTGTTGTACTGTAGATGAAAAAAGGAGATGCTTTATCTTTTTCTTCTGTATATGCTTCTTTCGCTCACTTTATGCATGTTACCGTTGGTCCAATATATTCGCATAATTTTAATATATATTTGCAGGCTTAATAATTTCTTCTTGACAGCACGTACGGCTGCTGCATCGTCTTCAGTCAGTTAACTGATTTCTTTCAGTTCCTGGTCTGGCTGCAAATAAATAATCGGAAAAGTTGTCTGAAAATCAAAATAACTTTAGGAGCGAGATGCCTATCTGGGAAGAGATAAAATGGGTATGTTGTCTTCGCGACAACACCCTCATTGCTCAGGAAAATAATGGCGAGCTTTTCCTTGAGTTGCTGGTCGATAGCAATCTTCAGATTTTGTATCAACTCGTATAATCCGTCGAAATAGGAAGACGTAAAAAGCTTTCTTCTATTCCTGTGCAGTGTATATGAAAAGGAGTAATATTAGGTGTTCATAAAAGAACGTGTTCCTTCATGGCAAGCTTCGTAGGACTCATGATACGGTAATTACATCTTTCTTGGGGTTTTTCTACAGCAATAAAAGTAAATTTGTCACTTGGCATGCTTGTCTATTAGTATAATTACAGAACAAAATTAAACACCATAGTCGTCGAATCACACGTTACGAAGATGAAATCAATACGTGCCACTCGACGTATATATCAGGCACGTATACGAGGCTAAGTAGAGAATACGGTAGAAGGTTTTAGTTCGAGAGCACCTGGCATTTAGTGTTAACCTGTAAAAATTGTTAATTCGGATCGGGTTTACTGTATTTAATTTTGCTCCATCTTCGAGTTTGATTTTTCATGAACAAGATCGTCTCCTCTGCGTCTTATAAACCCCTATGATCGAATAAGTTATGGATTGATCTTAAGCCCCGTCCAGACTACAGCTCATAAGTGCGAAAAACGCCTGTGCGATTTCGCAGAACGCTGAGAAAATCTCGCAGCAGTGTCCACACTGTGGCACGTTGCATTGTAGCGACACTTGACTATTGAGCGCAGATGTTCAGCAAAACTTTGGTGCTCACGCTCCTTGGTCCAAAGAAGCTGCAGTTTTTGTCACTATTAATAACTTATTTCACTCCTAGTACCGACACAACAAAGAATAAGCAATGATTCTAAATGCAGGTACTACTTTTATGCGTTCTTCAGCAAAACGCATACTGCCAGCTGAGCTTAGGTTGGCATTTTCACACTTTTCTTTACCACTTGGCATTTTTTTCGAGGATGTTAAATTTTTAGGTGAGGTTTCTCGACAATTTAAATTCCCATACGTAGTGCAAAGTGTTCGGACATTATATTTTGTCTTTTAAACACAGCTATGTAACCACATAACGTCGATAAAATGTTTACCGTCAACTCGGTTTTCGACACAGGTGTCCCAACTGCAGTGAAATTTCATATTTCTCGTCAAATTTGCAGTGACTTAGAACTCAAAGAAGCTAAAGGCTTTTAAAGGACTGTAACGAAGCAAGAACAAAATACTTCTGGGTGAGCCTAGTTTGATTGCAGCCTAAATCGAGCGAAAATATCCAGCAAGTTGGGCGGTCGCGAAAACGCTCAAAGCTGCGATTTGACGAAGTAAATTCGCAGCGATCAGCGAAATCGCCACAGTGTGGATAGATTTTGGCGGTAGTCTGGACGGGGCTTTACGAGTGACAAAACGATCAGAAAATGTTGTGGTTCTTATTGCGATCAAAAATTTTTTGTATGTACATTTCTTATGTGTATTTCGCTTACGCTAAACTTAGGGGGAAAATTGCATGCACAAATTTCCATTAGGTGGAGAAACTCATTTTGTCTGATGCATGGGCAGTCTATATATAGATAAGTGTTGTTCAAAAACCACGCTTAATTAGCTTCTAGCATTTTCTCCCTACTGTTGCGTTCAAGAGTGCGTCTCCTAATATCTACGCACGAGAAAATGAAGCTTTCTATCTACGTTTTCAAACCTCCGACAGAACGAAACACCTGAAGCACTCAAAATTATCTAATATGCAAACAATATGTAATCAGTTATTCTTTTTGAGTCTAAGTTTAGTTTTTTACAGGTATCGATAATGCTTAGAAACAACATAGTAAAGATGACCAGTCTGTTCCATACTGTTGTTCACTAAACTCTTCACTCCGAGAAAGCTCCATCAGTTACGTTGACAACAGCACTAGTCCTACGAAAATTGTTCTGAACGAACAGTAAAATGCTAAGTGAGGGAATCTTATTTATTTTCTACATAGTACTGCAGACAAGAAACTTGAGAGACACAGAGGATAATTTTCGGGCATAAATGTTGAGCACGCGTGAATTCTAGTCCGTGATTAACCTTGCAAGGACCAGCGCACGTCGTTATAAAGTTTCATAGATGCTATTCCTACGAGAAGCCACCATTTTTCATATATGGGGTTAAGAAAAGATCAGGTGTTTTTTCGTAACTCTAGACGTGTGTTTTTGCTCAGTAAATACCATAGGTACTAAAAACGGGAGAAGAAAATCAGACGCCTGTTACCCGAAGGATACCATCTCTGCCACAAGGTTGGACTTCAGTATGACAGTGGCGGCCGTGCAAGGTCTGATTGAGATCAGTTGTTCGCCGATGACGTTTGGACAGATTGTGTGACTCTGACATCCGCGTCTCGTGTCATTGGTACGCTAGATGAGGCTTTTTTTTGCCAAGGCAGGCTCCGTAACTGGGCTAATAACAGAAATAAGAGTGTTTAAAGGTATCAGATAAAGTCATCGCCATCAACATATTGCCGTGAAATATGTGCACCTGGATATTGACGCGCTCACTCTCGATTAATTCACTATAGGCGATGCTTTAATTACCTCCGCAAAGGAGGTTGTGCTTTCGGTGAGTTTGGCGGTTTGTCTGCCTCCTTGTCTGTCACCAAGGAAACTAAAAAATTATGGACGGATGCTAAGGAAATTTACAGGGAGCGTTGGGTACTATATAAGTTAGGAGGAGGAGCAGTTGATTAACTATTGGTGAAGATCCGTTTATCCGTTTGTCTGTTTGTCTCTTTTTCTTAATGCCCTAAGTGAAAAAGTTATGGACTGATTTTCATGAAATTTGCATGAATTGCTAGGTACATTACGAAGAGTAAATCAGAAAATTTTGTGATGATCTGTCTGTACGTTTGTTTGTTTGGTTGTTTGTCTCTGTGTTTGATTTTATGCTTGTTAGCAAAATAACTCCAAAAGCTATGAACGGATCTTTATGAAATTTCCAGGATATTTTAGTTAATAAATGTTAAAAGACATAAATGATTAAATTTTGGTGATGATCGGTTGGTCTGTTTGTGTATATGACTAATATTTGTCTGATTGTTTGTTAGCAGCATAAGTCAAAAAGTTTTGAACGGATCTTCAACAACATTGCAGAAGCTGTTACTACCGTAAAAAGGAGCAAATGATTAAACATTGGTGTTGATACAAAGGAAATCATAGTTTCAGAATCAATTTGAATTTTTCATTACTTTTGCCTTGGTTGACGGAGGTACGTGCTCTCAAAGTGCTCTAGTCCAGCAATGCATTTACAAAGCGATGAATTTGTTTTCAAAGAGATGGATTAAACAGGCAGTGAAACTGCTATACAGTACTTTGAATTCGCCCGGATATGAATACACCAGACAATGAATATACCAGGAGATGTATTTGCTAGACAGAGTATTTGCCTGGCTATGCATTTACCGAGCAGTGAACGTAGCTTGGACCAAGTTACCTTCGATAAACATACAGTGAATCGTGTTCATTTCCTCGAGCCACAGCCAGTTATGCAGTCAACACGTGGTTAGAACGATCATCATACAACATTAGCAGCTCCGTACGACAGAAAACGAAGGTAGTAAAAATATGGCAACTTAATCACTGAAGTTTGATCTCGCTGAAGCAGCTAGTTGTAGAACTCATTCGTTAATCTCAGAACAGCATATACAGACTCAAATTTATTAATTCCCGCACTTTGCGAGTCAAACGTGATTTAAGCCTAAATTTAAATTGGTCAAAATATTACGTATGCAGCGACCCAACTACACGAGCAAAAAAAAAAAAAAAAAAAAAAAAACAGGAAGCTGCACACATCTCGCCTTTCTTAACTTTTCCTAACACAATGTGGGGCCGGTGCAGNAAACGTGATTTAAGCCTAAATTTAAATTGGTCAAAATATTACGTATGCAGCGACCCAACTACACGAGCAAAAAAAAAAAAAAAAAAAAAAAAAACAGGAAGCTGCACACATCTCGCCTTTCTTAACTTTTCCTAACACAATGTGGGGCCGGTGCAGATTCTGGTTTATCGTTATAGCTTCCGGTTTGGCATAGAATTCTGTTAGGGCTACAGTTTTGCAGCAGTGATTAATCTCCACAAGTACAGTGATACTTAGACAATATCTACACTTTAGAGAACTGCAATGGCAGCAGTCTGCGTTACCAGACGTACAATAACATCACATACTCCGCTCGGTGTTGAAAGTTTTCGGGAAATTACAGTACGAAATATCTTTGGCTGCTACCAAGGATGATGAGACGTAACAGGTTAGCGCACTACCGAAAGCGGCTGACGCAAGATGGAGAGATGATGTCACGTGGTCCTTCGATCGTATAGCATAACGAGTATTGAATGGTAAAAACGGTTCAGAAAGCCACTATAAACTACACGGTCAAGAGTTTTGATATCGTCATGATCAATAGCAAATGCCAGTCCCCTTAGATTAGTTGTGTAGGACTATAAACTTTTGCATTTCCCAAGAAATTGTAGCGAATTAAATTTCATGGTTAACGCTCCTAGCGCAATGCCGAGGTCATTTCATAGAAAGATAAGCATGAAATTTTACATTCAATAAAAAATTAAATTGTGAGGCAAGCTTAACTATTGGTGTTATCATAACAATGATTTAATGGCTCCAAAATGTATTTTTCTCCGAAAACGGCAAGTAAAAAAGTGCACGAGAAGCTGGGGCAAAAAACTTTTTTCGGAGAATAAGGAAGAAAATGTTATGTTAGGAATTAGGCAAGACTAGGCTGCCCTAGGTTAGAATAAGTTACAATGCTTTGTTGAAGTAAGATTGCATTAGCAAGTAGAAGTTATGTCAAATGAATAAAAATACACAAATGAAAAGGTGTGGATTACTGATGGGTCGGATGTCATTTATGGACATCGGAGGATGCCGATGCAATTGCGGATGTTGCCATCTTGACATCCGCGGACGCAGATGGGGATATCCAAAAAGGTGCGGATGTTCCGCAGTTGCTGATGCGAATATTCGCCCCACCACAAACACACACACACCTCCTCTCACGACGGCAGTCTATACAACACTTGGGGGGGGGGGGGAACACTTAGATGGTGCTTCGTTGACATGACAGTGCTTGCATGTATTTCAATCCAAATAAGAATTTACAGCTTTCAGCACTATGGATGAGCTTAGAGTACAGTGATAACCTGCGCATCCGCTCCTCCTTCCTGCGGATTTTAGAATTCTGACATCCGCAAATGCGGATATCATTGCGGATGTTATCCGCGGATGTAGATGCGGATGTCAAAAAAGGTGCGGATGTTCCACGGATGCTGCTAATATTCGCCCCATCACTAGTGTAGATCACTGCTATTATACAACTACGAGGAGTTTCATAGTGCAGTGGTGAATACATATCATTGGAATCAACACTAAGTATTTCAAACGGAAAACTAATAATTTGCAACGGTTGTAACCTATAAATTCTTGTTCAGCGCATCAATATCTATCGGACTTAGGCTGTGTTCCGTATCGTCATCCTCAGGCTGCTAGATTGAGGGGTAAATGCGAAAGAGGTCAATTGCCGTTTAGGAGCAGTAGTTTGATAGATAGGAAGCAGGAGCTTTGGTATGAAATAAATGCAAATTATATAATGATAAGAAATTCTCGCTCAACAAATAAGCTAAACAATAACCTACACACTGCACTATAGTATAACACTGCGAGTACTGCGCATAAAAATAATAGCATGATCATAGACAGCAACAGTACGGTTGCGGTCTATGGCATGATTGTAAAAAATTAATTAATTGAAGAATAATGCACCGCAATATATGTTGATGCAACTCTAAGCTACTCATTTAGATACTGCTGTTGTTGTTGTTGGTCATTTAAAGCTAAAGTGGTTCGCTTGGTATATTCTAACATTCTTCCTGTATTTTCCTACAATGTAGGGTATGACTCATACAAATAATAAAATAATAATAATAACAATAGTGAAACATGTTGCAGTAATGAGAGTTATCGCCGCTTCACGAACGATTGTTGCACGATTTTGGTTCATACCAATTGCTATACTATACTTAATACAAAAATCGGGCAATTGCCTAAATTCCCTGTGATTTTTATTCTTTAGGACCACAAACCATGATTCACGCAGTTAAGTACGTGTATTACCTTTTCATCAATATGTTATCGTTCCACAACGTTGCTTCACAATTATGTTACAATAGTCCTTCCAAAAGCAATGCCTCCTATTATTTTTTTATTCCGCGCCCGAAGGGATCCGAGAGGATTGCAAATTGCATTATTATGATGACTCAACTGATGCGCTCATGACCTGACAGTTTCATGTCGCAGTTGCAGATATTGACGGTGTGACACCCGAAGAAAGCAATCCCTGTCATGGACGTCCGTCAGAAGCTGAGATGTGTCACTGATTTCCTCCATGTAGAAAAAATTGCATAATCAGCATTCACCGACGCCTGGTGAATGTTTATGAAGCCGGTACAGTTGATATCAGCACAGTTAAGAGATGGGTTTATCGATTTCAGAGTACCGACTTAGATGTGAATGACAAAGTGCGTCCCGTCTTCTAGGACAGAAAGGGCATCATCCTCCTGCATTGCTTGGAACCAAGGGCGGCTGTCAACTATAACCGTCTCGTTAAAACGTTGACCAAGCTGAAGCCTCGGAATGCCCGTGTAAGACCAAAGAAGGGAAACATTCCGTTTGCTGCACGACAACGCCAAACCACACACAAGTTTGATGACTACGAAATGTGCGACAAAGTTCGGCTGGACGGTGCTAGTTCATCCACTGTATAGTCCCGATATGGTACCGGCAGTGCTCCACTTGTTCGGACCTCTGAAGGACTTGGCCCACATTATGTGGACAGCGTTTCCCCAACAATAACGCCGTAATCGCTGCCGAGAAAAACGGATCGCCGGGGCAAGCGCTGACTCGTATGACCGAAGCATCAAGGACTTCGTTCATTGCTAACAAAAGTGCATTGAGAATTGTGGTCACTACATAGAAAAATGAATTTTGGAGCACTAAAGGTCGCTCGTTTTAATGGTGCCATTTTTGTCTTCGTAGTTCTTCAACTTTTTTGAGTTAAAAAAAAGGAGGCATTACCTTTGGAACAACCCTCGTAATACAGTAGCTCCAATTCCAGAGTTTTAGTATCTTACACCTCTATATAAATTCCTATTTCTAGACCCTACAGCCGTTCCCTACACCTGCATGGCTCACCTGACCAATCTGACCCTCAGCTATACGAAGATGCGCAACCAGTTGTGTAAAGCCTCTGCCGACACCCGTCCCACCGTCCCCCCCATCCCCTCAATTCTTCTTGTTCTCCAACGGATCCTTGCGTGCGCTTCTTCCTCTGTCTGGTCTCTCTTTACGTCGCTCGCTGATCCACTGTTTTTAACCCAAATACGCTGAACCAAACTGAGGATTTTCGTAGGAAATTAGGCTGAGTAAAAAAGTTGGCCCACTCAGCGATGGAACGCTAATTCATAATATTGTACCCTCAACTTACAAAGTACCATCGTTGACACGTACGGAACAATGTTCCTCATATAGGAACGACTAAATAAAACTTTTCGCTAAATGCTTAATTTTACGTTTTGTGTTTCTCTTTACCGATGTTTCTTACGCATCTAGTCTTCCAGCACACGTTCTCTGGAGAGAAGTGTAACCTTGATCTTTAAGTCTTTCCCAGGCTCCAATATCAGTACTTAATCTTTCACGTTCTTCACTCATGTTTATACTCCTTGATATGTGTCTTGGATTAAATTGTACGTAGTTCATAATCATAAATTTATTATCATGCCTGAATTTAGACGTAGATGGAAATATGCAATTTGTAATGAAATATATCGTTTCTAGCCAAGTAGAACATGATGGTTTCCTTCGCCTCAAGCTGCTCACTGTTTCACTTAATTTAGGCTATGGGCATAGCATCTCAGGCCTCACTTACTAGCAGTCTCAATAATTCAATGTGAAATTTCTTACAAGTTTATTATTTGTTCGTGATTCTCTGTTCTGTGAGATCCTTCACTTACAAAAACACTTACTCCACTTAATTAACCACACAAAGACTAATACTTAATTAATCAGCTCGGCCGCATCAGTAGTAATCTCATAAACCAAAAATATTTTTACCGAAGTTTAAGCCACGTATCAAAACATGTGCATTCTTTGAATCGATTGGTACTTCATTTACTGCATCAATTCTCAAACGTTTCAAGGCTGACGCCGCTCTGAAGTTCAGATGAATTCATAGCGCTCTCTTTCCTTACTCGAGGTCACATTTCTTTTTGTTTCAGCGCAATTTCGTATCAATTATCTGACCCTGATGCTCTACTACCACTTCTGTATATCACCCCCTTTGCTTCATCGCCTCCTCACAGATTTCTACCACCTCAAGGGAGCGGTATACACCACATACCGCGGTATCCCTCCATTTCACACCTGTAACTATCTTGTGTTCTAATGCAAAAGAAAGTGCATCGGATCCTCACCCAAATCACACAATACTTCCATAATAACTTCCTCTTTCAATGAGTAACCGTATAGGAAATTACTCCGTTTCTCACCCAAGCTCACGGTACTGCGACGGAAATGAACCGGCGGCGATAGGGACCATCGTAAGCGCTGCGAGTCGTTGACCCTGAGACGTAGCCACTCATGAGTACTCTGGCCTGTGCAGTTGTGTGGACGACGACATGCTTGTAAAGTCTTCAGGGACCCGACTTCAGTCTACTTCTACCAACATCTTATTAACCCAAACAGTATGAAAATCTGGTTGTGTTGCAGTATTCTTTGTACCACAATTCTTAGCTTCTTGTAGGCCATACAGCATTGAAGGCTTGTTTCATCAACGCTATGTAACGAAAAAAAAAAAGAAATATGAGTGGTCTACCTGGTACAAGTATTGTTTATTCTCACTACACCCTTAGAAAGATTTTCAGCAATCTATCTCGGAGTATATGCCCCCAGTATAATACTATTTCCTGATACGTTATATGATATGAATATACTTCAATAATCGTAGCTAGTACCTCAACTTTTCCACCGGAACATGGACTGTTTTCAATTTATATCACATTCTGTGTTATTTCAGATAGGTACCTTTTTTTTGTTTCATTTGTGTTTGTATATAGACGACACTTTTTTCATCGAAATAAGAGTGTGATAATTAATTACTCATCACGCCCACACGTACGTGTACCTCACGTCATCTTATCCACCGTAGCTGCCGTGAGTCAAAACAAGGTTAAACATTGCAAAACAAAGACAACCTTCCTTTCGTCCCTACGGTGCACTAGTGTGGACGTTAGATATGGTGTTATTCCTACAAACTGCCGTATATAATTCAGACAAAAGATGGTTAATTGTCCAGGTAATACTATAAATCTACCGTAAAATAATGGTGAATCATAAAATACGCAGCTACTTGTCTAGCATGAGCGGAATTTTCATCGATACATCTAACATAGAAGCGCGTTTGCTATTTATAGCCACTGTAACGCAGTCTGTACGTACCATGTTGGGTAACTTCACGTTTCGTAAACTTGAAAAAAATTTGACCATATTAATAAAAGTTTCCTGTCTCATACTGGCTGTCTTGCTGAAATGATGTGCAGATAGTAAAATATAAAGCTATTACTTTACCGTCGACCTTACTTGTGATATCAGCCAGATCAAAGTTTCCCTAATATTCCCTGTATGACTTTATTTACTCCTCTTTGATACTGATTTACAGTAAATATGTAAGTAAACATTTAAGGAAATAATGCCCTACAGCATTCACTAAGGGCAATGAAGATTTATTTATACCCATCTTACGGGACTTTTGCCTTTGTACCCTGTGAATTTAGCTCAGTTGATATCCCTTCCAACCTTAGTATTTTACCTGTGTAGGTGGGAACAGTTTTGAACAACCTCCGCCCTTTCCCATCACGCAATGGAAATACGGCACAGCGCTCAGTGGAGACTTCCTGTCTGCATACCGAATGTCTGAACACCGCGTTCTGGACAGTCAAGAAGTTCTGATGCAACCACTTCAGAATTTATTTCGTCGTAGAGATTTTTGTCACGACTTAGGGATAGCAGTTCCAGATCCAATCAATATCCTACTGAATCCACAGTTGAAACTATCGCGATGTGAGTGGGTTAGGTACACTATGGAATTATCTGAACAGTTGATCTTATAGTCACAGCTGGAGTTTGAGGAGCAAACTAGTAGCAAAACTGTAAGCGTAGTAGTCACATGAAAGAGAAAGAAGCATCTACACCCTCTTGAATAAAATTGGTCTCATTAAAATTCATAGATATTGAAGCAGTAACTCAACCCATAATTACTGCAGCGGCATCCTGCGGAAGCTCGGATATCATCTAGTATATAGTTACGCAATCTTCAGTGCGTATAGGTTTCGTTGGTGAACTATAGCACGGTCACAGGAGTAGAATTAAGTTTTCTATAGTCACAAGCGTAATCTGTTTGGGATTCGCACCAGAAACTAGAGCCCAAGAGGTGGACGGAAAGCTCAAGAATGAAATTCCTCCCACATAAAACTAATCTGCTTATATTCTGTCAATTGAATTTGGCCTGTTACACTATTACCCTTCGGAACAATCGACTGAATGAGCTATTTACTTCGTCTTGCCTAGAGCCTGGTGGTTACCAGCATAGTTCCACTCCAGATATTTTTAATAGAATATTTCAAAGCGGATTGTAAGCCCAATGCATGATACGCAACTTTTAAAATATTTTTCCATTTTTTCATGAACGAAAGGATGGTTTCTGACTTACTTAAGAAGTCATGTCGCTAGCTATGCATCCCATAGATCAGAACAAAAGTATAAATAACTTGTTATAGAACGGTGCAGCACCCCACAGTAGCATCCATAAGATGCAGCTGCAGGCCTGAGCCTGGCTATCAATATCCACAACGTAACTTGTGCCAGACCTAAAGTATAAAATTTCCGGGACTGAAAGGCTTATTATTTTTGTAAAAAAGAGAGGCAGAAAAATATGAGGAATAAAGGAGCTGCATGGACGGTATAGGAGGCGGCAGCTAGAGGATGGCCGGCAGGAACCAGGATGTTGTGTATGCTTCGGAGGATCTCAACTTTGACCTCCAGTGACTACGTACATGGCACCTGATGGGCGCACACAGTGTTGCCGCACACACGCTGCATCACGCACACGCGGTGTGACCACGCACCACTACGTCACGCACCCATGCGGTGTGACCACGCACCACTGCGTCACCCACATGCGGTGTGACCACGCACCACTGCGTCACCCACATGCGGTGTAACCACGCACCACTGCGTCACCCACATGCGGTGTGACAAAGCACCACTGCGTCACCCACATGCGGTGTGACAACGCACCACTGCGTCATGCTCACACGCGGCGTGCCCACGCACCACTGCGTGACGCACACAAGCGGTGTGAACACACGCCATGGCTGACGCGGTTGGCTAGCATTTTATCTAATATTTCCAAAGACACAGTTTGGCTTGGAAGGGCACAACAAAATGTTCGAACACTTCATGCTACGAAGGGGGATCGGAAGACCGTAGCGCGAACCCGGCTCTACTTTGGGGGGCAGTGCGTGGCAAACATTAAATTTTAGTTAAAAAGTGAGTTTTACTCATTAGCAGTTGCTGTATTTTCCTGTGCTCTCAAAGAAATCAACCTAGTTTCCGAAGCAGTGCTCATTATGTGTCCAGTATTGTTTATTTGCGCTTATGCCATCTTCAGTCTTGGACAGCACTTGCAGTATGGCAGCACTTTTATCCAAAATTGATGCAGCTGTCTTAGGCCAAGTTCACACGTAACTCGTATCAACGCGTTCATCACCCACTCGTTCGAAAGTTCTGGAACGTCGTTATCAGCACAACGTTGTGTACGCCACAAAAAGTTATTAAAATGTTAACCGTCGAATCAATTTCCTCAGCAGGTGTCTCTAAGCAAGTTACAGATATCTCTTTAAACTTGGACTGAAGTAAAATTCAGACTCCAGTGCCCTATTCTGCTATTTCTAGGGCACAGTACCACATTCGAACAAGTGGATGAGCGAACCCGTTGATTTGAATGACTAGTGAACTCGGCATTACCTGCGTATCACAATAAAATAGACAGCCCTTTTTATCTAAAATGATTTGCAAACAACTCATGATAACGTTTGTAAACCATTATTTTGTCGCTCTAATTTATCAACCATTATAGTCCCGTGTAATAAGGTCTTAAGTACCGATTCGGCTTCTATTCAATTTTTTTAGGGTTTATTGATGCCACGTACTGATTTGACTAAAAATGAACTCCGATTAAAATTTTTTTTTTTATGATGCGAGAGAAAGCTTCTTTGAAGTTTTAAGACGTCATATGAGCCCTATGATAGCTCAGACTGATGTGTAAAGGGTTCATGTCGTTACGAAAACGCAGGCTGCCCTAAAGGCGAGTTTCCCTTTCGCAGGACAAGGGGTTACAACCGTTTTTATATGTTCTTGCAAACATATGTACGTGTCTGTCAAATGACGGCAAAATGATAGCCAAATTTAAAATACATAATTTAATTTACGGTGAATAAGATAAAACTCAGAAATCTTTACATCGACTGCGTTTTTGTTTATAAGGAAGCAAGAAAGCATTTGGGCGCAGGACGGACTGTGATTGCATCTAAAGAATACAATGTAATCTCGCCTAAGGTTATAGATACGGCGTCCCAGTTGCGCTGACGTAGTAATATTTGTTTGAAATTTCCAGTCTTATCTAGTCTTAAAAATAAATCTTAGAATGACAACAGAAATATAACTTTAATTTTGAACTGTATTTAATTTTTGAACATTTTAATTTGTGAAGTTCCAAACCCGAATGGCGGCAGAAGGTTATCTATGCTGATCCTTTCAATTTGGTATAAAATCCTAAAACTTGAAGTCCCTTTTAAATTAGACCATATGATAAGTGAAAGTGTAATAAATTTAGTTGCATAGGTATGCTGTTATAGCGTACTATGGACGACTATACATGAGTGTCGTTCTCCAGAGTGAGAGACATTTAGGACGAGCCATTGGGCAAAGGAGCCGGGCCGCTTGGCCCAGAGAACAGCGCTAAGCTAAACCCAGTAGGCTTGACTGGACGAGAGTTTCTGAGAGGAGTGTTGGTTGCTGCACTTTTCCTCGCATTGCAAGTGTAGGAATTAAGTAACTCGATTACACTTGACACTGGTGAAAACATCATTTTACGGAGCAGGGTTGACTCTTCGAATGTGCCAAGGATAATCGACTAAGTGTTTAAAGCCTGAAACTCGACCCAGTGGGGCAAAACGAATTTACCTGCCTGAAGTTCCACTCAGATCGATCATTTTGGGTTTGACTTAACTTGTTTTCGCCGTGTGAGTCGATGGCACTCTTAGTTTAGTTAAATTTGCACATACTATGCCACGGAGAGTGGTGCTCCCATATATGTATAGAGACGTGGGTGTTATGTAATTGGGCCACTAGCTGCACTTTCTTAATTTTTTCTGCTTCTACTGATAATAGCGTTTTTGTTTCTCTCTTATTTTTCGATTTTCCGTTTCCTTCATATGGAATTCTTCTCTGCAAAAGTGTTCAGTTATTATACATATGGCATCTTGGACGTGCTTTATATTTCCTCTCTCTGTAAATACCATACAGCAGCTCTGGAGACTGATCCCATTGACATAAGAGTTTCTTAAACACTGCGAGTCAAACTCAAGCTTATTGTTATTCAATGATCTAAAACAAAGCATGACTAGACACGCGAAAAATGACGACAATTTCCGCCACTATACCTACGATTACAGGTCTTAAAAGTAAGCTACCAGATATCTCGGGTTTGTACGCTAATTTACATACTACAGGCGATCCTCACTTTATAGTACACCTCTTTATTATAGCACCCAATTACAGCGGGGTTATTTAGTTCCAGAGTATCCAACTATATCCCCTTGAATTCACTTTATTGCGTAAACTTGCCCAAGTCACTCCTCTATTTCCAGATTAAGTTTTCTATGAATCAATACTTACAAGCTTAGCAAAATAGGATGTACTAAGGGAGAGGATACTGGTAGTAGTAGAGAAACAAGTCACAGCGTAGCAATGTTTGTATAATGCTGAATTGAAGATATTTTCTTAGAATATCATTTCGTGACTTTCTCCGTACGGTACCTATCATATACAACGGCATCACTTAAATGTATTTTTAAATATTTTTCTCCGGCTATGCAAGAGAGGGAAGATTGATCACATGACTTGTGATAGCTTCTATAAATTATATACCCTAAAGCAATAAACAAAGAGACGACAGAAATTGACCATCAATGGGAAGATAACAATTTTTAATGGTTTAGAGCCACGGAAAGAAAGCGGCTGATATTGCTGGAGAGTTCAAAATTGAAGAATGTATAATAAGCTTCACCAAGAAAAATGAAGGATGTATGTACAAGGATAAGTATAAATAATATTTCATAAAAGATGGCGGACAAGATCATTCAATTACGTAATCCAAAATAATGCATAAATTTGAACATTGCCTCAATGAACGTTTTCAACTAATCATAATCATAGAAAATTGTCTTTTAAGGCCAAACTAGTACTAACCTGAGGTTTAGAGTGGCACCCAACAATAGCGAGGGATTCAAAATATAGCAAACTCATCAGCGCTATAAAGTGAGGATCGCCGGCATATAGAACTTCAGTACTCGGAGAGTGCATACCTCCGCCAAGTCAGACAATGTTAACGAAAAATTCATATTGGTCCCAAAACTTGGATTCACTTTCTATTATCATCAAAATTGAGTCATTTGTGCCTCTTTGATATTTATAACAGTTTCAGTAATTTTCTTGAAAATCGAGCAATGTTTTGACTATATTGCGACTAACACTAGTCAAACACTCAAACGAATGAACCGAACATCACCAAAATTTACTGTAATTATGTGCGCATTTTAACACCTCTAACTACTACTTCAAATTTTATCAAGCTCTGTTTCTAACTTGTTGCGTTATGTTGCTGGCAAATATAAAATCAAACATGGAGACAAACGAACAGACGGGCGAACAGATCACCACAAAAATTTGATCGTTCGCTCTTCGTAACATACCTATAACAATGCTTGCAAATTTAATAATAATCTAGCCATAGCCTTTTGATCTACACTATGATACTAAGAAAAAAGAGGCAAACAAACAAGCAAATGGTTGAACGGATCTTCATCAAAAGTTAATCATCTGCTCTTCCATACATACGTAACAATCCCTGTCAATTTCGTAAAGATACGTCTATAACTTTTTGAGGTAGCGACAGACAAACAAACAAACAAACAAGAGACAAACAAACAGACAAACTCGACAAAAACGTAGCGTCATTGGCGGTGGTAATAATATAAAGCACAGCCGACTGACCGCACAGCCACCCACTCTTCTGCGCTCGCACACATACACACACACTCAAAACTGCATCCAGCCAGCAATTAAGGCCTCGTGCAACGGTACACTGGAGCCCAGTGTTGCGATTATATTCTTGTCCGACTGGAAAGCAACACAAACATCCCAGTAAATTGTAAAATTACTAATATAGCGGCGGCAGTGCCTGCACGAAGTAATTTTTCGAAGACAATTCCACACGGGAAACACCTAGGCATTACATTAATGAATAAAATAATATAGCTAGATCGAAGATAACTGTATAATTTTATTGATTACTACATTTTACATTGGAATTAATGTTTTTGAAAAGCATTACAATGCTCTCATATAGTACATTATAACTGTACATACAATAGATATAATTCGCTGTATATAAATAAGAATTATTTTATGATTATTTGAAACAAAATAAAATGGTAATATGAAAAAGGGAGAAGTTAGGAGAGTAATTACCTCCACCAAGGAGGTTATGTTTTCGTCGGGTTTGTCTATCTGTCTGTCTCTTTGTCTTTCTGTCACCAATATAACTCAAAAGGTTATTGACGGATTTTGATGAAAATTACAGGAATTGTTAGGTATGATAGGAGAAACAGATGATTAACTTTTTGTGAAGATCCGTCCATCCGCTTGTTTGTTTGAATACCTCATTTCTCTCAATCCCCTAACTCAGAAAGGTAGAGGCGGAATTTTGTTCATATGAGTTGTTAGAAATATTACCAAGAGTAAATGACCAATTTTTNTTTGTGATGATCCGTTTGTTCGTTCGTTTGTTTGTCACTGTTTTTAATTTTATGCTTGTTAGCACAATAACTCAAAAAATAACGAATGGATCTTTATGAAATTTATAGGAATTGTTAGTAATGCTAAAAGACATTGATGATTAAATTTTGGTGTAGATCGGTTGGTTCGTTTGTATGTTTGACTCATGTTCATCATAATGCTTGTTAGCAGCAGAACTCAAAAAGTTATGAACGGATCTTCAAGAAAATTGCACATGCTGTTATTTTTATCAATAGGCAGAAATGATTAGATTTTGGAGTTGATAAAAAGAAAGTCATGGTTTCAGAGGCAATTTGAATCTTTTGCTTCCGTTGCCTCGCTTGGTGGAGGTATGCGCTCTCAGAGTGTTCTAGTATTACATTTAGAACTGTTGACATAATTATTTC
Organism: Parhyale hawaiensis; assembly: GCA_001587735.2. Taxonomy (NCBI): domain Eukaryota; kingdom Metazoa; phylum Arthropoda; class Malacostraca; order Amphipoda; family Hyalidae; genus Parhyale; species Parhyale hawaiensis. The sequence continues at coordinate 50,679,855 of LQNS02278091.1, read as the reverse complement.
GACAGAATAAGAGTTTTCACTTAAAAATTTCTGAATCTAACCAGCAAAAGTGTTTAATTTCTTTATTTTTAAAATTTCTCTCCAGGTCCTCAGAAAAAGCAACATAAATTTGTCATACGTTCCAGTGAAGAAGTAAGTGAACCAGGTACGATCGAGGAAACTTGTCTCTGCTTTACATATTGTCGCGTGGTTTTTGTTTTTGCTGGAACAGTGGAGACGCTACTATATAGCCCAATCAAGACATTAAATGAAAAGCAGAAAAATACACAAAATGTGAAACCCATTCCCGTTACTGGAACCGCTAAGGCATCTTGGTACGTGTTTCTTTGTGTAAGGGTTTGCCTGCAAGCACACTTGCGATGAGCCCACAGCGCTGCCTTATACTGAACTTTACGTCCGACGAGCAGCCATGCGGACCTAATTAAATTCGAGTATCGAGATATGTAACTTATGTTAAAAAAATTTCATGATATCTAAACGATTAAATGACACCAGGCTGTCAAGAAGCTACGAAGCACTGAAACTCTATAGAAGTTGAATTTAGCTTAAAAAAATTCTATGTAAAATAGTTCACTCAGCGCTCGAATATGACGGACATAACAGTCAGAAAGGGGTACCTTTTTACTTTTATTTGATTGTAATTCGTAGCTGGAGGCCGGTTCAATGATGGATGGAAATTCTACTAACGAATGTAGTGCAGCTTGAGAAGCTGCACTTTCGGCAGTAGCAGCTCGCAGTTGCTAAAAGGAGGTTGCTCTGGGCAGTTCCGTGCACCAAAATGTTTGTAATATTTTCAGGATCTGATCTTTAGTATCTGCCAATATCAGGAGCCACGCTCTAGCTCACGAGAAACTAATTCTCTTATGAACTAAGTAGGACATAGTTACGGATATATTGGCAGAGATTACAGGATGGCTCCAGACATTAGCAGAGAATATTTTGAAACTAGTTCATAGAAGAATAGCATATATTCTGATATAGAACTGTGCAGCAGCAGCCCTATTTCGGTCGTCAAAAGCCGGCTGGCTTACAATCAAACGAGCATAAGCGTTTTACGCTTCAGGCATATGATTAACAGAAACGCTAAAATATAATGAATCTCCTGTTCTTATTATTTAAATGATTTATTCGAGTATTAAGTCGCATGGGTGATGGGGTTCCCACTGTATATGGACGTTTTCACAACTAATCAGATAAAATTGTCTTAATAATAATAGGTGGCAAACTTTCCTACTTTTTTATTCACCACTTCGTCTTACTTTTTATCTTACTGTACGTGTCATGAATGGTGCAATATGCATTGAAGGGATAAGCTTTATATCGATACATTCTCATAGCTGTAGGGTATAACTAACTAAATATTGGTATAAGACAATTGCAGCTTTTCCTATTGATATGGCCTTATATGAGCACATACACAAGCATAAATAATTACACACACAGTACATTTTTCATTTCTTTCAATAATATATTCAAATAGTACTTGCTTTCGATTTTATTCCTGCCACATTTATACGTAGAGCTATATTTACTGTAGATTACCTACACCTGCACATTTCTTTTTCATTAGCTGCTGACTAGATACGAAAACTAGAGCACTCAGAGAGCGCATACCTCCGCCAATCAAGGCAACGGTAACGAAAAATTCAAATTAGCTCTGAAACCATGATTTTCAATTGAAAAATTTAATCATTTGAGCCATTTGACAGTATTAAGAGTTTCCGCAATTTTCATGAACATCGGTCTATAACTTTTTGAGTTATGTTGCTAACATTAACATTGCTAACAATTCCTATAAATTTCATGAAGATCCATTTATAATTTTGAGTTATTGTGCTAACAAGCATAAACTTAAAAACAGTGACAGACTAACGAACGAACAAACAGATCAGTAAAAAAATTTGGTCAGTTTCTCTTCGTGATATACATAACAACTCATGTAAATTTCATAAAAATCTATTAATAACTTTTGGGTTATGGTATTGTGAAAAATCTTGCAGACAAACACACGGATGGACGGATCTTCACCAAAAGTTAATCATCCGTTCCTCCTAACATACCTAACATTCCCTGTAAATTTCGTCAGAATCCGTCCATATTTTTTTTAATTATCTTGGTGACAGACAAATAGACAGACAGAATAACAGACAGAGAGACAAACCCGACGAAAACATAGCCTCCTTGGTGGAGGTAATATAGTAAGGTCACATTACAATATTACAATATATCTCTAGTTATTCAATTTTAGGAACGACCTCACTCATTTCAAACTGTGCTGTAAGTGGCGTGCATGATACATATTATTTGCATTATATCATCTTTATTATCGTTCTTAGTTTTATCATTAATAATTCTTTGTAGTTCTTTAGATAACCTTCTCTACCAACACGGACCCAAACCGCAAAATTAGAAGCTTCCTGAAGTTAGCTGTTACGTCAACGCAAGATTATTCTCGCTGCCAATATAGCGAACTAATCTTCGCCGCACATTCTACACTTTACGATGGGAAAAATTCTTGAATTCCGACCCCCGTCTAGTGGCACAGAAATCGACCGTGAAATGAGTAAGATGAGCTGGCGGCAGCACACATAGGCTGTCCATAGGCAGCAAGTTTGGAAAATTATGTTAAATCTTATTTAGAGTACCACGCAAAGGAAGACCATAGGAGCAAAAGAGGTAGAACAAAGTGTCAGTTTTGTGCAGCAGTGTATCAGTAAACGACACTGAGCAAAGGCTTCCATGTTGCTGCTAAGATTCTACCTAAATTTAGATTAATTACAACGGCTGATCACACAAGAAGTAAAGATAAGGGTATAAACTTTACCCGAACTTTCATATTGAGATAGGTCACAAAATAAGCGAAAGAAAAGTAGGATCTTTCTACTGTAGTGAGAAGCATCACGCATTAAACCGACTTCAACTATCCAAGTAACCTTACCTCGACCGTTGTAGGACGAGATTCAGGTGACGTAGTCTACGTCTTTCAAGAAGCCACTATGTGTAATGAACAGAAAAATGACCAGTAACAACTGGTAATAAGGTCACAAATTTGTCATAAAAGGAAATAGACTTAGTTATTTTTTTCCACAATACATGTCTCAATCTAATCAGCAATTGGAAATCTACATCATGCTACGGATAGCTTATTGAATTTAATAGCATTACGCTGTGAAGTTAATGATGATATTGTAAGGGAGACATTATGAACAGCATGTCTAAGTCCGAGTAAACTCCAAGTATGTACTCTTATACAATACCTTTGTAGAATCCCATGTGATAAAACTAGGAAATTTGTTCGGTTAAATGAGGAAGAATTTCATTTGTCTGTAATAAAACTTGGGTTGTAATACGACAGAACGCTACATTAATATATTCATACTAGTATGCTAGCGCTGTCATACAATGACAGCGAATAATTTGTGTTGATCTTTCTTCATTAACCATGTTTTCTTTATACAATTGCCAATTTTAAAGATCATCCAGATGAAGGTTCTCAGCATCCAAATTACAATTACTGAGCATCAAGACTCATTTTCTGACATGAAAATAATTCATTACTTTTGCAGTCAGTTCAGCAACACTGAAAAGAATTGATTCGATTTGGTATCATAGATACCCTAGTGGGTCATGTTTGTCCGATAGTTTCTTCGTTATTGAAAGATGTTTCGTCGACAATTGCATCAAAGTTTCGAGAATAGTTGATGCAATGAAACCTTTTGTTGGAAGAAACTAAGAATCAAGATGCATGAGAGTGCTAATGGAAGCTTTAGATGTATTCAGTGCTACGTTTTCAACTTCGGCAATGCAAGAAGTGCAGTTAGACTCAAGGCCGCCTGATACTTTGCCACAGATTCGATGTGTGGAAAAGGTAATACTCGCACGAATCAGACTAAGCCTCCGATATCTTCATTTTTGAATTTTAACTGTCCCTAATTAAGATACGTTTGCCATCTTCTGCAACCCGGCCTATTTTTCACCTATCAGTTTTCAATGGAGCTTGAGAGGACGACCAGAGCCTCCAACCTGGACTAATTTCCCCCTATCTGTTTTGTGAATGCGTGACAGAAAATGGATAAACAAATAGATAAATACACATCGGTCTTTATTATATTGTAGATTAACTTTCTCTAAGATATTAAGTCTTTTAGTATGCCTCATACCCACTATCATCAAATTATTTGCCTCTGTTTTTCTGTACGTTCTCTTGAAAATTGTCATTCATTTTCATCACAATGTTCACTGCAGCTCTTTCAATAGTATTGTAGATGCCTTAATGAATTTGTTTCAATTTTTCTCCTTCAAACTGCGTTTGGATGCCTCCATTAAAATAATTTTGTACATCTTCAAAATACATCATCAACCAAAATATCCAACAAACTATGCTTATAAATCAACATCAAATGTTTCAATGCACCTCTGTCAAATTTTATTCAAATAACTTAAAAAATATGTAAATATATTCTTTTGCAGCTCTCATACAAACAATATTCATATCATACACCTCATCCAGAATATTTTTCGTCATTCTCCATCAGAGTTTTCTTCATTTCTCTCTTAATAGATTTTAGCATATCACCTAAAATAAAGATTTTATATATTCATCAGAATATTTCTACATCCAACAATTTACTGTATACAGATACACCAATACGCCGTACCCACTACTCAGTGAACACGCTCCCACACCCACCGTCGTGACCTCCTCAGAGAAGCAATAAAACGCGCTGAGACATCTTCAAGATTAATTCTAATCCTTTAAAGGCATATAATTGATTTGTTTACTTTAGGAGTTGTGTTGTTCGGTGGGAGCGCGGCCCAAGCCTTAGACTTTCGTTCTCTTGATAATTTAAGGAATTCTAATCATGAGATAACTGAAGAATTTCGAGCTCCTCCCAAGCTTGAACACTCGTCAGTGTCCACGACTGCATCAACTACATCTAGTAACGTCAACTTGAAATTTTGTATAGCTTTTAGTTCCTATCGATGTTACAATGACTACTAATAAACATGCATATCGTATACAGCATAAAATGTATTGAATCGATGAACATATACGCGAGCATTTACACGCGCTTTGTGAATTCCATGCTATTTTTATAACTAAAAAGTTAGTTGTTATTCCTGCTTAATTAAACAGTGCGCCCACTGCAACGCACAGCTGTAACAATATATTTAACGAACACAAAATTATCGAAGCTAACATTAGCAATTTTTATATCTAGCACAGTTAATTACAAAAATTAGCATATTTACTAATCACGTATACATATATATAATATTAGAAGATATAAGCTAATTGCTGATAGCAACAAAGTATATTCTTCCAGTGTACAGCAGGGCGGTACGATATCTTACCTAGTTGTAGAATTAATTAAACAGCAAAAGCTTACTCTTCCCCTACAGCCCATGTGAGCTGTACAACGACTTACCTGAATGGTCAACATAAATATGTTGAGTTTTTTTTACAAGAACTCCGATGACGTGAGACTTGATGGACCGGTCAGACGAATGCGTGTGACAGGTCGTGCCTGGCTGCAGAGAGAAAAAAAGGAAACATTAGAAAATTTTGACTTGTTCATACAAAAAGGAGGAGTTTTGACGAGATGTTTATTTGAGATACAGTTAACTTCTTCTGCTAAGTGGCAGCAATTGCTTTTCCGGTTATTCTTTCAGCTGATTACGAAAATAACTGTTGTAGCAGATAATAAACAATACCTTATGAAGTTCATCGGATAGAAAAAGGAAAATCATTTACGATTCTTGAATGAACATTATGTTCATTACCTCCGCCAAGGAGGTTATGGTTTCGTCGTGTTTGTCTGTCTGTCTCTCTGTCTGTCTGTCTATTTGTATGTTTGTATGTCTGTCTGTCTGTCACCAAGATAACTCAAAAAGTTATGAACCGATTTGAATCAAATTTACAGGGATTGTTAGGTATGTTAGGAGGAACAGATGATTAACTTTTGGTGAAGATATGTCCATCCGTTTGTTTGTTTGTTTGTCTGCGTCATTTTTCTCGATGCCATAATTCAAAAAGTTATAGATGGATTTTAATGAAATTAACATGAATTGTTAGGTATAAAACAAAAAGTAGATTACCAAATTTTGGTAATGGTCCGTTTGTTCGTTCGTTCGTTTGTCATTGTTTTTAATTTTATGCTTGTTAGCACAATATCTCAAAAAATAATGAATGGATCTTTATGAAATTCATAGGAGTTGTTAGTAATAGTAGAAGACATAAATGATCAAATTTTGGTGCAGATCGGTTAGTTCGTTTCTATGTTTGACTCAATTTGTCATAACGTTTGTTAACAGTATAACTCAAAAAGTTATGAACGGATCTTCAAGAAAATTGCACAAGCTGTTATTACTATTAAAAGACACAAGTGATTTGATTTTGGAGTTAATACAAAGAAAATTATGGTTTCAGAGCCAATTTGAATTTTTTGCTACCGTTGTCTCGCTTGGCGGAGGTATGCGCTCTCAGAGTGCTCTGGTTAAAGAGTGCAATTAGCGCGTTTACTATTCGACTATATGCTCGGAATCACAGAAATAATAATTTGCGTTGGAGCGCACTTAACTTTAAAATCTTTTGATCAATAATTCATGAATATTTGAGCTTTGCTGAAGTCCTGTTACTCCAGTAAGCTTTCTCAAATTTATAATAGGATAAACTGTGAAAATTTAATTTTTATTTCTACTAGAGCTTTGTGCCAAGCTTGCTGACTCGCTTATTATGAAGAAAGCGGAGGTTCGAGCCACATTATGGAAGGCAACACTGCTAACACTCGAGAATGAATTTATCTGCGGTCGATTACAGTCGCACACTGCTCTGGGCCTAAGTGAGCATTACCTGTAGCGTAAACCCGTGTATGTGGGTGTCCTAGAATAGAGTTGCGGTCAATACAACTTTCTGGCGCAGTAAATAGGGGTAAAGTGCAGACACACCACGTGAGAAATGAAAACAACCGAGACAGATGAATCCATCCAGAATGAATAAAAAACTTCAAGAAATTAAGTGTAACAGCAATTTGCTAAACCCAGTAATTATCGATCATCTATTACTAGACCAAATTACTGATACAAAAGCAGATGTGCTGCGTTTTTTTTTTCACTTTGTAGAAATGTTTATAAACTACATCTAGCATCGACCGTAACAAGTGCTGTGTTCCCATTGAATTCATAGAGGTAGCAGAGACGATCGTCGTTCTCCCGTGGGAATTTTGAGCGCATGTGGTCAGTACTGGCCACTAACTTGATGCCATTTTCCCACATTCTGAGACCACACTAAACAAATGAGCTCCGCGCATCGCTACGGAAGACATCCAGCCGCCCTCTCGTCCTGCTAAGACATTCGGATGAGGTTCTTCTATTGGTCGCTCAGTGGTGTTTGTTCAACCAATATAATGCTTACTATAGCTCTACGTAGTAGATACGTGCATTACACGACTTTTTATACATCACGGATATTCATAGGATTTCTTGCTCGTTCAAATGGTGCAGACAGTGTAGCAAAGCAACAAAAGTGATAGTTACCCCAATTGTGCAACAAGCTACACGAGCGTCGCCTACAAGAGCTTGGGATCATCTCTCTGAAAAAAATACGACTCTGGGATCAATTGCCAGAAACACTCAAGTACTTGGTTTGTGTCAGCGACGTCTACTCCACTCGGGAATTTTCGACAGACACGTTGATGAACGCCTCCGAAACATTAGCCAAAACTCAAACATCAAGGCCAACGAACGACTCTCAGTTAGACGTTTTTCTCGTATGTATTATCACAATGAATATTTGGAACAGACTATCCTCTGAAGTTGACGGCGCAGAGACAATCAACACGTTCAAAAATCTTCCTGACTCTAGACAAACACTGGAAGCAGCGCTTTCCAAGCCTCTGAGCTCCTCCTTCAGGATTCGTCAACTCCTAACGCATAACTTTTTCCGTGCTACTTTGTTCCATTATCTTTTAAACACGTCTCACTCAACGCCTCCGAATCCCCATAGATTTGCTGCAGTTAATCATACTTGTTCGATCCATTGCTGAGATTTTACATGTATTTATTTCTGACATGACGGCATAAGCTCGAAGAAGGCCAGAGTGCGAGTTTCGCTTCTCTCTGGGAATGAGCCTGTTGGTCCGTCTATTACAAGTAATCTATTTGATTTACTCTATTTGTTGGACAGGACAGAGTTTCAATAATGTGAGTGTTTCGCATCACTGAATGGCAGCTGATGAGTAGTACGTTACACCATCAGCTGAAAGGTGCCAGAGCAGTCTCTGAAAAGGGACTTGTCGCGCATTAGTGCATGGTGCTCGGGCTGGAGTATGAAGCTGAATGCCAGTAAGACCAAATCGATGATTGTCAGTCGGTCTCGGACACTTTTACCGCAGCATCCCCAACTAGAGATTGGTGACACTTTGCTTCAGG
>LQNS02278091.1:50652808-50665927 GCA_001587735.2 Parhyale hawaiensis | reverse complement strand
CACCATCTATTTTGCCTGCCGTCATGCTAAAATTGCGGCTTTGCTAAACGGGATCAAACGACTGAGCAATTTCGGCTCTTTCTGCATACACCACCTATTTTGCTTGCCTGCATACTAAAATTGCGGCTTTGCTAAACAGCATCAAACAACTGAGCAATTTCTGCACTCTTCTGCTTCCACCATTTATTTTGCTTGCCGTCTTATTAAAATTGCGGTTTGGCTAAACGGGATCAAACGACTCAACAATTTCTGTTCCTTAAGTTCAACATCCACCATCTACTTTGCCTGCCGTCATACTAACAAAATTGCAGCTTTGCTAAACGGGATGAAGTGATTTTGCTATATTTTCTGCTCCCTTAGCATCCGCCATATGTTTAAATTTTGCCTGCCGTCGAACTAATAATATTAGGGCTGTTCTGAAGGGAAAAAGTACTCAGTACTTTGCTTTCCCTGTTTTAGAAATAGATTTGGTAATTCTCTGTGAGAACAGACAGTGCCATACTCTGCTTGCCGCCAGTCTTTATTTGCTAGGCCCAATATATAGATCGATATCTAAAAAGATGAACAAATATTTTGTATTCAGTGCATAACAGCATGCAGTGAAATTGAGTAAATAGAACGATGTTGTATTTTAGCTGCACAGCCTTTGCTTTCGAGCTTCTGCATATTCTAGCCACATCTGAATCTCTACTGTTACGGTCTTCTACTGCGTCTCACTAGATATCACCGTACAGTTTGAAGCTCTGAGCTTGGACGCCATACTGTTTCGGTCATTTGTTCAGTTACACATGACGAACATATGGCTATTTATATGCAGCTGGAGTATAGAGATGACGAGCCTACATATCCTGCAGGTACTGTGGAACAAGGTGCTCTGCTTCAAAAAATTCTGAAAGAGTTGGGACACCTGATTGACGCTCATGATCAATCGACATCTCTATCCAAAGTAGATTGCGTGGTCTCATCGGGGTTCACCAGCTTAGATCTCTGCTTTACAGTTTGATACTTGACCTGCACGATGAGGTGGGTTGCCTGAATTGGGTTGGAAAGCAAGGCTTTTTGCAATTGAGTGCTCAATGGCTTGCATGATTGGGCGTCGTTCAGCATTGCCTCCCACGTAGACCTTTGCCACATACATTAACGCCTTTGCATGCTTCATAATCTTGGTAACACTTTGAACGTTGCTTTTATGCATTTGAGTATTCTGAAGCGTAATTTTATGCAAATATTTATATTTGGTAATCCATCAATATCCGCCGGAGCATATCCCAGTTATGTTCCCTACCGAACTTTATCGTCAAACTACAGTAGTTCAAAATTGTCTTTCTTGGTTCAGCGTCTTTCGAAATATAATTCTACAGTATCTGAATCTCATAGCTTATGCATTTAATCAGTATTTATGATGGATAGTTCATCGCTGAATCTGCAGAGAACAAGATAATTCAGCATCAGTCGAACGGATGACTTTTGTTCAACAAAGTAATGCGCTTGTTTAGCATTAAATTTGCATATAACATGCACTGCGTTGTAAGCCCTGCTCAAATGCCAAATTAAATACTATCGGTGCCAAAGAGCCAATCACAGCATAGATATTTTAGCAGGTCACATTTTCAAAATATGTAGAGTATGCACACTAATCTCAGCTTATTTACGATACAGAGAAACTAAATGATAAGAAAACGTTGCGTTTGCTGAAAAGAGAAACAAACACGAATTTCAACACTCGTAGCTAATCCAAAGTAACAATACAGGAATTCCTCGATTTACGGGAGTTCAACTTGGGCGAAATACGACTTGCACGAGCTAATTATGGACCCCGAACGCACAAGTTCTCGACTTGTGCGGCCATTAAAGAAAACTATACTACGGGATTTAGGGGATGACGAAATATGCCAAAAGATGTTTGATGAACCGTACAAGTCAATTTTAAAATTGGCTCTGTGTTTTTTTTTCTAACTGATAACAATTATAGAACAATTTCCTTTTTTTGAAATTTGTGTTCATACAAGGCAGTCACGAATAATTTTTTTTGTTGTAAATGGAAGCAAAGTTCTCTGAATACCTCTTCCCACCGTGTCTCTGATATAGCAATATTAACCGGTCATCCCGGAACTTATTTATGGAAAACGCTGCCTGGTACTAAACTTGCGCGAATTTCGAATTGCGCTTCCCCCAATTACTCGCTCAAGACGACTTAAACGAGGAATAATTTTTTCTCATCAGCTCTCACATGTTTTTATAGGCATATGTATGTTAGAAGGCCCAGCCGTCAAAAATAACGGAAATAATTTTTTGATAAAGCTCTTAATTATTCCGGTTCCTATAGTATAGGTTTTGACGTAAAATACGTTTCATACCGGCGGGCGTGATTTTTCATTAATGAAACGCAAGTTGTACAGCCTTGAAGCCATGAGTTTTGCGAGAGCAAGATATCCCCTTGCAAGATAAGGTGCGGATATCAGTTTGGCATTGGTCAAACGTTGAGCAGCACCAAGAAAATATAGTTCAATCAAAAGAATTCACTGGAAATGCTCAGAGATTACCGCAACCAGGGTACCAGTCGATAGCTAAACCTTTAGGGCCAAATTTACCTGGAATGTAAATTGAATATAAAAAGGCGTCTGTTCAGCGAGAAACTTCGACTGCTACGAAGAGATTCCGCTAAAAAATAGGTGATATAGCTTATGTTCTACAGGATCAAATACTCCATCAAAGGTACCGCTTTTCATCTACCGCACTCAGAAAAAGAATCCTCATCGTCATATAAAAAGTAAAGTACCGAGCTGTTTTTGAGAGCGAAGCGAGATTCAAAAATGCAGTATTTCCACTTTTGACCATATATTTCAGCAGCTATATTTGTCACTGTTACTCCTAGAGTTGATAGTTTATGGTATCTCAACTTGCTTTTCAGTAGATGAATTTTCTCCTATCTAAATTCTCAACAGCGTGACGGAGGGAAGGACCACCCAATTAAAGAGCGAGCGAGCAAGCCAGCTCGGAACGACCAAAATCTGCGTATTGTTATATAGTGGATATATATGTATATCAATATACAGGGTGTTGTGTAATTCGATAGAAATCTTTTAACCATATATATAAGAACGCAAAATAAAACGGTTTTCAGGAGAGACAAAAACCTCAAAACTCCTTCGTTTTCGAGAAATGACGACCTAGAGACCAAAAGGTTTCCAGTAGGAATAGGCTTACAATGCGGCCATCGGGTAAAACCTCACTTCTCAGGTTGGCTGCTGGCGTCCGTTTTATATAGCATACAAAAAAGAAGAATATTAAAGTAGTTCAAGTCGCCTTTGCTGGAAAAGAAGGAGTTTTGAGGTTTTTGTCACTCACGAAAATTGTTTTATTATGCGTTTTCCTACATATGGTTAAAATATGTGCATCGAAATACACAACACCTCGGTATATAGTTCATTGCATTATAATTAGACGAACCATCACATTTATATTGGATTATATTCATAGCTTGTCGTAGAAGAAAAATTTAGCTACTAATATAGTTAATCCAAAGTAGAAAAATGCGTGATATATATATGCATGCATAAATAGGTCTGCATACATTAAAATATATATGATACACCCAGAGCAATTATCATTTGTTGTTGGAAACACATGTAATTTACTCAATAATTTACAGCTTTGCCATTATCAGCATATCGAATGCGTCATAGCAGTCATCACACACATACGTATATAGCCTGTAGACCCGGTCGACAGCTTTTAAAATCATTTCAACCAATAAATATTTGTTACCAGATGAGAGCATTGTCAGCTTAAGCATTTATATTCTACTTTACAAGGCGTTATTATTATCACCAAAGCACTGGATAATTATAGCATTCATCTCATGACATGTGTACCCAAATAAAAGGATTGTCAGTTTCTATTGTATTACTTCTTCCCCGTTACGAATTAAAAAATTATACCGTAACACTTTAGCTATAATCGCATATAGTACAGACCCAGACGACAGGACTATTAGTATTAACCACCTCTACTGTTACAGTTTTGACACTATACAACCGTCTACATTTTTAGCAACCCTACATCTCAGTAATACCCAGAGGACACGATCAATACTCTAATAAGTTCCACTCAGTTACCACAGAAATGCTATAGAGCCGTTGTCGTTTCATATGACCGCTAGCCACACGTATTGATTTCCTCTCATTCTCATATATTGGACCATCGCCTCCGTAACAGGCCGGGCGTTTTACATCTTTATTCCCATTCAAGAGTGGAGGAAAAAAAATGGATTTTGTGCAGAGCTCCACAGGCAATTCCAAAATTCACGTTGGATAGAAAGGATGTGCTACAGTTGTAATTCTATACAGAATAAATACAACCCTCAGAGTAGCCAAGAGAAAACGAAGACATATAGGCAACAGTACCGTGTGTGTTTGTTATGTTTGCATGGCTCGGTCAAGGTTGTGTTTAAACTCTTGTTAGCTCAGTGTCTGCCATACTTAAGTAGTGTTAGGTTGTGTTACGTTGTCAGCTGTAGGTTCCCTCAAGCACACTTAGAGCAAGTTGTGCAATGCACTACGTGCCATGCTTTGAGGTTCCATAGCCTTAAAATTCTGAGGAAAGCTGTCTGAGAGTGATACGAGTTTACATTAAACTGATAATCGTTTTCTATGAACGACATCACAAGCAAGCAAGTCTGACTATGTCAGATGGATGAGAACGTCCAGACAGCTGGAAATTTGTTTATTACCATTATCTTATACGTACTTCTTTTCTACTCTCGTTTACAATAAACAAGTAAAGGCATAAACATTTGTCAACAGTAGCTACACTAGAATAGGTTCCATTATCAACTAGAGAGCTCACTAAGTTCTTAATCCTGCTCTCAGCGCTGATCGGCAGAGAAGCACGAGTGTTTCCATCATTACCCTAAACGCACAATGATTTATATCAATGTTTTCGCACCCACAATGAACATATTGTTTGACAGATTCTGGAAGGAGATAGAGAATCGACACGGTTTTGTACAAAAGTCCGTTAATGACAGATATAGGATCTGCATAGCCTGCGTTATATTAGGCTCTGGTCGGTAGAAAAGTGTAATCGCCTATAAGCCAATGACTGAAAGGCACAACAAAATAGAATGATACTCTCTATGATGTGCATTGCTTTATATATTTCAAAATATGGACAATAAGTACACACATATTGGTAAAAAAAAACATAAACAATTGCTGGAGGAGTAACGTAGAAACGCCTTTGCCCAGCATCGTCTTGTCGGCAGATGCAGTTTGGCTCGAATCAGCAGACTTTTAAGACTTTAAGCATTTAAACTAAAGAATCAAACATAATGATCCTGTGTAACTGAAATGTGCGTTAATGGATACAGTCTAAGGATTGACGGTAAGTAGACACGCAATAGTACAAAAGCCCTTCAGGAAATACTTATGCATGCGAGCACTATGGAGCTGGAATGCGCATTGCATGATTGACATACTGTAAAGGATTGACGGTAGGTAGGCATGCAGTGTGCAGTGGAAGGTACAGAAGTCAGTCAACGTGACCTATAAGAGCAAGCCAGCCAGTCGTCTCTGTCCAGCATCCTATCGCCAGCCCAGCCAGCCAGTTCTTGTGCTGCTCTCGGCATCAATCAACAGGAAAGTTTTGCGTTTGGCAGAGGAGGTGCCCGAGGCAGAATCGAACTCGTGGGATTAAATGGTAACAAGACCGCCACAGTTACCGACATCGTGGGGGAGAGCAGAGAATAAAAAATAAGAAATAACAAGTCTACATTTTTTGCAGGGAGAACTTTCGTCCAGCTCATCAGAAGAAACGCAAAACATTTCGTGCGAAATATGCGAGGAGAAAACTGCCTTTGACTGACTAAAACTTAGCTTAGGTCGTCTTTTAGTCGAATTTTCGCAGTTCACTTAATCCGAAATATATTTCGATTCGGAAAATATGCAGTGCATACCGCTTTTGAGCATAATAATTTTCTCAGGTAATCATATATGTATATAAACACAAGGTGAGTCGATGAATTTTTTTGAGCGCCTAATATTCCGTCAATTTAGAGCGCTAGTCATTAGATATTTCTCAACTCGTCAGGTCTGTCAAGTAATTGCAAACAATATAGTTTTTGACGACTAAGTTCCAGTTCAAGTAAGTGCCATTCAGCAGCGCAACAAATTATTTAAGCAAAATTTCTTAGAAATTGTTAGGGGTAAATACACTAGTCCTAAAGATAAACTAAAACTCAGTTCATGCGGCTGCTCTTCGGTTAGGTCGAAGCTCTTCTCTATAGCATATTCTTATGAATATCTGGGTAGGATGTTGTATTCAATAGACAAAAGAATTTTACTTTGTGAGGGTGTTATTCACAATACGTTCAGTTGTTTGCACGTGCAGCGTGTTATACTATCGAATCACATATTATTCCAGTATGTAAATATACGTACACATATGTATCTCACCTGAACAACAAAGAGTTAATTAATCCACAACCGGCATTAACCCTGCTATTGCAATAGCTTACACCTTGCATTAATCTTCACAATTCCTTCATTCATCTCCGTACGCATGTACAATGGCCCATAAATAAACAAAATAATTTATTAGCCGCACATGTAATGACCCATCTACTTAATTTTGTACTATAGCTCAGAGAATAAACGACTAAACACTACTAACATATTATAACTCATTTATGTACGGTACTCTAACTTGATGAACAAATATGAAAAATCAGCTAAGCTCTTGCACATGCTGTCAGCGTTTGTAATTTAACTTTGATAAGTATGGTAAATGTTAGGGTGACCGAACCGGTCGCAAAAAACTTTTTTATTTGAGGAGCGATCTTTCCCAAACTCTACCATAAGATGTAAAACGTCAAATCAAACACTTTTTGCTCATGCCATTTTTATGGTACGACGCATAGAAAGCGAGTTACTCATAGAAAACGAAATTTCGAGAAAATTTCTAAAATCTATCTCCTCCCACAATTTTGATGCTAGGGAGCTGCGGTTTTTTGCATTGTAAACGCAATTCACGTCTTTTTCAAACGATTGAACAACATTTTCAAATTTCGTTTTAGTTTTGAGATATTTTTGTTTTTCCATTTTTTCGAGTTTTCAATTTTTTTTCGGAAAACGAAAATATCTCAAAAATTAATCGAAATTCAAAAATGTTGTTCTGTCGTTTGAAAGAGAAGTGAATTACGAATACAATGAAAAAAAAAACCGCAGCTCTCCAGCTTTAAAATTGTGGGAGGAGTTTTTGAAGTACAAAATTAAGGGTTACAAAAAACCTCGAATATGGACGAGTGGATGAACGAACATGGTCAAAACACGAACGTATAGAACGGATCCTATGGCCATGACACACGCTATTCAAATGAACGAGTATCGTCATCTTTTTGTCAGATTTTTACAAAAGTCCAATATGGCATCCAGCCAATTCACTACTAGAAATTGATAGTAGTCTATTAGAGAAGTGTAGTGATACCCATATATATCAGCCGGAAATGCATAGTTTTTGAGATATATGAGTTTGAAGTTCCTATTGTTTTCTTATGGGAGAAAATAGCCGGCGTAATACTAGTTTTGCTAGGGACCCCATAGGAACCTAACCCAACCTAACCTATCCCAACCTAACCCCACTTAACCTAACCCCACTGAATCTCACTGAACTCAACCTAACCCCACCTCACCTAACCAAAGTTGAAAATTTTACAGAAGTAAATATTTTTGAGTGAACAGAACAAATTCTTTCCTCTTCGAAACTCTTCTAACATGTCGTACTACAATATTATTTAATAGATGCTACTAAACACGTTCTGGGATACCCATGGATCCATTATACATTTCAGAAATGTGCATTTACGAAGACGATAATGTTATTGTTTGATATCAGATATGCCACTGTATCTCACTCAAGGCCTTGCCCTTTGTTTGTAAAAATTTCCCATCTTTTTGTCCGAACGTAAGTTGAACTTTCGTAAACGCAGGTTTGAGATTGCAAAAAAATGTAAAAATGTTAACCGTCAGAGCAGTTTCCTTCGCGCAAGGGTCGTTTGTTCATCATCGGACATATCATTATACCTATCTGGAAGGATCGACAGTTCAAAATTCTTTGTAAGTGTGTGTACTATTTAAATGGCACATAAACGCATTCGGATGAAAAGATGACGATATATATACTCGTTCTTTTGACTAGCGTGTGTCATTGCCATACGCCGGAAAAAGTCACGGCAAAGTGACGTCACAGTAAAAAGTTGAGTTACTGGGCAATTTTTACGCTAGTGTGCACCCGTCATAAGACCACTAAATTCAAATAAATTGAACAGCTGCCTTAGTTCTAATTCACCCCAAACTTAAAGAAGACATGAGAAACAATAATATAGCGACACTAATAATGGCGACTGGTACACAGACTTGTCATAAGAACGATCTTCGTGCATGATAGGTTAAATAGCACACACTTGCAAAGGATTTGAGTTATACTTCCCTCCATGTTCAAAGAGATGACTGAAATTTTAAGAACGGCACTTGCCGAGCAAACTGTATGGGACGACTTACATTTTTATCCCTTATTTGGTAAAATTAAAGCTGTGTTTACGTTGGTTCAACAAAACATTCGGACGATTAGCCGGGAAAACTTTTGACTAGCGTGTGTACCAACCTTTCCCTAGCTAAATTACGAAACGGCTAACATATCACTAAATCGTTTGGTAAATACGCAGATGTGTTTACATAGACGCCACACAGCATTTGAACGGTAAGATCTACTGACATGTGGGTCCAAAAACATTCTATTGTATACCGAGCAAACGCCTCGAAAGCAGAACCACTGCAACAGTAAACAAGTTCCTGTTTATGCATTGCTTCCATTTTAAAATGGATAATGAAATACATGCAATTGTGTATATCCAAACTTGCATATAGTTTTACTAGTCATTATTGACAAACTTTACAGCGCACTATAGTATTTTTAAAGTCTTACCTCAGATACTTGTCCGGTTGAAATGCTGAAAAAGAGAGACTCCACTACTACACCGCCGCCATATTGGACATCTGGCGTGAGACGGCGGCAAACATTTTCAGGCAAGTCGTGCTAACGTACCTAGAACTTAAAAAAAAAAAAAAAAAATTGGTGCCCAAGGCTAGCTCCAAATTTTCACCGCAGCACATCGAGTATGATTAATCGAAAGGAGAAATTCATGCCTGTTTTGCAATTTAATTTGAATTGCAAGTAGTTATACATATATTTAAAAAATATCGCCCTGGCTTCAGAAGTTATGCGTATCTTGACCAATATCGCAAAGAAAATTTGCTCTACACCGTTGACGTAGCACGCTTCCGAGATCGGGCTATTATATTAAATTTTATTTTATAAATTCACTTAAATTCATCAGCAGATTGTGTATCAATGGAGAAGCCATAAAATTTTTCATAAGAATTTAAAAACTGCCTCTCCGGCGAGTTGACCTTTTTCTTTTTTGCAAAATGTAAGGGTTTCAAATATGATAGTTTCTGCTGACTAAATTATACCAGCTACCGAGCATAAGAAAATAGAATGATAAATACAATACTATACAGTTAGTTTCGTGCGTAACTAATTACTAAAAGCTTAACTAAAAGCTTAACACTTAAGTCATTTACATACTTGAGGCACGACTACGAATTGTACCTCGGTACCGATATTCTAAGATTTTTGGAACGTACATACATGGCTCGTGTTACCGTGCATGTAGTAGAGTAAGTGTCTGCCACTTCTTATTTATCAAGAAGTTTCATGATGGTTAAACGTGTCGCAATGTCTACCCGTTTACAAAAGTCCTGTTACAATCCATTTTACGTGTTCGTGATCCGCTTCAAATGGTAAAAGTAATTTTTGGAACGCAAACTAAAAATTTATCCTTTCTAGGGAATTGCCACTTACACTAATTAAAGAGGGGTGAAGTGAAAGTGTGCCTAAATAGAAGCAAATAGGAAGAGACATCTGATCTCCGATACGCGGGGCCACAATGAACCCAACATTACCATGCGGCTAAAAATCAGACGGATGACCGTCCACAGAGCAGTAGACAAGTAGAAGAAGGTGATGGCCTCAAGGATCGACCTGGTTTACGTTCGCTGCGTGTCTACAACCGAGCAATCGGCCCTTGTAATGCTGAGGCCCTCGATGTCTGACTTCCACTTCCCGGGGCATATTCGGAAGACAGTAAATATTTCACTTCTTTTAGCTTTCATTGCGGCATACATGTTCTTTTTTATAAGATACTGCAGACAATAGCTACCTGAAAAAAAAAATTAATTTAGAGTCGCTGAGAATAAGCTGTACTTTTTGAGGTTGATCAAGTACATGTAAATTGAGGTGTAACAGGACTTGCAAAACCCGGTACTTCAGATCGAGTTGAGCTGCAACGTCTCTGCGACCATCACTCAACCAGAACATCCCATCTAGAACTCCACTGATGCAGCTCCGACAAATCTGCCATGCATCCATCGATCCCCCGTTAACAACAGCCCCTGAGGTGTCGTATTACACAAAATTGTCCGAAGAGGATTAAAGTTCGGCGGGCAATGAGGCTTGCGCTAAAGAGAGCGCTGCAGGGCCCTCACACCAGATTATCATTCAGCTACGAGGCGATCACCTCTCATCTAGAACTTAAAAACTCAAGTGCGACATCGCAGTGAATATTGTAGACTGTGCGTCGGCAAGAGTCAGCATTCGCCAATCCAAGCTTTAGTCCTATAGCACCCAGAGATGTTTCATCTCTTGGTTCTCCTGTATGGATGCTTGGCTGTCTAATGCGCTGCATATTCCCACTGGAATTTTAAAATCTGCGTGAGATGCCGCGGTAACTTTAGTATAATCTATGCACCCACCACAGTCAGCAGTCACAATTCTTTTTATCCTATAGCATCCTTTGTACTTATTCTGACAGTATAATTCAGCTACCTAAATATTTACTTGGAATTTTAATATCTGATTGCGTCAAGCACCAGAGCGAATTTGATAGATTCTGTGCATCCATCGAAGGCAGCATTCTTAGATCTTTCAGTCCTATGTAGCATCCTCGAGGACTCTCTGTATTCTGTATGTGTTTTCAATCTTATAATTCTGGTACCTGAGTTCATTTAGAAGTAATAATTTAACTATGCCATCCGAATTTTATGTAATCTGTTCATCGATCCGCGTCAATAACTATTATTCTCAGATCTATCAAACCTACTTACATGTTTGCAGCTGTCCAGTTCAATGAATAATGAATAAAATGTAATAAAGATGAACATCATTGTGTGCATACTCTAATTGACAAGCAGTTATATCTAAATTATTAACCACTAAAGTTTCCATGGAATATGTAGCTGCTACTAGAAATTGCGGCTAAGCTGTTACCGTCCTGAAAGTTGATACAAAAGCTATCCCCTGAAATTGTGTAGAAACTTTTAGCTTTCAAAGTTTTTGGGAAAACTTGTTCCCATTAACTATAAATAAATTATCAGCCACCAGAAATTCTTAATTGTGGATGCAACGGCCCCGCGGTTTAGCCATCTCAATAATAATAATAAACAAAATAACAAGGCAGACTTCCCATCATATTTTGCTCTTCTATAAGGGCTCCTAGGCCGTAAGTGTAAGAATTCAATATTTAAACCTAAAATCTGTGCGCAATATGTAAATTACGTAACAATGTTTTCCACAATAGTTGCTCCGATACTTATGAGCTTCCTAAATATTCTTGTTATAGAACTATTTGTACCCATGATTTGTGCGTAAACTGTTAGCCTTCAACTTTCATCATGGCGTCTTTCAAATCTTAAACTTCAGCCGAACGGCGGGTGCCGGTCTACTTTTGCGGACAGTGTTCTGTTAAATCGAGTTAAAATTTAGCTGGTAAGTTATGACCATCTACATTGGCATAACAATTGTTGAATTGTGTCATTTATTTTCGCGAAAATTTGGTGCAATGTACGATGCCAAGTGCATATTTAGCTCAGTCAAACCATCAGTCTGAGTTCATTAGCCCTAGGGCTGAACTACGCAACAGCTAGGCTAAGTTAACGCTATTCATAGAAGATTGCGTCATTTTGCGTTACGGGATCTTCGTCCTATTGTGTTGCTAAAGCAATGTTCACACTGAAGAGTATAGAATGACTTTCGTCGGCGCTGTCAGCATAGGGCCAACTAACCTTAGGCCCTGTTCACACGTCCCTGAACGTACCGCGTTCAGTCAAGCTGATGGACGCGGCGCGTTGATTTGATGGAAGCGGTTGCTGCAAATGCGGGAGACGGCAGGATAAAGCACGTTTGTTTTTTCAACCAGCCGCGTCATTCAAGTTCAGTAACAAAATATATTAATACTAAATTTATCTCTATAGCGTTTTCAAATCATGAAAAAAGTCAACAAATATGCGTTTTTGTCGTCACTTTAACGATCAGAATCACTGTATTTCCGATCAACCCTAGAAAAATAGTTAACCCTATCCGTTATCAATTATTTTCAGCCACTTGAGCGCCAAGGCAAGACAAATTTGTACCGCCGTCTAAAATTTCTTATAACTTCCTCAATATCCGAGTTTTTTCTTCAGAGTCTCAAAGTAATTTATTCAACTATTATTTTACGTATTTAATTTAAAAATTAACGGATAGGAGTAGTTTTTTGTTAATTAAATTAGAATATAAGAAATTATCACCGGACTGTATAGGGTGGGTGAATGTTGCGGCAGCACATCTGCAGCAGTTGTCATACTTTCACGGTAACTGCTGGAGCTGAAGATAACTGCCCATTGGCACTGTGCTCATAATTGCATCAGAGAATAGTTAGAATGGGTCAGACTTCCATTAACCCTACTACATTAAACTAGGGCTTCAGTTATGCTTCATTTAGGGCGGCGAAGCACTTCTAAGGCAGCCAAAGTGCTGCTGTCAACGCTTCTGCTCCTACTACAAACTATATGTTGTAATTTAGATCATGATCTTTTACTTCAAAGAGCTGAATGTATTATCGCTTCTATTTTTCATTTCTAGTCTGGATCCTGTCTTTTAGTAATAATTTCAAAAGTTCATTTTCGTAAAGAAATCTACGAATGCACACCATTCAAACAGTGAGGAGCGTGTGTTCTACATTAT
>LQNS02278091.1:50614664-50652293 GCA_001587735.2 Parhyale hawaiensis | reverse complement strand
TGTGCAGCCGGCCTAACAATGCATACCTGCTGCTGTGATGCTATCTGACGTAGGTCCAGAAGCGGGCCTTCACGGAAATGTTTTTACCGAATTTTCTACAATAATTATATTTATCACGATTGTTGGCTATAATGTACGTGTATCTTGGAATTTCATTGATATTCATGAGAAATTAGGAGAAGTCACGGAAGTTTGGGCACTGAAAATCACTGAGTACAAAATAGTGAGCGAAAAACGGTAGTACGGTACAATTTTGCCTCGTCTCGGAGCAGATAGGGCTAAGCTGAAATTATTTTTCTGAGAACAGTGGCGCCATCTTTGATTTCACAACGAAGCGATTGCTGCGCGCTGGTTTGACTTTTATCGGTTTATTAAGCTATAAATATGTTGAAAATAGGCTGTTCCTATCAAATTCAGGCTATAAGATTATTTGATACGAATGTGACCGCAAACCGACGCGAGAAATATATACGAAAATGTAAAGAAACGAGATCATAAGTGAACGCGTGCCGTCATTCACTTGAATGAAGGTCGGGTCTACGTGTGGACAGCGACTGCAGAAGTTGACTCACGGCTCGTGTTCATTTTCGGGAGTGAACGCGTTGAAATGAACACGAGCTGTCCGTCAACTTATGTTTTCTTGCAGCAATAAATTTTACGGGAAGATCACTGGCAGCTATGATGCCAAGAAAATTCCGTGAGATTTACGGAATTCCGTAGTTTTTCCGTAAGTTACCCAGAAGTCTGGAAAAAAGCAGACTTGGTGCCTGCTTTCTTCCCAGACTGCTGGGCAAATTACGGAAAAATTTCGGAATTCCGTAAATTTTACGGAATTTTCTTGTCATTATAGCAGCCAGAGATTTTCCCGTAAAATTTACGGAATTTTTTACAGTGTACCATCACCTGCATGCTGATCTATTTGGCTGTCCAGTGAGACCCCCCCCCCCCACTGCTATGGTTATTATCGGTGGCACTGGACATACGTTTTCTATTATTTAATGTTTCTAAAAACCGTATTCTTGAATATGACCCCTTTTTAGTATTTATTATCAAGCTTTCGCCTCTGATGCCGTCCCGCGGGGTTGATTCCAAATTTTGCATGGTCAGCAGCGATACACGTGAGGAAGCGCAATTTATTATTGCTATAATGAAATGAGTTCCTCTCCATTACCGTTGTCATTATCAATGGGATTTAATCATTATATGTGTATCAACAGTACATACGGCAAACATCTTCCAAGGCGCTCTACGTACGTACGAGGTCCGTGTATTCCAAGTCGTTTTCACAATTAAGGGCCCGGGTGCGTAGAACACTGAAGATAAGGAACCACTGCTCTAAATCATTGTTGTATGGACATCTCTAGTTTTCACGTATATAGTTTTCCGTCAGATATTGGTCGTTTATCAGGTGCTGAGTCTTTCTCATAATTTTCACCATATACTCAATACACTCATAGATTTCATTTAAATTGCATGTGTATTTGTCGTGCGCGAACGATGGATTTGCGCGATCGNTATATAGTTTTCCGTCAGATATTGGTCGTTTATCAGGTGCTGAGTCTTTCTCATAATTTTCACCATATACTCAATACACTCATAGATTTCATTTAAATTGCATGTGTATTTGTCGTGCGCGAACGATGGATTTGCGCGATCGATCGCGCACAACATATACTTGTATCATTTACCCTTGCCTAATGTTTATAACTCAATAATGTTGGGATCTGCGACCATGTGTGATATTAGGCTGGGGCAACAGCAATGTTCTGTTTTTAAATGAGATTTACNCGTATATAGTTTTCCGTCAGATATTGGTCGTTTATCAGGTGCTGAGTCTTTCTCATAATTTTCACCATATACTCAATACACTCATAGATTTCATTTAAATTGCATGTGTATTTGTCGTGCGCGAACGATGGATTTGCGCGATCGATCGATCGCGCTGCGCAAACGATGGATGTTGTAGGTATTAGGCCGTAATTTCGTGTAAGTTGGACTATATTCGGGTTTAATGTCGGCTAGGTTAGGGGAGGCAAAGCCTGTTTTTTTTTCATTTTAAAATTTGAACGATCGATCGTTTGCGCAGCGCGATCGATCGATCGCGCAAATCCATCGATCGCGCACAACATATAC
Source organism: Parhyale hawaiensis (assembly GCA_001587735.2). Lineage (NCBI taxonomy): Eukaryota > Metazoa > Arthropoda > Malacostraca > Amphipoda > Hyalidae > Parhyale > Parhyale hawaiensis. Next base: position 50,650,160 of record LQNS02278091.1, on the reverse strand, counting down.
TTGTATCATTTACCCTTGCCTAATGTTTATAACTCAATAATGTTGGGATCTGCGACCATGTGTGATATTAGGCTGGGGCAACAGCAATGTTCTGTTTTTAAATGAGATTTACATAGTATGTATTTATTTTGTGCTTCTCATAGCTCAGGAAAGCTGTAATTAATGAGCAAGTTACACACATATCTTTCAGATAAGCTAAGAACTTTTCTTATTCTTCTAAAATGTTTGTATATTCACCCCATCTAAGGATCGCATGAAATGTGTTTTAGCCTACAAGTTTAATAACAGTGTACTGTAAATACACCAGCAAAGTCCATTAATTCAGAGTACTGCCATGGAGATGATGCAGTTAATGAAAGGAGTTGCAGGAGGTGGTTTTCCAGTTCCCAGAGTAGGGTTTTCAGTATGAAATACGAACGAAAAGATGTGGTCAAGAAAAATTAATTCTAATTAAGAGTTGGAATTTTTTATCACAGCCAATTCCACCCCTGCCCCAAGAGAACTTGCAGTACAATTTGGTACTGCAAAAGGGGCGGGAAGCCTTAAAGGGTTGAAAATTGGCTCCCATATGTGCAACTGCACAATTTGTCTCCAGATCGAGAAACTACAGCACTGTATGCTGCATGCCTCCTATGACCACGAAGTGCCTAGACGAGCTTGGTTCACAATTATTGCTTCACCCAGGATATTCTCCCGACCTTGCTCTTTCTGTTTGCTCCTGTGGGAAATCCAAGCCCCTTTGGATAGTCTTATAAGGAAATGAACTGATTTCATAGTTTGCTTCAGACCCTAATTGAATTTACTTTATAGGCGTGGCTTCTATATAGGCTCGTTGGTAGATTAAGTGATGTTCTCCAAAGTATTTAGAGGCGCTATTGCCATCGACTAAATAGCTTCACAATCACAAATTTCTCATCGTTTAATAAAAACATTGAAATCGGACATAACTTTCATACCAACCTGATACTTAATATTGCAACCTTCATATACCGTTTTCCATGTATAATACAGTATATCTATAATAGTTTTTCAGATTTTTTAGTTTTTCATCAGCGCAGCGCTCATGGAAACCCTTGCAATAAGCCCGTAGCTGTTGTCCAAAAGTAAATAACTTAAATTTCAACTTCAAAAACCGTTTTTTATTGCTATGCTACCGGTAGCGAAGCATTACAAATTCTGTAGAATTGTGGCGAAAAACCATGCCAAAATCAATACAACAGAAATACAAGGGAGCGAGTGAATCGCAAGACAGAAAAAAATAATAAAAGGAGATGAGAAAATCACAACTGAGGAAGTAGAAGAGCGGAGGAGGAGGAGGGAGACGAGTAAGGTGGAGGGGGTACGGGGCAGAACTCATGGAGGGGGCTAAGGGTGACCAACATTGATCCTTGCAGCCCCCCAATCGGCACTCGCAGCCCTCCTCTCCCCCTCACCTCTCTCCCTCCCCCAAATCTACAGTCCGCGTACGCCTCCCTCCACCCTCCCTTATCCCGTGCTTCTCGTGTGCTTAGCAGTTGCATTCTGAGACGCGCAACTTAAGAGCAAAGTGTGGTGTCATAACTAGGACCATAACATGGTCCTGTTATTGGCGTGGCAATTAGCCTTTTGTCGCCTGAAGTGACCATTCGGTTACATTTTAAATAGAGCTATCCTTGTTCTAACTGGTGTTAAACCTAATTTTTAACCAGGTTTCGCTATCGCTGTAAAAGTTTTTTTTTTTTACGTAGAGTTACAGCGAAAAAAAGTACTCTTGCAGTAAAATAACAGAGCTTGGTTAGAATAGGGTTAAAAAACAACGGCAAAAAGTAAGCCGATCACTGCATCGTTCAGTGTATATGAGTCGTACCTAATAGTGCTATTCTTTCGGAAAAGACAAGATTACGTCGTGTAGTAGTAAAGAATTAACATATTGTGCGCGTTTGATGGATTTGCGCGATCGATCGCGCTGCGCAATCGGTGAATGTTGTAGGTATTAGGCCGTAATTTCGGGTAAGTTGGACTATATTCGCGTTTAATGTCGGGTAGGTTAGGGGAGGCAAGGACAGTTTTTTTTTTATTTTCAAATTTGAACGATCCACCGATTGCGCAGCGCGATCGATCGATCGCGCAAATCCATCAAACGCGCACAACAAATACATTGACTATAGCCCTATTAGTGCCGTCCAAATCGCACGGTATGTGTCGATGACATGGGTAAACTTGAGCGTTTACTTCATCGCAGCTCAGTACTAGCAATAATAATGCTCAGAGGTTGGAGGGAGAACATGATTACTGCATGTAATCAGATAATACTTTTGATTGAACTTAGGCGTTATTGTACCAATTGCTTCGTGGTTGTGACAACTGCTCTTTTTATCTTCTACTGAGCCAGTCCGCACAGCTTTAACTTATCTTGACTTCAATCGCATAGGTGCTCGATTCGACAATTTGGATCGAGTTTTGCTTGTAATCACTTTGTGATTCAGAACTGAAACTTCAGTCAAAGTGACAATTTGATTACCTACGATCGTAACGTATACGAATCGAAGATGCCCCTAGTCACCCAAATGCCAGACTGAAGATAATGCAAAACGGTAGCTTGTGTATGCACTGTACGCAAGATACTAAAAGATTATCATTATTATCAGCAGTATATCAATAGTGATGTCATGTAGTAACATGCAGTAAACGTCGGTCAATAAATAGCCTGCAGAAAGGCACAACCACTTCGGTATGAGAGTCCAGCCTGCGAATCAGAGAACACTGAATCAGCCACCACGACAAACCAAATCCAGTGCGTAAAAAATTGTGTTTCAAGCGCTACTGCGACGTCGCAATGACGTTCGCTGCGAGGAATTTTCGAAAACTATTTTTCGAGGCGTTCCCACGTCATTCTGTCCGTAGACTGTACTCCGAACGGGAGCTATCGCGTTGAGCTATAAACCTGCTACGTCCAGTATACACTGGGCTACCTATGCTTGCACGTGTTCCCCGCACGTCAGCCCCGCCCCCCCCCCCCGCTGTATGTCACCTCCCTCTTGGCTCTCACGGGCTTCGCTCTGCAATATATCACGGCTTCAACTCATCGCCTGTGAATTATTGCCTCCCGAACACAACCTTTTGCTTCATTTTCGAATTTTTTGGACTGTCACTTCGGTCTTCGGCCTCCTAAGAAAAAGTCTCAGTTCTGTGCCCGCATTCCTAAGTTCTCTGTTCAATCCTCGGCAAAATGGAGACAGCGAAGATTTTTTTCAACCAATACCAATCAGGGAAAACGTTCCTATGCTCGGGAAAGCTGTCAACGAGGCATGTACGGTATATGCAATACTCAAGCTATGCAACGTCACTAACATCTTACTTTTCAGGGTAAGTCCTTGTCTCATCCCTCATATACTTCTCACTGAATGCGTCTACGACACTGAAGCTTAATTCTATACTGGAAAACTGTGCCTCTTTGCTTGAATCACTTCTTATACCGTAGTTGTGGTGGTAAAACTAGGAAAATAATAACTTAGTTCAGGGTGCAAGTACCGAAAGTGAAAACTTTTCAATGAATCTAACCTAAACCGTTTGTCCTCTATACACTGAGACAAGTGTGGTCCCAAAACCAGAACTAGCGCCTTCCTGTGCCCAACCGGGAAATACCTGCCGTAGCACACGTGACCATATATATATATGCAGCAAGGCCACGTACTAGTGTAGGTTTTTCGTTGGTATACGCACGGCACGACGTGCTGGCTTTGAGACACTTTTCAGAGTTTAATGATAAGATTGTGTTGTTGAGCAACGGCGGTAAGTTTGCCCTTATTTTGCTAATGTTCAGTGATTGATGAAGAATCGAGGTTGTCTCTCTGTCCCCAATGCCGGGACCACAGATGCATGCCCACGCTCAACTGTTTGCAAAGATGTGCAGCTCGCGCAGCTCGCGTGTCGTTTCGATATATATTTAAATTTGGAAACATAGATACGGCAGCATCTATATAGACACCGTACGTCCGAGTCTCGCATCCTTGTACCAGGCTGGCTGTGTGAATGCTTACTATAGCTCCGGTATGGCTATATATATAATCAACTGTGGCGTTTGCGCGTCCATCAATTCTGTCTATACTATAATTTTTCTGCTTGTTCCTCCGTTGGTTACTAGGTAGTTATAGTACGACCGTAACGTTTTCACTAGTGTTAGATAGGGGGAAATTAGGGCTTCCTTGCCGTATCCTTGATATGACCTGGGAAGGAATCTATAGCAGAGGTAGAAGAGTCCCTGCCTGACTTCGAACATTTTTCCCCCTTCGGGTCTGATCGAATGCATCATAATTGAAGAACAATTCTTTTGTTCTGCAGAATTTCCACAGGTTCCTTCATTATCAGATAGGGGAAAATTAGGATGATACGGGTCTGGGATATCACTGAAGAACACTGCTTCTGTTCTGTGGAATTTCCACAGGTTCCAGCTTGTAGAAATATTAACATGAGCTCGTCCCTGTGAGTTGCAGAATCTTTCACACCATATATACGACTATATTTTACAAGCTGCCGGATCTGCTCACTCTAAAATTCATATGCACTTATCAGCTGCCTATGAGATAATAGTGATAGGTAGCCGATAACAATGGATAAATGTCTGTAAATTTCTGATTAGGTGGATGACGTTTACCTTAAAGTAAAGTAAAGTCAACTTAGACCACATGCACCCTCACCCGGGAAACCCACATGTACTGGTTTGTGCTGCGGTATAGGCCTTTTGTTTCTCATACAGTAGTTATGTGAGAACGTTTGCATTCAATGTTACTTAATTAGGCTAAGTTTACAATTACCGTTTACAAGTATAGTAAACATAACCGTACTCTACCAAATAAAATTGAAACATCCATTTATAGTTTAATAATAGCTTTTAGGGCAGTTGTATATACTACTCAGCGCTGTATGATGTCCCTATAATAGAAGCTTATCGTTGCTCTAAAGATTAATATTACAATTATAAACGATAAAGTAGTACGGTAACGTTTGTATACTGTAAGGTATTTAATTACAGACCGAATTTATCTTACTTTGTTTACCGAAAAAAAGTTACATCTATCAGTGTTTTCTTTCCATCACGTAAACTTTTCCCTGACTGCGTCGATGGTATTTGGTATAATTTATTGTAGCTGCTAGCATGAAAAATACTTTTTATACAGGTACTTAAAATTTTGCGCTATAGCAAGAGCGGGTTTAACCAACAGCGAAAGAATTAGGCATAATCTGCTAACATTCACACAAAACGTTGTTATTCTTCAGCAGTTACCGAGAAATTGTTACTTAATTCAACCCCTTTATAGTTGCCTTCTACAAAATTTTTCGTAACAATACGTTCATTTGATGATTGCTTTACAATGATTGTTCTCTAGATAGTTAACCACATAAAATTACTAGTAAATATTAGGATAGTTTTTACTTAAGAGTGAAGCTTACCAAGTGGTATATTTTAAGTTTAAAGGGATCAATGCTCATTGCTAGAATGACTCGATCAGGTATCAAAATATTTATTAGAGCACAATAGCGCGTTTTAAAGAATTGCTAGAAAGTTTAGAGCATAGGAGTTAAATTAAGAATTACCAAGTCTGATGTTAATTTTGTACTAATTACGTATGTAATAGCACCGTCGGTAACTTTAATTATGGACACTACATGTGCGTTATTATTTAATGCTATCTGACGGTAGTTGTTTGGCACAAATATTTATTAACAATATTAATAAAATTACTAAGTAGTAGTAACTTGGAAATTATGTGCTATTGAGTATTACAGCAAATTCCAGTATATGTACATACGAGAAAAGTATGCAAGGATACAAATAACGCATTTACAGATGGCTTATTTCTGAGATGCTTCTACTTGATAGAATACTTGAATCAGTACTGTTAATTAATTGGATTATTCCCGTCTAATATTTTGCGCTGTAATTTAATCCTGCCTGGCGAATAAAGCTTGACTCTCAGTATATCTGAGATAATAGTGCGAATGAATGCATATCGGATCATTATCCTCAGCATAATAAGCACTATTTATTTACTACTGTAGTTTTTCACCTAAAAGAAAAAATAACCACAGCGTAAGAGGTAAAGTACAGCAAGAGAAGGAGAGAAAGAACAGAGCTCCTGCAAGGATTTACGTTTATCCTGCACGGCGGCGCGGTCTGGCGAGCAAGTTATTTGGTGGCTTCAGAGGCATCTAAAAAAAAAACTAAAAAAAACTCGCAGTGTCAGAGTGCCATGCACCTCAGCGAACACCGCTGACCACTCACACTTAGCTGAGAAATTATCGCCGCCGCTGTTAAAAACCGACGAGAAAAAAATCACGGGTTCCCTCGATCCCAAAATCCACCGGTCATCCACGTTTGACAAATTCTTGGGACATTTCCAGCATATATTGACAATACCAAGTGCGTTAGCATTTGGTTGATGGCGCTGAAGGAATTAGAAGGTTGAGTAAAAATGCACCGTAGTTGGTGTATGTTGCAGCACTGAGATCCATTGGTTAGAACCGCTCCGCCTCGGCGTCCTATTGGCTACTGGCGGCCCGCCACACCAACCAGCGGCCACTGATGGTCATATGGTCGTGACCTGGCGTGACCTAACTTTCCGTACTCATCTAATCCTGCCTCAATTTGTTCATTATGCATGAATAGGAGCTTTGCAACCTAACCCGCTTTGTGTATATGAAGCATGGCATCGGGTAGCTGCAGGGTGAGTTGCTAGGAAGGAATGTAAGGTGTGGGTGGGCCTGAGTTGAGGTGTCGAGGAGGTCGAGCCCCTTGCCCTATGTACCGCCCTCTGCAGGCCTTCTGTCGCTGAGCTCAGTGTTTCGCAAGCCGTGAACTGTAGAGGGTATTCGCGGTGCTCCCCAGCGGTTGCATCCTAACTCGAGTCTTCCATACCAAGCGCTGGTACCCAGTTAAGGTTGGCTCGTTCTTTCGCCTCCCAACCTGCTAAACACGAGGCTTTTCTCCAGTCAAGGATCTTGACGTGCGTGATCCCTTTAGCGAATTGTACTCCGTTTGCATTCTCGCAGCAGAGCGTTCAAGAATTTATATTTTGTTGTTAAGATTTCAACTAGGTACTTTGATACGTTCTAATGAATTGGAATGACTGCAGTGATTATATTGCAATGCATTTAATCGTTCATGTTTGTAACTTGCTTTGCTTGGAGTGATTCCGCCTTGAAGTGATTTTCAATATTAAAGACTGACTTGATGGTGTTTTGATGAACTTTGTTACGCTTGTGAATTTCTTCTTGTAAAAAGAAGATAACAGTATTGCCGGGCTGAACAAAGCTGATTTACCGAAAGTGATATATTGCGACGACCAAAAAACTTGATTTTACTTTTCAGCACAGTGAAGTGTTTCGCTATAGCGTGCATTAAAAACTAAAAACAAGCTTTCGAGTGTATTGATAACATTAATACTGGCAACTGATATATTGGCGTTGCAATTGGCATTATATTTTTCTCTGCAGTGACGTATTTCGATAACTTTTCTTAGACACTAACGTGTCCCTTTTGGATTGAATCCACCGTTTGCGGACACTTGTTATACTTAAATTTACAGCGACATTGATTGCTTTTTGGGATGTTTTAGAAACCATTTAGTGCATACGACTGCGGCAGATTCAATGAAAAATAATTCGATTAGTTTAAAAAAAATGCGTTGTTACATCGCAGCTGTTGACTAAATATTGTATGGCTTTTTTACATAATTTATTTCTGATTCAGTTAGATCAATAGATTTCTAATAAATAAGTACTTAATCGCTTTTCGAGTATCGCTGAATTCTGTCTTACCGTGTGGAGAAAATTTCTCTACTATGGCTGTCAAAGTTTTAAAATTTATCATCAAGTGATTATATAACTGAGAAACTACCAATAAAAACAGGTAGTTAATCCACCCTTTGACAATACATATATATAGTTAGATTTTGTATTTTTTGTCTCAAAACTCATCATTCCTCTCTGCATTCCCCCCTCCACCCAAGTGTTCCAAGTGATGTAGCTTTATGACTTTCAAGTGCAGTCAAGTAGATGAACTTGATCTTGACGACAGACTTTTGTTTTATTCGGCCATGAAAAAACTGAGTCCTGTGTTCGAAAAGTACAGAGCCTAGTGCTGTGATTAACAAACTTGTGTTCAGCGACGTGCACTAAACGTTGACACGAAAACAAATTGAACTGTTCTACTAGGTGTTTTGTTTTATTCAAAAGAGTAACTAGTTTTTGACTTCAAAATAATCGTAAAATTTACATCTCTGTGTTCACGCGAGAGAGTTTCGTAGATTAAAGAAAGACGGCTTGATTTTGTTAGTGACCCATCGGTCATTTTTTACAAGGTGTTGTGTAATCAACTGGTCTGCCAAATGTCAATAAAACGACATGTAATGTTATGACCATCAAACTGCAATTACTGAATATACTTGTAGAAGAAACAAGAGTGTACCGAGCAAGTGCAATTGGCCGATTTCTTCGTTAGAAAAGCCGCATTCCCGCTTTGAACTTCTGAACTGGAAGCAACTTTTTTTCTGTAACACGTGGTACGCAGACCAGGCAAAGTGGCGAGCGCGGTACACAGTAGCGTCACATCGTACCAGTGCAACATGGCTCTGGTAGTGCCACAACAGGGTGCCACGACGTGGCGGGATCCACCCGTGACCCTTCCTCAGGGTCCCACAGGTCTTGAGGACGACAAGAGAGACCTGGGGGTATCATTAACTCCCCAACCTGCTGCTCCTCAGACCCCAACACCCAACTCTACAGCGGGCAGCTCGTCGGCACCTTCACCCAGCAGCGATGACAAGACTGCCATTAATATGTCCTGCGTCGTCTGCGGTGACAAATCCTCCGGAAAACATTACGGGCAGTTTACGTGTGAAGGTAAGAGTCATTTTGTATCTTTCCCAGAACTAATCCTGCGCTTATTGGGAGTGATAATTACGGAAGTTTAATTCGTAACGTCTCAACCCTAAAATAAATTTAGGAGTACATGGTTCTCCTACTTGCTGACAGGGTGCGTCCCAAGAAAAATCCCTATTTTTTCTAAAGGCTAGCAAGCTATAATAGAAATACCAAGTTGAAATAGATAGCTTATTCCTGTAATGCAGGTGATTATCATTGTTCCGGGCATCATACATGTTGTTTTCTGTTTAAAAATAAGTAAGTTAACACAAGCTGATACTTTTTTTTTTTAACGTTGGCTCTACTCATTGTACACGACGGAATATATATGTATAATCTTATAATAAAGACTAGTAAACCATAAAACATTTATTAGAGTTTCCATTCTTTACTTGGAGAATAATCAACTGAGAAAAAGTATGACCCGATTATTTGCGATCACATTGATCATGTTTTAAGACCTGTTTACAGCGTTTTCAGAAGCTTTACGAAATACTGATATATGCTTAATATATTGGCAGTGTATACATTTATAAGTATGATATAATAATATATGTAAATGAGAGAACATCAATTTAAACTATCACTACATGTATAAAAAAAAACCTAACAATAATTTCTTTCTTAGAGTACAATTGCTCTTATTATTTTGGTTAGGAACAGTTTCTTGCTCAACGAAGAAACAGCTCTCGTGAAAATAGCAGAGTAATGAAATAGAAAAATAGATATATCTTTATAAATGGCAATGACAATATTATGTTCATATAATGACAGATTGAAGCTAAGACGTACAGTCCGGCTTTAAACATTATCAAAATATCAGAGGTGGCCACTTGCCTCCGCCCCCAAAAGTGTGAAACGGGGCACGGGCTTGCGGCCTCAGGCCCATTTTTTGATTCATTCATCTGGGTCGTAATTAAGTGCTTGCCTCGATTTCTAAATATACGAGCAACGGTTGACAAAATTGGCATTGCGAAAGTTAGCATAGAGTTTATCTAATATTATCTGTCGGTCTGTAGTTTATTTGAGGGATTTTTGTGCGTGATGTATCTATTTTTTAAGAGTTTATATCTTTTTATTGCCCGTTGCTTCATGTAACTTGTAAAGGAATGGGCTGTATCTCATTGCCATGTAAATGGGTTTTGCTGTGGAATAAAGATATATTCTGTTTTCCTACTTGGAATCGGTCATTTGATTCGATATTCTTGTTCGAAACTTTCATTCTATGCTTTCGGTTCCCTACTTTGGAACGAGTTTTGGGGCTAATCGCTACCAGATTGCGAAATGGTAAACGAGCACTCAGTTAAAGCTAAACTAAGTAGGTTGTCTTAAATCTGCGTCGAGGCTAGTACGTCGAAAACACCATTCATCAACTACTAGCTAGGCTGGTTATATCCCGATGCACTGAAAACTAACGCTAAAATTCCTATGAATGTTATTAATGCATCTTAATCTCAAGCTGTACCACCTCACAGACATGCCTCGAATTCAAAGCAAACAAAGCAGCCCAAATTAGTAACAAATTAGGCATTTATTCCAGTCGTGTCCCACTACGTTAGGAACAGAATACTAACTACAGAGAACAACCTACTGTAAATATATCTGCATGCAAGATTTGTGCCAGTAAATATTGGGAATGAAATAGATATAATTACTCGTATTTCTCGTGTTTTCTTCTTTTTATCGATTGTACTCAATCCATAAGTAGAGTTATATAAGTACGTAACCAAAGCGAGATAAGCTTTACATATCTATAGCGTTTGCTCTATACCATGCAAATTGTTCTTTAAGCGAGTCACGACCGATTTATCCCATTAAGAATTTTTCATATTAATAGTTTCAATTTAGATGGAACAATCTGCAAGCACGAGCTTGCTGCTGGACTGATATACGACGTTGGTTCGTTAAGGGATTAAACGCAAGCAGAGAAACAAACATCGGCAATGTGAAATACTGTTGGCTATTTCTCGTTCATTTGGTTGCGTTTCCCCGACGAATATAATGTCGTAATTAATGGATGCTGCTTCATCTCAGTATAAACAAACTGATAAAATAATCTCCATTTTTGAAAAATTATTTACTTGGTTTTAGAATCCGGCCGTAAAGTAAGAAGCCACCTACGAAATTAATACATAACGGTTACGTACTGGATGGCATAACACGCAAGAAACTACTTGCAACCATATAACACTGTCAAGCTCGTTATTTACCTGTCGCGTCTCACTTATACAATGAACTTCGAAGGCGCTATTTGTGTCAAGCAAACTTAGTACGTAATCAATGGTGCAAACGAAAGATACTCACGACTGGAGCTTGTTGTACTCGCGTATAACGACGTACCCTCCGTACCAGACTGACCACGCCAGAGCATACTTTCTATGGAGGTAGGAATGTTGTCAAAACTCTACGGTATATGTCAGCCAGATTTACTTATCGTCATTATGCATGATCNGTTGTTCTCGCGTATAACGACGTACCCTCCGTACCAGACTGACCACGCCAGAGCATACTTTCTATGGAGGTAGGAATGTTGTCAAAACTCTACGGTATATGTCAGCCAGATTTACTTATCGTCATAATGCATGATCCCCAGCACTCGAGGAGTTTGAGGCCACAAAATAATGCTAATTAAGCATCAAATCCTTGGCTCTGTATGGAATTCAAACCATTACATAGTAATTTATATTTATAATAAAAAATAAATATTTTAGCAGCGTAATCGTGGTTAATTTAATTAGAAGTAAAATGTTCTTTATTCATAAAATGTATGCATCAATGTTGTTATGTAAAAAAAACTTTCCCTTTGGGTAAGCGTACTGTAGGTTAAACCTTGAAACATTAATTTCATTGAAAGAGTTACAGTTTAAGAATTTTCACAGAGTTATATAAATTTGAAATCTTTTTTAACTGCAAGCTGATCATATCACTACAAAGTAAATTTGCTTCTTACTTTTGGATTGCGACTGTTTAAAATAGCCCATTAGCAAGGAATAAACCTCACAGGCAGTAAACTATGGTAAAGTAGAATATTCCTTGCTGCTAAGTAGCCCGCAATTGAACAAACACATTCAAGCCTATTTCTATAGAGCATCTACTGAGCTCTCTTTCCATGTACCTGTCGTTAGCAGATTGCAACATATTTCTTTGCGCCAAATTACATCCATTACTTCTTATCGATGATTATTCTTTGCGCTCGTACATTCAAAGGAGTTAATTAAGTCAATGGCAATCTGCGATCACAGATTGGCGCTGTTTTTACTATCCTAGAGGTAGTGTACGACACGTCTTTCCTCCACCGATGACGTTTCAACGAGACGATTCATCGCAATAAACGTTTTTTATACCTCTCCCAGTTGGAAAATTTTAGGCCAATAGCTAAATTCTCTGGGCGAGAGTATCGGATGTCAGCCATTTGCTTAATTAAAAATTTGTAATTTGGCTACCATGTAAATCAAACTACAAATTTCGTAGGAACAGCGCTCAATGAAAATGAATCCTGCATGAAATCCACCTAGTCGAAAAAATAATAATAACAACCTCAACTCACTCAGGCGTTTGTTTGACTACAAGAGTTGTTTCTCCTATTGCATTGCTGTAGAAGAACTGGAACCCTTATGCCCAAACAGCTCAGCCTGAGTGAGATACCATTAAGGATCGACAACTAATCAATTGTTTTGATATCGCTTGCAGGCTGCAAGAGTTTTTTCAAGCGATCAGTACGGCGGAACCTGCAGTACTCCTGTCGAGGCAACCGCAACTGTCCCATCGACCAGCATCACCGGAACCAGTGTCAGCACTGCAGACTTAGAAAATGCCTTAAAGTCGGCATGCGGAGGGAAGGTAAGAACTTTTTTATATCTGTACAGGCAGGCTGGAAAGTTCATACATGCTTTTATTATTGTACCTATCTCCTTAACGTTCCAGTTAACGGTCCACAACTTGAAATAGAACAAGTAGCCCTTGTAGACTTCAATTGGCGCTAACCAGCCACTGACATATATCACGGTTTGGTTTCTATCAAATTTTAAACTAGAATCCTCGCTGGAGCTCACAGCCCGCAGCATAACACAACATAAACAAAACATAGAAAAAGAGAGAGGCACTGAACATTAAACAGACATTGCTCCATTGCTCGCGAGCGCAGATACCCGGGCCTATGCTGTCGCCTGTACGCCCATCTTTGTGCCGCTTCGGAGGGCTGCAATTCGTTAACTTTATTTGTGACATAAAAATAAAATTCAACATATTCCGATTGCTAGCATTTTATATAGGCTTGACGAACCAAATTAACTCGTTCTGTTTACTGACTTTTGATGCTAATAACTAGCTTTGTTGCCCGTCCAAATGGATTTGTTCTTAATCATGAAATATTAGCTTCTATTATACCCAAAGTTAGTTGACAATCGGCGTGTGCTATTCAACTACTTGGATCGAGATAAGCTAATCCGATTAGTTTTAGCTTCTTCCAAACTTCAATCCCGGATAAGAACCGCGACTTTCGATCGAATGTCAGGTGTTCATCACAAACAGAGTCTCGACACATCGGTTTGTCTGTCTCGACACATCGGTTTGTCTGTCTCGACACATGCCAAACAGACAGAGCTGTGTAGCCAAACAGACAGAGCTGTGTAGCCAAACAGACAGAGCTGTGTAGCCAAACAGATAGAGCTGTGTAGCCAAACAGACAGAGTTGTGTAGCCAAAGCAGCATGATTGAGGTTCCTGCCGTTGTAATCGGTTTGCGATTAATGCCTGAAACATGATCCAAAGTGACAAATTCAGAGGTCAGAACCGAAGTTCTAGACAAATGAATGCTAATCGAATATGATTATCTTGTGCCTAACCGGTGAACCAAACACGCCTTTACTCCACGTGCATATACACACTTAAATAGTCATACACACTTAGGTAACTTTCTGTAGAAAGTGTTTCTCTTGCAGTACCTCATCGTTTTCTGTTGGGTTTACAGTGCCTAACATCTCGTTAAGAAAAAAAAAAAAAAAGTAGTATCACAATAGTTGGAGAGATTGTCAACAATTTTAGCTTGCGTATGAACTTTTCAGCCGAGTCTACCGGCTTTTGTTCAGCCTTTGAACTATATTTGCTTTTATCCTATATTATTGCAAATGCCTATTTGGTAAATTACTTGTACAACATTATTCTATACACTGGTAACAACGTCCCATATTGTTTGACTGTTTTTCAATGAGATGAAGGCTAATTAATCAATGTGAAACACCGTAAATATTACCAAGGAGAAATATCAACGTGATTCTTGTACGTGGGTCTTGCTGCGCCCGTGTATATTGCGCTCCGTATGCTAATAATGCATTGTATCTTCTAGATAGTCTCGAGTGTCCTATTAGAGTGACAATATTCAACGACGCTTTCGCAGAAAATTGTTTAAAAAATTTCTTGCCATTTACGGTATAGACTGCCATGCCAAGCGTGCCAAAACACCGTATTTGTCGTTCGAGCTAACCCTGCAACCGTAATTAATAACCGATGTAGTAGAACATCACAATTCCATTTGCTATAAACAAATCGGGTAACTCTTTGCGCAGATTATGATTGGAATTATCATTATTTATTACGCTGAGCATATAACAAGCCAGTGTATTCCTATATGAATCTATAACCCCGTTACTTCTCCAGATGTCCAGCATGAATGGAAGGTTCCTGGCATGGACATAAGGCAAGGCCTGCCAAATTTGGCATTCAATAAATATAAATAACCTTGGATCATTGAATTTCATTACCTCCGCCAAGGAGGTTATGTTTTCGTCGTGTTTGTCTGTCTGTCACTAAGATAACTCAAAACGATATGAACTGGTTTGGATGAAGTTTACAGGGATTGTAAGTTATGTTAGGGGGAACAGATGATTAACTTTTGGTGAAGATATGTCCATCCGTTTGTTTGTTTGTCTGCCTAATTTTTCTCAATGCTATAACTCAAAAAGTTTAAGATGGATTTTTATGAAATTGACGTGAGTTATTAGGTATGTAAGAAAGAAGAAATGACCAAATTTTGGTACTGATCCGTTTGTTTGTTCGTTCGTTTGTCACTGTTTTCAATTTTATGCTTGTTTGCAAAATAACTCAAAAAATATTGAATGGATCTTCATGAAATTTATAGGGGTTGTTAGTAATGGTAAAAGGCTACATGATTAAATTTTGGTGCAGGTCGGTTTGTTTGTTTGTCAGTTTGCCTCATGTTTGTGGTAACGTGTGTTAGCAGCATAACTCAAAAAGTTATGAACAGATCTTCAAGAAAATTGCACAAGCTTTTATTACTATCAAAAAGCACAAATGATCAGATTTTGGAGTTTACACGAAGAAAATTATGGTTTCAGAGCCAATTTGAATTGTTTGGTACCGTTGCCTCGCTTGGCGGAGGTATGCACTCTCAGAGTGCTCTAGTTTCTACTATTTCCTTGCAATATTGCTGTTAGTCTGTTAAAGCTCCAATTACAAATATTACTTTTTTGGTAAATCGGCCTGCTTAAACCGTTCGGTTTCGAATATAGTTTAGAGTCGGTAAGATCCTGGGTAGGCAGGCTTACATTGTATGTACTGTATCAGGTATACTTCTACGAAAGGTTGCCAAACCCTCCAGTTCGTCGTTCATTAAATCCGTACAGCCTTCTATACTATCGTGTCATTGCTTACTACTCTATCATGAATAAAACAGTGCGTATTCGTCAAATCGCTGTCTAATCAGTACATCGCATTATACCTTATATCTCTGTTTAATACGTACTAAATAATGTGGCTCAGCTGCATAATATATATCTATTGAAGAAGTTCAAGCGAGCAATTTACCGTGTGTTGTGAGAGAACACGCCGGGCAGTTTGCTGGTTAAAGTCAACTAGATGTGTAGGTCTGCAAATCTCAAACACACGATTTCTCAAGTGACGTTTCTAAATTAACTAAATTCATATATAAGTAAGAGTTGCCCGCAACAGTTCTCGCGTCTCAAATGCAAAAATGTAGCATTGCCTGAGAAAACCGTTGCAATCCATTGTCTGCTCTTTCTATAATTCAAGACTCTCTCTCGCTTTGGAATGCGGTTTTACGCAAGGTGCTTTTGACTCGACACTTCAGACTCCTGGTCTTCACTAACTCCATTCCCATAGATTCTTCTAAATTTATAAATATTTCCCACATTCACGCCCCGATTGTAACTATTAGCTACCGGTGCTTGAGTGCCTGCTAGTACTGGACAAACAAACGTGTGAACTACTGTGTGACTACTGACCATGTCCACCCATACTACATTGTTCTGTGCCAAATGTTTAGGTTCCATTACCTCAATTCTTCTATTCACAGTTCCGGCCAAACGAACAAAGGCTGGAAACGCTCTTGAAGAATGTCTCAAAGGTACGGGCGATGATTACATACAGCTTATTGAATCGTTTCGATATTAATACTAAGCAATTTTGGTGTTATTATCAGTGGATATAGCATTTAGAAGTTATTTTTCTCGGTGCCTTCTTGACATTATGTTGCTTCTGTACCCTTGGGTGAAGACTTTATATAGCTGGACACTCAACGTCAAGTTTCATTATTCAATGAACCTGTTACGGTGTCGGTAAAATACGGTGACGCTTACTGAACCCAAAAAATGCATGAAGTAATATCTAGATTTTAGATTTACATTTACTACTTTTCGTACGGGAAAAATATCACTAAATCGTGCCTGGAAGGGCTGACCATAGTATAAACTCATCTGCAGAGCGAGTCGTACAAATTTACTAAACTATAATTGAGGCATTTGCTTCGTGACCAATTGGTGACCATTTAGCGTAGTAAAGAATCAACGTCAAGGCTGGGCCGCGTATGAGTTGACATGCTCCTCGTGCTAATGCACTCTCGTTATCTTAAACGGACCATAATACAACGCTTCCATTAGAACAGTATTCAAAAGACACATTCGTATATCACCCCCTTACAAACAAGCGTCTCTCTGACCCCTCTAAGTGCCGGGCCGTCCCCTAAGTCTGCTGTAACGCGTAGGAGTCTAAAACTTGTTTCTATCTCAAACAGAGCATCAACTTTGACCCTATGCCTCTATTTTTGAGCATTACCTTGTTCTTTTAGCAAGAAAGCGTAAAATACCGAGTGCTGCAATGGCAATGAAAGTGTCCCGCTGGCGCTCATGGACAAGATAACGTGACGCAAAATGAGTTGTTTTATAGGATAATGTACACGAATTCTTGTCTGCCCTAGGGTGCTTTGTGTCTGTTATTGGATATGCGTAATTAGGTCACCTGGCACGTAAATACTCAGCCCCTATACGGCACAGCGCTAGCTTTCGGGAATAGAATATTAGATTCTTGAACTTTCGCTCACAAGAAATACTGAAGCTTTGAAGAAAGATATGAATATGTTGTCACAAAGAAGAGCTTCTTTTTGATAGTACAGTCCGAGTTTAAGAGAATAAATGTTTTTTTTCCTGTTTCATTGGACTTCGAAACACGTAAACGTTCTGAAGAAATTTTAGGAAGCAATTGAGCATGGTTCAGAGACATTATTATCTTTTTAATTGAAATTATGCATTTCTAGCATATATATTTATTTTTGCTGCCCCAGATGCCCAAAATCGTAATACAGCTGCTGGGTTTTCCAAAAATTCTGCTAGGGATCAAAGTTGCCACATTTCAAAATGTCTCAAGCGTCTCGTACTCCAGAAGGTTTGAAGGTCTAAAATGCACATATTAAGCCAATTCACAAATATGACACTATCATGTAATAGATACGTACTATGTATATTCCGTTTTCCAGATCCAAAAAGAGTAATCTTCGTGTTAAACGCTTGTAGTTTAAGAGCCATTGTTGTCGGTGAAGGTGTCCCACATGACATGGGTGTTGGTAGTAAACAATAAGTTGGAGACTCTATACAGAATTCTCGTACAATTGTGCAGATCACTTTTGCTTTAGAATAGAAAAGGATTGTTTACTCATAATAGTGAGCATCACTCAGTGTTTCGCTACTGAGAGGACAGCGGATACTAATACTGTTAATCAAGTTTTTTGTGCGTAAAAGAAAATGAACCGCCCATATGATAGTATTTCTTCCGCGATGAGAATTAAGTAAGAATAATACTTGTAATCATGCTTTTTTGGGCGTGGTAGAAGATTATTTGCTGATAATACTGTTTCCTTTGCGACTGATAAATGATTTTTTCCTAATTTTAAAATACATCAGTACTACATCAGTTGTTTTCTAAGACTTCAAGCGTAATTTTAGCAGCTGAAAGTTCTCGAAAATTTATTGTTGTACTCCGTATATGGCACAATTGGCACGCTGCGCAGCCTCCATTACTGCACTACAATATGAACACATTCCATCTCTTACACTCCATTGTATTGGTTCAAGACTCACACCTTTGGCCATCGAGTTTGTCTTCTCATCGAAGGAGACTTAATTTGTCTGCTATTCTTTGCACGCATACTCCTGCCAATTGTAAACACTGACTTCCTTGACGTTTCTTATACGGGAGATTGTTGTTCGGGGTGGTATTTCAAGTAGCAATGGCATTACCACCTTGAAATGGACGCGGAAGCTGATCAGGGAATTACAATATTCTAATTTTTGAAACTTCTTTCGCTCGACTCGGAGTTTCGTTGCTAGATTACGAAATTCTAATTTCCTGCCAACGTGTTGTGATCAACTTTAAATTTTTATTCTTTGTTGCCCTTCTTATTTTCTAGCGTCTTGTTATACTTTATTCAAAGTTTTGTTAAAATTATGAAAATTATGATACCCAAATGTTCTCGAAACTTATTGCTCACGGCATGTAGAATGTATCTATAGTGTCGACGGCTTACGACTTACTTAAATTCCTGGTTTGTCTGTAAATATGAAACATCCCCGTTTTTTTTTCTCTCTCTCTCTGCATTGTGGCAGAAACGGTATTTCCAAATTAATTATTTGTTCCATTGCACACTTGCTATTTGCTATCTGTCAAGTGTGCTCCTTAACTTATTTCCACCGTGTGAAATACGTAATAACTATTAAAAGCTGATGACCAAGGCAGTCAATCGTTAAAGTAAACTTTGTTTTGTATGCTGTGCTTATTCGAGCCTTAGAAAGAAAATGGTACATGGAGTGGCTCGTGATTGGAATGCGCTGAGGAATGCAAGGAGGTTGGCCACTTAAATGGCACTCAGTTGCATTGTACGGGGAACCAAGGAATGAGTACCTGTTGACTGGTCACAGCTGACCATCGAATCCATGTACGGTACTATCCGCAAGTCTAGAATGGCGCTCTACAATTCACTTTGATCGGTAGTATTGTACTCTGTGAGGAAGGGGCGTGAGAATACTGAAGCTACTGGGCAGAAACTATTCCGCGTTATTCTTATAATTCTTAGGAATACCGTTCTCACATGTGGGAATTGGAATTGGAGCTGACATGAAGCTAATGCATTCTTTCTTGGAACGGCAGGCGAATTCTTCCTAGAAGATGTAAATGTAACTATCGAAGCGGCGCCTTTTCGAGGCGTGCGGAAATATTGCTTGATAGAATAAACAAGTTACACTCTTATTCGCTTTGCAAAATTATAAAGTATTTTCTGTAATGAGTATTGAAAACACCATTGTTCGTTCTGTAGAAAGGTTTGTCCTTCCACCGACATCTTACCCCGAGTTTTGAAAGCGTTTGGAGATACACGTGGTGTTTAAGAACAGAGAATGTGAACTTATACTTGAAGGTCTAAGTATAGCAGTAAAGGCGTACAAGATAGTCGACGCCTACGTGTATTTTATGTTTGCCGGTGCTTACTTAACCGTACCAAATGAGGCTCTAAACCATAATTTCCGTACGAATGTTCCTAGTACATTGTGCAACTAGTGGTTTTTCCTTTCGTTCATGAAATTTTAACCGTTCTCAAAAGTTCATTTAATTGCTCGTAGAGGTAGTGAAATCTTTGGTCTTTTTTAACCTCACTGAAATATTCCGCATTGAAAAGTTCATATAGCAGCCTGACGTTCTCTGAACCCTCGCACTCCACGCTACCGCCCCTCTTTAAGCTCTAAAATTGCCGAGTCAGCAAAATGTCGATACGACGCCACAACTTGCGGCCGCGCTCGAAACAAGCTGCCGTCACACCATGGACGGTCGGTCCTGCGCTTGCTTCTTGCTGTTGCTTAGCTTTGCGAAGCAGCCCCCGCTCCACAGTCCTCATCTTGCTGGTTCTTTACTCTACTAAAGCGAGCTCTATAGCATGAGAACACTGAGATAGCTTACCTCGTAAATGATTTCCGATCAGCTTGTATATTTCGATGATTTTTTCGACTTTCGAGTCTATAAGACTACGATGTGCAGTTTCGAGAATGATTCTCGACTGACTTGTCTAGTTCGATGAGGTCAGCATTGACTGCGTTGTATGAATTATTTTCAGTTGACTGACATAATTCAACAATGTTCCTAGAGACTACCGTACGTCTCGGACCTCGTTATGACTAATTTCCATTTGTGTAGTTCAGTAAAAAGTTCTCTACATTTCTGTCTGCTCGGTTAGCGAGAAAACAGGACCAGTGGTGCAATATAGGCAGGAAGGCGGCGAGGGCCCAGCAGCATCGACGTCTCACTCTACAATATGCAGACCCACTCGCCGCTGTACGCACCGCGGGCGTCCATTGTCCGACGGACTGTCGTCTTTAAACAGCCAACCGTTCATGTACTCGCCCTTCCACCGCTGCAGCGAGTCGCTCCATTTTTTTTTCTTACAAATGCTGCGAATGTTTGACTGGAAATTAATCAATAACTGTAATTAAAAAAGATGAAAGTTTTTCTATTAGATCATAAGCGTAGTTGTCCTGCACATAAAGGTCGCTTTGGTGTTAGTACACAATTCCATTGTGTTTCATACTATTTCCACATTACTTGTGATTCTCTTCCGTGCTGGAAAAATGTTTCAAGTCTACATCCTATCTGTTGTACTCTTACTAAACTTCAAATTTTTCATAACTGAATTAGCTCGAAGGCTTTCATCAGCTGGTTTTGTTCATACGTGGCACACTAGCGTTCTCTGTTGCTTGGCGATTGCTGCTCTAGACTTAGACAAATTTCATGTGCGTGTTTTGAGTCTATTTATTGATCACTAAACTATAAACATTCATTTCAACGAGGTTCTAATGTTCAGTTATTGAAAAACACGTGTTACCGAGGTCTCCTAACATGCAATTGGGGATAATAGGTGTCACTGTCACGTGAATTGCACAATGTAGGTCACCGCTGTCCTCAAGCGAGTTTTCATATAAGGTTCACAGTTCCCCAAATTTCGTCCCTCCCTCTCCACGAACCTCCTGTGGATATCGGAATCCTCCACCAAACCTAAACTGAACAACACAAGGTAACGCTGGAGCAATAGCAGCAGATCAGATCTTCTTTGAACTCAAGGTACTATAGCTAATTTTCATTTTCAGAAACATCCCATCAACACCCAAAAAAGACTAACACACATTGCACTTCTTGAGGTTTCACGCCCCGTGGTTGGGAAACCTCTGTTTTTTTATAGCTTGTTTCAATTTCACATTGTGTTCCCTTTGCATCAAACATGCGTTCAGCGTGATCACATCACTCTACACCAGGTCCTCCGTGAGCGTTCAGCATAAGCATTCAAATCAATGAACCGTGTGAGCCAACCTCAGGAAATGCCCATAAAACACCAAGCCTACAGCACTGATTTGGTCTCATGCATAAGTGATACGAAGAGGCGTTGACAACAACAGCCGTTCGTCTGAGTGTCACGTCAATACCAAGAGCTGAGCTCATCAGCTCCTGCAATTTATGAGGGTCTATCATGCAACATCCGCGCTCGCTGGTACCTCATTCATGATCACTGTGAATGTTTCCCATTCATGCGTCGGATTTTTGCGATTGCACTGACTGCTAGATTGCTCTTCGAGATAGCAACGTCCTGCAAATTCTTTCAACCTGCAGCCACCAGAGGGATAGGGACATTTTTTCCTTTTAAATTTAGCCGCCAATGAGCATTTGAATTGAAAATGCCGGAAACAATTTTTTTCTGTACTTTATGCATGCGAATATTAGGTTGCTACATTGGACAAGGATTATCCATGCTGTACATGCGTAAACATATGATATGAAAGCCTCATATACTGGAAATAGATCACAAACGTTGGCTTCATAACACTTCGACAGCGATTTCAAGAATAGGTCACACATCGCCACCTACGAGTTAATGCGTTTTCAATTTAATTCAAGTATCTACAATTATTATTTCTGCGTGAAAGAATTAATCTTCTTAACATTATAAATGTTCATGAGCTTATGTACTGGTATTTAGTGTCAACATTAAAATAGTATGAAGTACCGGACCGCACCAGAAATTATGTATATTTAGGCGGATTTGCTTGCATGATTCTGCGTATAATTACATAGAGGGCGCTATGCGTTGATGGTGTTCCAAGAAAGTTGCAAGTGCGTGAACCTTGTTTACTCCTTGAGATCTGGCTGCACATTCCTAACGTGGTGTGGCTCACACCTCACAATATTTGGGGTGCAAGTCACAACATCGCTGGCACTTGCTTAGCGGTGTTGGCCTTTTGCTTAGCGCTTCCGATTGATTCCAAAGCTTTCTGAAATTTTCAGTGAAAACGAACTTTTTTTGTAATTTTGATGGTGCAATTAATTCTTCACATTGTTCGCGAACTTAATTCGTCTGTTTTCTTACTTGATTTCA
The DNA here is from genome assembly GCA_001587735.2 of Parhyale hawaiensis. NCBI lineage: Eukaryota > Metazoa > Arthropoda > Malacostraca > Amphipoda > Hyalidae > Parhyale > Parhyale hawaiensis. The sequence goes on along the minus strand of LQNS02278091.1, from coordinate 50,627,546 downwards.
AAGTGCCATTTTGTTATTTCAAGGCAACACACTACCGTTGTTTTTGGGTGCTGTTATACGAGGGAATGGGACATGCAGTTGCTCAGGAATCTTATATATTGTTCTGAAGGGTTAAAACCATCACTGGTCCTCCCATTATCCTATGTTCTTACGCTAATGGTGTGTAGTTCAAATATTTTATGTGCTCTGTTATGCACTCATTATTACCAGTTTCGTAATTCCTCGGTTTCAAATTATCACTCTAGCTTTGTGAGTTTGATAGCATCAGTTGCTGCGAAGCTCTTGCGAGATTGAATATTCGTGTCTATTGCATCTATAAAATAAAACGTATTTCTATTTATTTATTTTTTTTTCACATCCAGGTGTACCACTAACGCACATGAAGCTTCTCCGCACTCTTTGTGTTTAGTAGTACAACATGGCAGCATACATCTCTATTCTCATATATTTTTTGATACGCCTGCATTATTTACCATTACTTAGCCTGCAATGCCGGTATAAGTAACATCTTGCCTTCCAGAAAGAAATTTATGACATATATGAACATATCAGTTATGAATGCAGTAGTGAAGCAGTTGAAATGACTTTGGTTTTTTTTTTAGATTAACCAGTCTTCCTTGCTTTTTCAGCTTTGCATTGAGGTCGAGTGCAGCAATTTTTTTTTACAGTACCCGCTCACGCATCCCGAGGAAGTTGAAAAATCTCATAGCCATGCATTTTACAATTAATGTGCCTGTTTTCATCCCTATTCAGCGGTGCAGGGAGGACGAGTGCAAGCATTTTACAATACCCTAGTATGCTTGTTGAAGCATATGATAAAGTGAAGTGGCTACTTATTTATTTATTTTATTAATGTGGCTGTTTTCGTCCCTTTTCAGCGGTTCAGCGGGGCCGAGTGCCCCCCACGCAATCCCTAGGCATGCCTGGCCAGTTCATCACCAACGGCGACAGCCTCAACGGTCACTCCTACCTATCCTCTTACATATCAATGCTACTGAGGGCAGAACCCTACCCTTCCGCACCTTATGGCAATAATTTTAACTCGGGCAACATTATGGGAGTCGATAATATCTACGAGTTACCGTCCAGGTTACTATTTTCAGCAGTTGGCTGGGCAAAAAATATTCCATCTTTCCCCGAATTACAAATGACCGATCAGGTTGCCTTATTAAGGCTTGTTTGGTCCGAACTATTTGTGTTAAATGCATCCCAATGCTCAATACCACTGCAAGTCGCGCCCTTCTTAGCTGAAGCTGCTCTACATTCTTCTCCGATGGCACCTGACCGGGTTGTTGCCTTCATGGATCATGTCCGAATTTTTCAAGAACAAGTCGATAAGCTTAAGGCCCTTCAAGTGGATTCCGCCGAGTATTCCTGTTTGAAGGCCATCGTCTTATTCACATCAGGTGAGTACATCAATTGTTTTTTACCATTCTCGATAGCAGCTGCAGCACTTTGCAATGTATGTGGTAATTGTGCATGCGTAGGCAGTTAACCAAGTTAAAGTTGCGATGATGAACGTATGATGGAAACAAGATTACAGCAATTATACTGGAGAAACATCAGTAACACAAATACCAAGAAAGCCCAGTCAAATGTTAGGTTGTTCCATGAAGGTTAAAAAAAATCTATTTCACATTGGATCGGCAAATTCCTACAAGAAATGGTCTTCCAATTATGATAGGAACGATTAAAAAACAGGTAAAAGCTTAGGCATTTTTTACAGCATATGGACTATATTGTAAAAGGGCGTGTTATAGCCCTTCCGATTTCCGCTTGTAGATAAGGTGACGTCACACTTGCTCTATGTTATTTTACAAGTAAAATATGAAACAACTACATTCTTATATGAAAGCTCACACTTCATGGAAAACATTTCTCATGAGTGTTCTGAAAACTAACTGATTATGATTTATGGTTAAGGACTTAATATGACTGAAAACAAGTCACCCTTATTTCCATTCTCAGTGGCTTTAGGTTTTTTTGACATTTGTTTGATGGATTGCAGTCAATTCATATGTCAGTCGATGTAGCGTCTTCCTCCTTGCGCGATTTGGGTAAGTAATTAACCTTTTTTGTATTTACCTCTTGTGATCGATGAATTATCAATTACTTTGTTTTATTATCATAACTTATTTTAGTCATTTATCGTTGATGTACAGTTGACTGCTAATGTTCTGATGATGAAGACAAATAACAAAAGAAAAACACGGGAACTTGCTCGCTTGTTAACGCTAGTACCATATATACAATAGACGGGATTAGAAACTATTGGAATATTGTTAGGCCGGTAGACCAGGAGCATTTCATAACTACCATCATTATTATTTACAGGCAACTTATTTGTAACCCTTGAAGGCATTTGACCCCCTCTGACGAGGTGGTGCTTTGGGAGATATGAGAACGAACGAATGCCGTTCAGGGTTAATTCTCTGATATGCTATAAGAAGTATACACTTCGAAAGATCACTGGACTCTTGCGACATTGCAATGGCAGACAGTTGCAGCCACTAGTTTTAGTGCTCGTAACTGTAGCATTTTCCCTTGGAGAAATTGCTAATGTTGGCCCAGTCACTTACAGCGACCCGTTTTAGTATCGGCAGCCCTGAGGCCATGCAAACGCCCTGCAAAAGCACCTCGCCTGATGAAATATTAGCGCACCCATGTGTGTACCGTGTGCGATTCGTAAGTACTGTTTGTGAAGTCGATTGAATAGGGTCTCGGGCAGAATCCACACTTATTTAATCGATATTTAGCTAACGAGAGGTGGCGATGGTACCCGCAAACGGCGGCCACTGCGCGTACGCACCACTTCCATAATTCTTTCTTGGGACTGTCGCCCATTGAGTGGCTACTGTAAATTACAGCTTTCGCTCTCGCTATGGTTTCGAAACGTAAGGAAGCAAAATTCAACTTAGTTACATGAAACCACTTTCTCATTTAAGCAGTCTGCTGCACTTAATTAATTTATCCTATGATAAGCGCTCTATACCGTGTAAATTACAAGCCTTGCATTTGCTTTTCTTCCTCGCGTGATGAAGTGGAATTCAGTCTATTTGCATGAATGCACTTTCTCTCTTATGCAATCCTTTCCTTTCAAATAATTTATCGTTTGATGAGAGCTCTAAGCCACGAATTGCAGCCATCGCTGTGCTATAGCTTCGACACATACTGGAATATAATGTAGCACCGCTACACGTATGCAATTTCTTATTCGTGTGCCTAATATTTCAATTGGCAGAGGACTACTGCGTGAAAATAAATTCCCTTGCTTTCATTGTGGTTTAGACAGTTAATGAAATACAATGTCGTATGTTAAATTATTCTCGTACATGTATTTTAGTTTCGTATATATCTTATATTTTGTCGTCTGTTTCCACAAGTTTAAACTTATACCACCAGATATCTGGTGTCAGAGCAACCGTTGTAGCAGAAAATGCCGCAGTTTTTAGCTCAAGACAATGTATTGTCTTTGGACATATTGTGTTCTTAAATAACTAGGTGACAAATTGAAAGTAGCTTCTTGACACGCCGTATTTGCCATACGATTCTGTTGAAATGATCACCTAGGTATCTCTTCTATCTCTTCACTTTTAGCTAGAGTTTGTCCCTTGATTACGCTACTATCTGTGCAACGCTTATCTCACTAACGTACCCTACAGCATCGCTTCTGGACATCACAATACGTGCTTACTATTAGGATACCCTGCGCACAAGGTTCAGATGCACCCTAATTTGTAGGCACTGTAACTCATCAGTATAAGTCCCGCTAACCCGTTCTCTCTCACTGGACGGTAGGATATAAGCCCTGATGCCGTAATTGGCTGTTCTCTGTACCAGAAAATGCTCCTCATCAATCTGGATTTGAGGATTTGCACTGCAGGCTTTGTCATACATTCAAGACTGGTACGCTTATAGAAACTTATTGATGGTGTTGGTGCTTATAGAGCAGGCGATAACTGTTGGCGCTGCTGAGACGGTACACCATGCTGACGCCAATCCTTCCTATGAGTATTCGTAGTGCTGAACCAGTGATAGGTTAAACAAGGCCGTCAGTTCGATAACTTTTTGTATAGTAACCTCATTTTAGTCGACCTGTGTTGGGTACTTTGCTTCATGGACTCTCTGTCCTATTGTATCTAAAGGGAAAGGGCGTATGCACTGAGATAGGACAACGTGGTTTATATAGAGCTAACTGTTTGTATCCAAAAACTGATTCCGCTTCTACTTGGAATAATGCTATTAATAATATGCCAAAAAGAAGACCGAACGCACTGAGTTAATTCTGCAAAACCCAGCGTCCGTCAAAGAAAACGTTTCATACCACGCTATAACAACGAAAAAGTGCAAAATTGCATTTTGTCGTTAAGGGCTCAGTGTTATGAACTGTTCCTAAGCCCCGTTCCGTGTATAGTGACGTGGAATGGTATTTAACGACTTACGTATATTTTGCACGCTATAAATGCAGACACTGTAATAAGTGAACCGTACGACGCAGAGCAATATTTATGGCTTCTGGTAAACTGAATCATGTTTTGCATTCCTCCAATATACTGTACAGCACAGTTCTAGTTACGTACTATTCCCGGATACTTTTTCTGTACTATGAAATAGCAATACTCTTATTATGAGACATTAGCAAAAACTTAGCACAATCGTTCAACTAAAGCGCCTGGGAATAAACGTTTTCGTTCAGAATTCTCTAGCGTTTCTGACTGGAACATTTCAATTAGATTATCTTGAACTTTGCTTGATAGCGTCGTCTAATGGAGCAAATATTATTGCCAATAGGTGAACTTGAAATAATTATTAAATTTTGGGACTGCAGTAAAACATAGCAGCTCAATCTTCTTCGCTCATCACGAACAAAATATCGAGGCACGGCCACTTCTGAATTGTCCTTCCTCATCGGAAAATGATAGGCATTTACCTGATATAAATTTGCCGCAAATGGTCAATTGATATTTCGATTACGGTGCATAATGAGAACGTCCATCTACATTGAATACGCCATTTGCTATGTTTTAGTTTTGTAGTTTCATCGTCGGTCCTGTTCAGTAGTACCAGGAATTATAGTTCAGTAGTACCAGGAATTATTTGGTACTGTTAATGGAAAATATTACATGGTCCGCAAAACAAAGTAGCTTATTTCTAAGCTTAAGTAAACACAAAGGAACCATCGCTGCCTTCCCAACCATACTGCACGTACTGCACTGCGCCCCCTAGCTTAAATTGTTTGGCCTCCGTCTGGCAACGGTGCTCGCTCGCTGCCATCGTGGATACGAGTTGAATCGTGTGAATGTAGCCAGCACTCTTATATGTTTAGCATACGATCCTGCTTATCACCTGCTATAATTATCTCATGCAATAAATACTGTGCATTTTGCACTTGAACTTTGATACTGCATTGCTGCACTACGTACGATACGTCAAATCAAGTCCATCATCAAACTTTCACAAATAAATGCGACAGTGCCTCACTTCTGTGACTGTACTAGCAGATAAGACCTTTAAGTGTACGATCTTTTATACCTGAAACTTGAGTCGGACTTTTAAGGCAGTCTTCTGCTTAGAAATGGCTACTCAATACTCGTGATACAGGCGCATAAAAGCATGAACTTTTCGTATCAAACAATGAGCTTTTATACAAAATTGGCCGTAATATGACATTCAAACAAATGTTCTGACTTCTCTAACTGCCCTAGATCTGTGACTAGACATAATGTAATCTCGTGCGACCTTTTAGCGTCTCTAACGCTTTGCATTTTCCCATAGTACCCATTTTAAAATGACAAGCTGACAAATGCGTGATTTTTATTCGGGCGGTAAGCAGCGCTGTTCGGGGTGCTGTTTACGTTGTCGTTTGCTTTACGAAACACGTCTCGTAAGTTCGTCGGTAAATGCATTCGTCCTTGGCGTTGTGTATAGGGCAGCTGAGCTACCGATTGCTGGTGCATAGAGCGCTCGTCTTCTGCTAGATATATAACAAAGTGTAAAGACGACAAACGTTACCTGGGAATACGTGTAACTATTCGTCTGCATGCTACGCAGCGGTGAACTAAAGATGTGTGCAATTCGCGCTTTCGTATCGAGGTACTTTGCTCTGGTTGGCTTTATACGCTTGTCCAAACTTCAGTAATCAACTGTGGTTTCGTTATTTTGGATCAGTTTCAAGCGTTTATTATAGCACAATTACGCTTGAGACGGCGAAAACTCCATTCTGTGGGCGTCTTAAACTAGATACATAGGGTAAATCTATTGCTCAGGATCCAGAGCTAAAAAGGAATAAAGTTCCGCACAAATTATAGCTAATTGCATTAGATTAACTCGGTATAAGTGAGCAAACTGATCACGCCTTAATCCATCACTCCAACTCTGTAATCCCACAGGAGGACCGACGTAATTTTGGCATGTAATCTCAGTTTGATATTTTAGGGAAATTATTCGCTGTTATCTCACGCCGCTCACTCGAAACCGTCAGATAAACGCCCGTGATATCCCGCCAGGGATTACGTAAGAGTGACGCGTAGTTCCTATGGAAATTCTACCTTGGGGAAGGGCTGTAGAGCAATATCACGTCACTAAGTCACCTGAACCTCTCGTGGTGACTTACTGCCTTCGGTCTACACTTTCAGCCCGAAGCTCACGAAAATGAGCAGTCTGCGGTTGTACGCATCATACTCTGCATCATATTGGGGCGCAAGTCAATGATGTAATGCATATGCTTTCTTCCCTTTTGGATCGTTATCTTGTCTACGTACCTATAGATAATGCTTGCGAATACCTACAGCCAGGATTCAGTTACTAGATATCGACCCATAGTGTGCCGGCTGTCACAAATGACAGCATAAAATTTGCATCAGGGCAACATCTTACAATCACAACCAATATTTTGTTAAGGCTTGAACTAATTTTGCGAAATGGTACAAAATAAATAACCCCGGCCATATTTTTTTATCTTGAGAGATTTAGGCCCCTAAAGTCCAGCCTATACCAGCTGAGTTAAAAGAAATTTAACTAGTTTTAGCGCCATACCAACTTTCGTGAGTGCCAGGGCACGCAACATATAAATAAACAAACATAAAGTCGTTCTATTATCGTGGTTGATTCTTGACAGTGGCACAGATGTGTCAGCTTCGTAGATCATTTTGTAGAATCTCTCATATTAGATATAACAACAGCGGAGGGATCTAATGTCTGCTTCTTCAATCTCTAATTCTAAAAAGTAGTATTTCGCGTTGTGTTAGAGTCTCACAAAGCAGAACAAGACACGTCTCTATCTGTTTTATAAACACTAATTCACTACCTACTTCTCCAGTATGTTTAACAAATGATACCATGATTAACATTTGTGATTTTGATCAGGCAAAGGTTCTACACTCATAAGTCATGAACCATCAGCTAACTTTTTAAAACTTTCGATGGTGCGAGTGCAGTATATAAATAGACATTAAGTATGCACTAGTTGCTCAGCTTCAGATCTCAGCAGCTGGTGATAATTAATGTGGCACTTCGAACGCCAAATCACCAATTCAAAAACTTCCGTAATCCTTGAGTCCAACAACCCCTGAAAAAATATGGTATGAAATTCTATAAACCCTGTGAATTAGCAATGCGCCAGGTTTACAGAATCTTTGCTACATTGCGTCTCCCTCAACTGTGTGGCCAGCTACGCTCCTCGAAGAATGGAAGTTACAAAAACTCTTTGTAGATAAGTGATCAAAATTTAGTAAAGCCTCTTTCAGATAACTTTATACAGGAGCTAATATTTATGACCCACATGGTACATATGAATGTACAGTAAGGGCTTCGCGGAAGTACATGTCTGTATAGACCTACAATCACTATTCTATTTTTTCTGCGACAGTTCTTTGCCTGTTCATTGATACACTGATAATGGGAACGCATCTATAGCAGATTGTGTTCGTTTGTTACATAGGAACTGTTGATGTTAATGCATGTATATGGCTGCACCTCCAGACCGTACGTCGCTCGTACTTCCAGCACTAAAAGCTTCGTATTATCTTAAGACATTATTCGTAGTTCTCAAGGTCTTCTCTTAATCCCAGGCAAGGTTTACAATGCCGTTTATTATTGCCATAGCATGACCTATGATATAGACACCATTCTCTATACGCTAAGTCCTACCCAATTTATATGGTAAAAGGCTCATGTTCGTCTCCTGTTGACCTATAGGCTAAAAGCATATGATGTGGGCCAGCGAAGGTTGGCACTCGCAACATGCCTGCCATGCTGACCTTAATGCAAATAGAAGTGTGATGTGTACGCGCGTGTATTTCTTATGCAGTGAGAGAACCAATGCAACAAACACGTGATAAAAACTGCAATAAATAAATTTAAACTACGGTTGCTGATGGAAAAAATGTTTCCAAGGAAAGCAAATAACACGATTTTACTAAGGCAACGAAATTTAGTATGAACTGTAGTATAGACACGCTTAATTGTATGTCAAAAATCCCTTACTAACGCACCACAGAATTTTGCAATGGATAGGGACGCAAAATAGAATATGATATGTAAAAATGCCCTTAAAATAAGAAATTTCCAAACTTTCGCGCCTTTAAATTCTTACAACGGTACAGAAACGCGCTACTTACCAGTGATTGTTTATAAATGGCAAGGGATATATGCATAACAACGTCGAGCATAACTTTGCACGGACACACGCACTCCATAAATAAGGACTGATGTGTGGCTGTACGTATACGGTTCTTGCTCGAAGTCAATGAATTTACCTGAAGAAGTATTTTAGAATGGAAGTGCGTAATAAAAACAGAAAGTAACAATTATTATTATTTTTTTTTAAGCAAGGATTTTCCTAAAATGTTACACTGTATATGGGGACTTAATACTGAGCGATTCACGACCCAAAAACTTTTGAAAAATCTCTCACAAAGATGATTGACTCTACAAGGTTGCGTGAAGGAATTTACAGACATAGATACTATCTACACAGTACAATTTTACTTTTCACTTCTAGAGAATATTTCTTTGGCTTTCTTAGGTTCCCATTTTCTCTGGCACTCTTTATGCATTTGAGCTTCCTTTAGAAAAAAAAAAAACAGTTGTCTCTTCCGTAAAGAGATGCAGCGCGGTACACAGTTCTGGACTCTGTGCGTATTTCAAAGTACGAACTTTGGCAGTAACGCAATGACCTGCCTTCTGTTTTTTTTTTTTTTCATTTATTCATTTCACCACATGTAATTTGCGTTCTTCTCCCCTAGTACCCTGTACTTTGCCCCTTAACTGCAAATGACAGAAATATCTTTTCCCGAAACTGTACCAAAGATACGCAGCCACAGTTAATGGGTTACCGTCCGCATTAAACATTAGGTCTGAGATTTTGGAGGACTGAAGATTGGGCAGTCTCAAGCGTAATTGCCTTTACGTTAACATCTGAAACTTGATCCTAAATTGAAAACCCGAGAACTCAAATTGCGTGAAGTTCAAGAGTGAGTAGAGCTGGTGGCGTTGGGCTATCTCCGTCAACGTGGAGAAACCGATCACACCTTGACAGTCTCTAATACAGTACCTGCTGTACATTCTCCTATACCGGGCTACACTGTGCACTCGCACGCACTACTTGATGCGAGGATGTGCAACTCGCATGTCGTTTGTGCCACCGTATCTGTGCTACTGCCTAAAAATATAGATCCACGCTGCACATGCTAGCATCAAGTTCTGCTGGTGAATGCACAGTGTAACCTCGGCATTACACAGCGTTCACTTCGCACATTTAAGACTAAGACATCATTCTCCAAAGCAGCGCCTTCTAGACGTCCCGAGGACGTTGCACTTTAACGCACCGTTCGATTTCTTTTACCTATACATTTTTTAACTAATGCAGTGTAGACTTCACTATTCATATATCTAAAACATAACTCTGTAATACAGCATATGCCTCACATTTCTAAAGTAAAAGAAGCACGGCTCGTACAAATGCTACACGGCGCTAAGGTGAAGAAGAAGAAAGCTCGGCAGTCGCGTGTCTCCCACACACACTCACACAAGTTGGTCTTTCTCAGGTAATGTATAAGATAGGCTCGGGGTGACGCCTGACCTTTCAAGATAACACCTTCAGCGACCTACAGGCGTTCTCTTCATACAAATAAACAGCTATACGAACCGTGATACTCCCTAGTACTTACTAGTTTCTGTGATATGGAACCTTGCGTGAACAAATGAACTAAGATACGCCCACTCACCTAACAGTGTTAGCAATATTAATAGGCGCCATGATTGCATAATAATAAACAAATAGCTACAGACGCGTATGGGGAATTTCGTACATTATTTCAGAATCACAGCTGTTTACTATGACGCAAATGACTGCAGGCCATGATGCTCCAATCTCTCTACGTTAGAATCAAGTCTACAATAATGTAGAGTAAAGTGTACTAACAGACAGACGACTACAGTTTGTGCTGCTTTGCAAGGCTGGCAGAGAACAACACGCTGACAGTTAAAGTAAAAAGGAAGTAATGGTTACGGTATAGGTTATAGCTAGAGCGAATATACGGACTACTGCTAAGATAAGATAAATGTTGCTCGAAGATCTAACAAAATTATATTTTTTTCTCCATCTCGCATTTCACTTTCACAGTATGATATTAAATCTATATAAAAAACTACCTATGCAAAAGGCCACGTTGCACTCCACTACTCCCAGCAAAACGGAAAGTATGCGTCGCTTTAGACCGTTGGGTAACAATTACTTGGCTGATCTTCTATTATTCTGTGGGGCGTAGAATTTACGCCGCGAGGAACTGAAGTCGTTTTTGTTTATGTGATTTGATTAATGCATCACTTTTAATGTTAGGATCCGAGACAAGTGCATGACCACACGGCATCGCCTACTGTGATTATGTTCTGCCATGTCGTAAGAATTAAGTAGTACGCTTAGGTCTTTATAGAAGGCTTATTTCGTCGAGAATAAACTGCATGCATCCCATGGGGTGAGCCTGTGACCTATACCATTGGACTTGTCCTATTGTGAAGACCGAGGTCGCTTGATAAAAAGCATGATTTATAGTCGTATTAAGGAAGGTAAAATCAACAAGAGAACACTACAACAAACGCTCACATCAGATTATGGTGTCGCTGTCATTGAAAAGACTCCTGCTGATGCTCTTGCCCGTGGAGGACAGGAGTATATTTCTTCGGGGCTCTCACGTAAAGAAAAAATCGTTCCAGTGACATTTCGAAATTTTCATGAAATTATACCCCCTTCGTCTGCCTTGTCATCTCACGTCAGAGCAGTTGTGACACTTGACCAAGACCTAAAATGTTATTATGATAATAATATCGTTGTGCTTATTTATTGGAATGTTCGCCGTAATGAATATTGCTTTGTTGACTATACTTCCAACGCGAAATCATAACAAGGTTTACGGTTTATCCAAGATTACGTAGCAAATTTTATTAACTTTTCTTTGTGGTAAAATAAGAGGGCTAAAATATAATGATGAGATCAATGTAGTTGATCATCCAAACGTTCGTTATAATATCTATTATTTTGTCCAATTTTCTACCCTTGCAACATTATAACAACGTGATTGGCAACTCCAAAATTATACATATACTAGTACCTTTTAGGAATATATCCGTATTATTTAAGCGTAATTCAGTCTCACTGGGATCTTTCATATTCTGTTGGCGCATGAGGCATAATTCGCTATGCTATACTTACCGAAAAGTGCTCCATACAACAGATGCTAATGTTAATCTCATAACTGAGAAGATTGTTGCTGTTATACTATTACGAAGGTTGTATAAGAGAACTATATAACCTATATCGTGCTTGCGTGCATTCATGATCGTCTCTTTGGCAGAGATTCTTTCCTCTTTTATTCTCTTTTCTCCAATCCTCTATATCCAACTAACATAATGGCGATAGCTCACAGAGGGCCGGGGCGTAAGTCCCGGTGTCTCTTTGGGAATGGGTCTCTTGGTTCTTCTTTAGCCGCCTATCTAATCTAATCTGAAAAAAATATATATCGAAGCGAGCATGGTTGTGCTGAAGCGTGTCCCTCTCTATATTTGCAGAGGTCCATGGACGGCTGTCTTTCACTCAGAGCTACACAGCTTCCCCCTTGTGTAGATCTCGTTATATAATGGAAAAATTTCCAAGATGAATATTTGCGGAATGAAAAGCGTCTAAAGGCTTTTTTTTTGCCACAAGAACTCAGTTATTTTCTTAAATACTTAGTGATATTTTCCTGAAGTCGTGATCTTCTATTCGAAATGCTGTATCGTCCGTCTAATATTTTTGCTGTATGTTGATCTGTTGCTCGGAAGAGCGTGGCACTTCTCTCTATTTAACTTCGCTTTCATCAGAAAAATTATCATTTCTCTAATTTTATGCCCTTCCTTAGATATTCTTCTATAAAACTGTTAAATGAACGGTTCTGTTACTGATGATATACTTTTTTCAAGTAACTGTTCATAGTGTCCTTGAAACTATATTTTTTGAACAGCTCTCCAGCCTACAATTAGCCATGTAAGACAAGAAAGTAAAGTAATTACTTTATCGAGTCAAGAAATATTCTAATGATTAGCTGGTCACGCCCAGAAATGCACCTTGCAGTAAACTTTCTATACCTGCGTTAGTGCATGAAGGGTTAATTTTAGATTAGCTGTTTTTATATTCTTCAAAGTCGAAAGACATTATTGCAATTATCAGCTGGTCACGCCTAGAAATACACAAGCCAGCCGTACTTTTATCACAGAAGGGTTATCCGTAGTAGCTCTTTTTATTTCAACGCCGGAAGGTATTTATTGTAATTATCAGCTGGTCACGCCCAGGAATACACCACGCCGTGGGCCAGCCATACGTACCTGCGTTACTGGATGCGGTGAAGT
>LQNS02278091.1:50587741-50605718 GCA_001587735.2 Parhyale hawaiensis | reverse complement strand
CCTGCACAAGCTTCAATATTTTACTGTTCTGTTACAACCAAAATATAAGACAAAACATAAACTTTAAAAACCTACACACTTTGAGCCGCCATTTAATCGCGTTGTTTTTCACAGAATTGTTTCATCACGATGTCTCTAAAAAAATACATATATCTTACGTCAATTGCAAAAGCTCTTGCTGCTTATTTGGTCTCCAGGATGTTTTGGCTACAATGGACGAGGTGTACTCTATTTGGCACCAAGGATACTGTCCTAAAAAATACTCTGATGTTCACTGCGTGCACCTTGGCTCGAAGAGAGAATGAGTGCACTTGGCATCAAGGATAAGAGTTGTAAAAATTAAATTAATGCAAGATATTCAGAGACGAGATACAAATTATGGAATGCCGCTCTAAGGAAATGCCTACAGAGAGTGTTGTTACTGTGAAAAGTGACAATTCAGACACTAAAGCGTTAACTATAGATATCTGCTAAATTTTTTAAATAAGACTATCACGTGGTATTTGTGTGAATATACTATTTGAAAAAAGCAGAGCACCGTGAAGAAACAAGTGGGCAAAATTGAAACAAGCGGGCTTAGATATCAGCAAAGTCATCATATAAATCTATCCGCAATATGTTTTGTTTATATTACGGATGCTGTTCGAGAGAAAATAAACTGCGCGCAGAGATTCAGCTTGCCTATGCTTGGACAAGAACTTATATTCATGTGTCCTTACATTTAGACAGCGCTGGATACCATGGAAGGCCGGGAAGGGGGGGGGCGACCTCCAAGAGCTCTGGTGTGACCGTGGATGCCGTTCCGGGGTCTGCCACCGTGCAGTATATTTGTACTATAGTGTACCAGTTGTACTATAGTGTACTAGACTCTCATCCAGTGACGGCAGAATAATTACTTCAACGAGGACACTTACGTGGGCCAGCTTCCTTTGCTTTTCTGCGTCAGGAATCGTTTTCCCTTTTAATTACTTCGTTGATGTATGCAACTTGTGCATCAGGCAGTGCAAGTACAATGTAGCATCTGTGTTACCACCGAGAGGTACTTCAGTCGTCACCAATCCTTCGATAAAAAAAAAGGCAACGCATGGGTCCTCCTATTCTATCTCCTATCTAATCCTTAATATCGAGTTAAAGACACGAGTAAGCAATCAATTAATCAAGATATGTTTCACTAGTGTACCTCCGTCGTAAAAAAAAAAAAAATGATAGCGAGGAGATTGTGATAACGCTTCCTCATTGAAGATACTTTCGTTACTATAACGTGCTTCTGAATAATACTCTATAAAAGAGACACGTCATAAGAGAAGAGTGCTCTCTGTTTCAATTCATCTGATCAGCACACTCCTCCTTCCTGTAGTTGACGTGCGAAAAAAAAAAAATAATAGTTCATTGTAGCAAGCAGTCAAGCATCACTGAATTTAAATTCTCGGCCGCGTATCCTGTAAACACAATATGATACAATTTCAGTACATGAAAATTTTTGGCCCTATGCGAAAACTGTTTGGTCAAAGGAAGAACGCAGGTTGGAAAAATAATATCTGCGTCTACTGCACCCTGAAATATCGCTTCTCCCGTGCTTTGTTGATCATCTACTCAATTTGAGCATTGTGAACCGAGAGCAAGTAGAATTTCGATATAAGGAGAAAATAATTTATAAGAGAGCTAGGAGCAGCTCTAAATTTCTTCATTGTTTGGATTTCAACGTTGGCAGAGCAAGAAGTGCATTCTATTTTAAAAATACAAATTCCTCGCTGCTGGCGCCATCTTCTGCAGCCTGGTCTAACATATGTTTATCGATCCCCATCAAAGCGCAACAAACTTCCAAATTTCGCCGTCTGGCCTTTTTTTACCTACCTATTTTGTTAAGAGCTTGTCACGAAAGCTATAAATAAATATATAAGAGTATAAACCTATAAACACGCGATCGCATATGTTGTATGGTTTGTTGATTATATAAGTGGGATGGTAACTTCACATGACACTGGTTTTCCTTTTCATCAACTCACCCATAAATAGAACTGGCGTTTGGGCGTCATCAGTGCTTACTAAATATGTATTGGTACTAGTATTCCGGCTGTCAAAAAATGACGGCAACGAAATTGCTTTGAAACCCCTTCATTGTTTATGCTCTTGGTCGTTGTGCTGTAGAGGAAGCACTTGCCTGCTGAATTTCGATTTGAAATTCGAATACGTAGTTGCTGTTGCTGACACTTCAGCACAGCATTACCATCCTTCTGTCTCAGCTGTCAAAAGTTGAAGTGGGAACTAGAACTAATTTCTTTCAAGTTAAGAAGAAATTTTCGTCAGTTCATCGCCCGTGTCTCAACTGTGTCCACGATAGGGAACTTTATTGTTTCTAATTCTATTACTGCACGACCCGTGTCAAATATTTATAAAGATGATATCAAATCACAATGACAGTTGTCTTAGATAGAAGTATGATGATTTCCACAATTTTTTTGTATATTAGAAGTCTGCTTAATTTCATAAACGTGGATGACATCTGTTCTTGGTTGCAGTGTTTTTCTCTACCACGACAGAATTCTTGTGCCTTCCCCCCTCTCCCTCCCGCAGAAGCCAAAGTCGCAAAAAGAAGTAGCTTCTGTGGCGACCACAAATTCTACGAGGGCGACTGTTTTTGTATATGATTCCCTTCAAAATTGAACTGAAGAACCACAATAGCGAGCAAACAGCTCAACGTGTGTTGTAAAACATCTCTGGCTGTGGTGCGGCCCCGTCTGCGCCTGCTATGCATCGCTATGGTTCATGTGAATGGTGAAACGTTTCGATTAGAATTAATTATAACCTCATGTTTACGCTCTATACGGCACTTAATAATCACCTTGAAAGCAACTCAATACCTACATTTTGTCTGAAATATGAGAAAACATATGGCTTCTCTCGCTCTAAAATTTTATAGGTTTTAAAGCATCAAAGTGTGCGTACTAGTCAATGTTGCACGATTTACTTTTGTATCATTGATTTACATTGTATTATATGACCTCAGCTTCAAGTACCATTATTACTATTATTATCGGTGACAACTTCTAGCCACTTTTTCTGTCGCTCAGGGCACGAATGTTTTTAGCTGTCACATTACTATTGTATTGACTTTAAGAGCCTGCAGCATACGAACTGTGTTCAGTATGGCGAGCGCTTCTCTGCCGAGCTTCTGCTTGTCCATACACAGAGCAAAAAAAAGTCTCTTGATTTGATGTCGACAAGTAATCTTATTTAGAAGTGCAATGATCCATAGAGTCCTGCAGTTATTGATGTCCTGGGCAATGCATAGGCTGATTAGCTTGGAATGTGGGACGCTGTTTCCTGGTTGTAAATCGGCTACTTGGACGCAAGGTCAACCTAATCAACCTAAACAGGAAACAGCATTGTGCTCCTCCAGTGGCCATTGAGAAATAAATTCGGCCTGCGCCTATGCCTTTCTTGACGGAGGAGGAACTTTTCCGGTACCTTATTTTATTTCTGCGACTGCACGCTCCAGTTCCTTGTTATGTGCTTTGTACTCCTCTACTATTTCTGCTTTTTTATGGTTCATTTGATATGTATTTTATGCAGTCTTAGTGCATCAATGTTGACTTTGAAGCTAGCTATTCCGGTACCTTACTCATTATTGCAATTGCATGATGTAGTTTTTTGTTTTTTGCTACTGGCTCCTCCCCATATCTGCGTCATTCACTTGCTGATCCATTTGTAATCCACCTGTCTGATGTTTTGTGCGGTGTCAGTCTTTACTCTCAAGTTGTTCGTATTCCGCAATAGTTTCCTAACTCGAAAAACTATTTCCAACTATTTCTCAACAGCCGCGTCTATGTAGAAGACACTCTTTTACCATCCGGCTGGCGCCAAAAATCAAGCCAAAAAGGAACCAATGAAGAGATGGTATGGCAGAGAGCGACTTCTTTACCATCACTCAGCAGCTATCAGATGCACATGAGTGCTCTTTATTACAGGTGTTCCAGCGCCGCCAAATGTAGCTTTTCAGGGAGGACTGTGCAGCCTATAGCTCCAGGCCGTTCCCAATAGTATCGATGTAAAAACTTCTAATGCCTTCCTTACACGAAATTCCGAACTACTGCCGCATATCTTGGACCTGCAGCCACTGTTATAAGGAATATCAAACTGTGGCAGGGCTAGAAAGCTCCATCATCTCTTGAGTCTAGTTTTATTAATGAACGCATATGGTTGTTACGAACAGTACTGTATTGAAGTACAAAAACCTCGTTTACTGAGGTTTCTTCCACTCATTGACCCGAAAACGTCGAATGAAGTATTATCCAGATAAACTGGGCGGAATTATACGCAGTATTTTTTGTTTCGTGTACTTCGTTACTAACAATATAAAACACGACTCTATTTATTAACGGCTCTCAGTCTGCATTTCTTTCCCATTAAGTAAAGTTACAGGGCAGCATTTCCTCATTTAGATGATCTGTTCACCTCGATCTCGATATAGCCCTCTTATTTTATTCTAGGGTGATCAAATTACTTTATAGCCCACTTATTGCTTACTAGCAACAAGTTACATTTAGATCATTGATACAACTATGCAAGGACCACGCCCGATATTCTATAACAACTATGTGTGCTACGCCAAGTCCAAAAAGTTGTATGTGTGTCGCCAGATATATAAAGCAATAGGAAGCGCGTGCAGTGCATTCTGTTTTGGATTGTGATTAGCCATAAAGATAAGAAATGACATTTCGCCATTGCCTCAGGAGTTGCCTTGGCTGGAGCTTGTGTACGAGTGACGTGCAATTGCGGCGCGGTCGCTGATAACGCTTGCCTATGGGAATACCTCACCGTTGGTCCCTAGCTGGCCCTGTCATAGAATTGCCACATGCACCACCGATATCATGACATGTTATTGGGTATCTTAGAATAGTTGTAGGGCATCAAATGCAGTACTTTTTCAATACTAGAGATGTTTTTAGGCTTTTTCTAGTTTTTGAAGCATATTAGAAAAACTTACATTGCGGAATATCGACAGATGTAAAGCATTATCGAATTTTTGTAAGATGTTACTAAGGGAGTCTGCAGAACATGAAAACTTGTTTTGCAGTATTGTCGAATTTCCTAAATATCAGCGCTATGAATTACATCGATGCACCATAACATTTAGTCGTGAAGTTTAGGACATGCCCTTCTCAGATCAAGCCCTGTAAGGATTATCATGGATATTTTGGAATCATTAATTCCAGGTTATTTTGCACGCTTCAGAAACCACCTTGTTGTTCAAATTATACTATTTTTCCACGTTTTTGCCAACAGAGTTCCGACAAAATGCAGGGTACGTCATGTGTAAATGCATGCCTCTTTTTTTCTGGAAGGTGACACACCCTTGCAATTCGATTAACCGCCAGATGCAAAATCAGTGTGTAAGTCTCTTGTCTATTCCTACATTTTCTGGATACGCCCTTGCAGTGCAGCGCCTGTCAAATTCCTTGTCGCAAGGCCCCCTCCTCAGACTCACTCAAACTACCCAAGGCCATCAAAATTACTCGCATTCACGCACCTGCCCTAACAATTTTCTACCCTTGAGTCGAGGCTGCCTTGCTTATCAGTCAAGTTTTTCCTGTTGGCTCTTTGTCAGTACCACGATGCAGACACCCTCTGGAAAAGTAACTTTATATGACTTCATTCCGTGGAACAGATTTTGGTACCTTCTGAAGAAGTGATTGTATTCGTGTACCCTTCTTGAAAAGCTTCTTTGAATGCCTGTTATTTTTCTTCTTGAATTTCCCACTGGTGTTCTGTAGTTATTTTTACCTCCGCCAAGAAGGTTATGTTTTTTGTCTGTTATTCTGTATGTCATCAAGATAACTCAAAAAGTTATGGACGGATTTGGATGAAATTTATAAAAATTGTTAAGTGTGTTAGTAGGAATAGATGATTAACTTTTGGTGAAGATCCGTTCATCCGTTTGTTTGTTTGTTTGTTTGCCTGCCTCATTTTTGCCAATGCCATAACTCATAAACTTATGGACTGATTTTCATGAAATTTACATGAGTTGTAAGTTAGGAAGAGCAGCTGACCAAATTTTTGTGATGATCTATTTGTTTGATCGTTCGTGTGTTTGTTGCTGTGTTTCATTTTGTGCTTGTTAGCGCAGTAACTCAAAAAACCTCAATGGATCATTATGAAATTTACTGGAGTTGTTAGTAACGTTAAAAGACATAAATGATTAAATTTTGGTGCCGATCGGTAGGTTCGTTTGTATGTTCGACCCATGCTTATCAGAATGTTTGTTAGCAGCATAACTCAAAAAGTCATGAGTGGATCTTCAAGAAAATTGCAGAAAGTGTTAATACTATCAAAAGGCAGAAATTATTTGATTTTGGAGTTCATACAAAGAAAATCATTGTTTCAGAGTCAATTTAAAGTTTTCGATCGTTAACGTTGCCTTGCTTGGAAGAGGTATACGCTCTCAGAGTGCTCTAGTTTAAAATGGTATCGAGCGATTTAATGACAGCTCTGCATTGCAAAAAAATGTTTTATGAGCTACTTTGTTAATGTTGCCATGTGGAATACTCGCCAGAATTGTTGTATGTTTCTTAATAACCTAGAGAAATCAAGAGCGCAACAGCTTATAATGGTTCTTTACTACTTTCGATGATTTTGTATTGATTATAAGCGAAAACCTAATATCAGTAATGAAATAACTTTGAAATCAGATCGCATTTAACAGGGAAAATATTCTTATCGTGTTTTGCATAAATATAAATAAATTGAACTATCGAAAGTCTTGTCACCTCTAACCATCCTACAAACTATAAAACCAGAAGGCCCTTCAGAGTAATCATTAAACTATGACTATGCACGACAACTGTGAAAAATGCCTAGTGACTATATATTTGCGTTTGTGCATTACCTCTCTTTTTACGCTAATCAAGTTTGAATTAACCCTGCCGATGATATATGTTGCCACTGTGAAAATAAGGTCACATTATGTGTAAAGTGAAATAAGGAAATTCTAAATGGCGGTCACTGGAGGAGTGACTCGACAAGGTTGTCATTTTTTCCGCTTTTGATGGAGTACTGAACGTTTTTGTTGGGAAGCGGTGAGATGAAAGCCTTAGGAAAATTACACGAACGTTTTACCAAGTTCATTAGATGTTGTGGACAGATATTGATGGGTTCCTTGACTCTTTAGTAGTAAGATATGCTCGCGTTTGGCATGCATTAATATCTATGGTTGGAGTATTAATCAGTGCACATAATTGTATGGTGCAAGTGGTGATATTATGTACGTTGGTGAAAGATGATCTGAGATTGATAATTATATATCGGAATGCATAATACACAATTGTAGCGGTTCATTCAAAAAGTGCGTTAATAGATATATATTGAATGTAATACGTAATGGTTAGAGTTAGAGAAGCGATGAGAAATTTAATGCATTTCCACTCTATATCTTGAACGATTTAAGAAATCAGTGACGCTGTTATTGTGTAGTTTATTTATTTTTTTTAGAGGAATACCATTGCATGGTATATATTGAGAAAGGAACAGTTTTGTGTGTGCCATAATTTTTAAAGAAAAAATATCGGACGTCAAAATCTTCCAACCGTAAAAATTGAGTTACTGTAACATCACCACGTGGGAATTTAATTCTTATCATATCCATTATCATGTCCTTCCTGTAACGTGATAAGCTGTCGAGCTGATGATGGCATCGGGAGAAACTTTCTATTACAAAAGTACTGTATAAACGTCCGCGTTATCCATGTGATAAATATATTTCAAAGGGGCCTGTGTGTTCTCTTTCAATGACCGCTTCACACCACAAGACAGCTCTATGTTCTCTTAGCTCATTGTCCAGATGTTTTTGCTCCCTAGTAAACACTTCTGTTTGTCATCCTAAAGATTTAGTAAAAATGTTAACCCTAAAGTCTAGTGGTTTAGCAAGTGTCGCATGAGGAGCAAATTAGAATTCAGACAGCTGTGTATACGTGTTGGTTTTTGAATAGACACTTGAAACAGATTATTTAGACAAAGAGCTGAGAAAACGTTCCTTTAATTTTTGTGTGAACCCGTTTTAATTCCTGTTTTATGTAACTAATCTCCATCCAACTCTAATTTTGCTCTGTGTGTGGGAGCTGAACAGCAGTTGATGCTGGACGCTAATCAACAAGGAATGCGAATCGACGCAGGTGGCAAATCCACGGAATATCTTCGCTGAGACGCGTGGTAAATCAACGCCTAACACTTTCATTTAAAACCTCATTCATTTAAGCTGGCGGCCATTAGTCGTCAGCAGTGAAAAGCGCGAATTAATTTCCAGAAATCTTTTAGCGAAAACTAATCAACCTTTGAATATCTTCGTGCCGTTTTCTAACTCACCTCACCTGCGTAGCTCAAAATTTGCCGCGGTTTTTGTAGCATAGAAATTGCCCTCAGACCCACACACCTGATCACCTTAAAACACGACACTTTATGGCCACCGCTAGATGGAGTACCGACTTCTGACATCTGCATTGTGTTGAGTTGCACAGCTTGCCACGCCCTCATTATGCTTCTATTCCTGATAATATCGATAAGCACCTTATTGAAATACGATCAGCGCCCTTGCATATGCTACATCATAGCTAATATCACTGGCAGTAATGCGTACTGCTGCCATTTGAATTGAGTTCATGAAGGCGTACTATAGTTGCTTCATTATATATCCGATCGTCTAAACATCCTCGTAAAAAACTTGGACGCAGAGGCTACTCGTAGGATTATAGTGAAAGTAATAAATTCTATTAGTGAAAAATGTAGTACCTAGGTTATGCCCTACTCATCTACCTACCAGCGAAAGAAATTAGTTGAAATAAGTTAAACATTCAGCGCAATTAGCATGTAGAACAGGCTGTGTTTGAAACTATTAACAATCAGTAAATGATAAGAAACATGTTCAATTGCTTAATAAAGTCTATTGATAATTAAATATCGTTTGAACGATTTTTTTAGACAAGCAGAAATATAAGATATATTTCTTTTGCTGTTAATAAAATGCAAACTAAACTGCAATAAGAGTACATTTCTTTAGACGCTGATGATGATCTGAGAGGTTGCCTCTGTTTATACAAGAAGAGAGCTCTTTATAGTTACATTACGCCTATAGGTAACCGACAAACATACAAATTGAATTTTTTACCGATTATCAGCGTTTTAACTGCGCCCTTCAATTTTCCTTATGACGAAAGAAAATATTTCATGTTTTTGCCGGCACCTAATGATACTACTAACGTGTCTTGACACCCGCAAAATAGCCTTCAAAATAAGGCGTAAATAAATATGCGGCAAGAAACTCCCGCGTGCCGTTACCACAGCGTATTATTGCTAACTGCTAGCCGCAATGGTTGATTATAATCTGAGTTAAAGTACTACCGTTCGAGCCAATATCTTCTCTTTATTGCCCTGACATTTAATACAGCGTCTTTAGGATCCCAATTATTTCCTTATTCATTTCTATACTCATTGTATTAACTTCATCTGATTTGGATTGGAAACACGTCATACTGTGAGTATTTGATCTCTGAGTACCCGTTTGATCTCTTGCAAAAGTCTATAGCAAAAAGACAGAACTCAATAATAATGCTTTCGTTCTGCCGCGAGAACTGCAGACAGTATCTTTATGTACCATCAGCTCATACAGTGGCGATTAAACAAGGAATACCTACATATCCTTCCGCACTTGACCCTTCAATGCCTGATTTCATTTTGCCTTCCTGTATAGGATATTACACTACATATATACTTTGTCAGTCTCATATGTAGGAGAGGAACACTATGCATTGAAGAGGTGATGTAATTTTAAATTCGAAACATTCTTGCTGACAGAATTCGTTAGCCTAGCATTCGTGTTTGTATTTGACAGTACACTGTACTTGAATAAAAATGGTATACAATGCTCGCCTGTGTTTACGTATATTAAGGTATATTTATATATTTCATATGCACTGTTACAACTAGCTTATTTTCGCTTGAACTCTGTGCAATAAAAAAAAAAACGAAAGAAGAACAAGCGTTAGAGGACCTCCCGTGGAACTTATGAATGTTTGCTTGAACTCTGTGCAAAAAAAAAAAATAGAGAAGAACAAGCGTTAGAGGACCTGCCGTGGCACTTCTGAATGTTCAAGTTTACTGCTATTTCCAGTTGACCTTTACATTTAGTCAACGGGCAATATTGTGGGTACCTTATTCTCACCCACGTAGGAAACCCATTCAGTGCACTGCTATTTATCTCAATACCCATTGAACTATGCACTTAATTGGCAAGTCACTTAATATTCAGTTCATTCACCACATGTTCCAGCAAGTCGGGTGCCTGTGAACAAAAATATTCTCTCCTATTTGGGCTGTCGTTGGCACTTCCCTCCCTCGGACGTCCCCAGCGCTCCCCACAGCAGTCAGAGAGTGTCGTGTTCTCCTATTTCCCCCAGCTCGTTTATTCTTATTTTCGGCAGTTAATCAAGGATAAAACCTGACCGAGTGATCCAGTCTTGGGTCATTGGCTCGGGCTGCCAAAAATGCCACAAATGAACCTTGACGTGACAATGGCAAGGGATCGATACGCACGTCACTGCCACTGCAGAGTCCTTCTTACGCAACGTCCAACTGCAGGCTCTCCCTGATCGAATTCTGCGGCGCAGTCGGGCCAAGTTGGCGCAAACGCAAGTACGAAAAAAGTCTTACTGGCTAATTCTGGGTAATAACGCGAGTATCAAAAAAAGAAAGGGATGAACGTACTAAGGTGTTTCTCTTCCGTGTTACTGATAATATTAGCCTAAAACAGATCGAGCACCAATAATGTTAGTCGAAGCTGAAGGAACAAATAATGTCAAGTGTAATATAAAGATGAAGTATTAACTATGATTGAACATTCTGGGTGTAAGAACGCTTCATAAGGCTGTCCTCCTTCATGCAGAACCCGCCATTAGGAAACAAAAGAGAACTAGCACATTTTTTTGCGGTAGTATTGTGCAGCATAATAGCGATATATATACTTTGGAAATGCTACTGTTGCATACTTTTGCGAAATTGCTCGTTTTTACAGTCGGATGTAGTGAAGCGAAAGCTAGTGTCGTATTGGTACAATATCGTGTGTGTCTGCCCTACAATTCCTGGGGATAATGTCTACTTGGGCTGACGGCTAAGTGCATATCAATGTTGTCAACCATCCTCGTGCTATGCTGCTATCTGTGGGTTTCAGCGACGACTTTAGTTGAAGATTGGGTTGTACGATCGAGACGAACTGTTAAGAAGTGTGGTCGTTTCTTTTCGAATACGTACTGCACAGGCCCTTCGCGTCAAGCGTCCTCGGGGCGTTCGTTGTCATGCTTAGTATATCGTTTGACAGTCCATTAAAAATTCTGGCCTTCAAATGGCCTTATGTGCACACTTGTTGCCGCACAAGGAGGATCAGTAAAGCATATCGCTGCATATACGCTGCCAGACGCCTGCAAGCGGCTTGTTTCACCATAAAAAGTGTCTTGCGCAGAAGGAAACAGCGAACCCCCGCGGGCAGTAACGGTGCGTTTCTGTGCTGCACAATTACGCAGGTCTGCATTCGCATCCTAGCCCGTCTGTCGCTATGGCGTTTTGTCGTTTATACTGCATCACGTAGGTGTACATTCTTATCCAAACCCAGCGCAGCACTATCAATTACAGAATTGTTTGTAGTAAATCTCAGGGATGAACCTAGTTTGAATGTATGCTCTAGTTGGGGCAGTGTCGCTTTTCACTTAACACGCACTTTTTCAACAAAATAAAGCGCCGTTATTCATATCTGTAACTCAGGGTTTAGCTTTAATTGATTCAATAGAACAAGTGTCTCGTTTAGCTTCTACATTCAAAAGCTTCAAATTGTTCCATAAATTCCCTGGAATTTACACTAACGTTGTGTATGCAAGGTGTTGGAAACCGTTTGTGGATGAGCTGTAGCATACAGAATGCTGGAAATGCATTGACCTCAAAATGGCCAGCAACTAATGGTCGCTTACTTCTGCTTGCCAGGTAATGCCGCGAAAACAGGTACTGTAAAGCCCCGAATTTTTGCGTCCGATCTGAATTTGTGGATATCTCTATTTAGCTTACAATTTTGATGCCGTACGTAGCTCTTAATATGAACTCTGATCTCTCAATTTGTTCACTTCGAAAATGCATGTATAATGCTTCGTGCATATAGTGTATAGACCAAATTCTTTTCATCATCCTTCTCAGTTATCAACAGTTGATGCATAAATGTAAGACAGGTGGAGTATAGGACGTTGAATAACAGCAAATTTTATTTAATTGCAGCAGGCTACGCCTGAAACGTTTTCTCACTTACGTATGTTTTCTTTCTGCAAGCGTGTGAGCGAAATATTAGTATTTTGGAAGCAAACTTACTCGCTCGTAATTTGGCCAAATCCTGTAATATGTTCGATTTTCTAAAACATATTCCTAACATATTAGGGGATTTCCTTGTACTTAGATACTGTAAGTATGACGAAATTGTTGCTTAGGTGCTACAATGCCCTATACCACTGCTGGGTGAGACTCTACGTGGCATTACTCCCCACTTACTCACTGCGGCGGGGGAAAAAAATAATAATCCAGCACGTGACATTACGGCGCTGCAAATCCTCCTTTTGAGCGGAGGTACACGTGCTTTTGCTCTAATAAACATTAGGAGCCAACACGGCCATTCTACCCTTAGAACAGGGATGAAATATGGCGACTTTGCTGCCCGGCTTTGTTAAGATCTTCTTTTTACCACCCCCGCCGAGACCCAGAGNAATAAACATTAGGAGCCAACACGGCCATTCTACCCTTAGAACAGGGATGAAATATGGCGACTTTGCTGCCCGGCTTTGTTAAGATCTTCTTTTTCCCCCCCCCGCCGAGTCCCAGAGTTGGCCGTGAGCCGATCGTCTGATTCTGCACATGATAGTCCATTCTTTAGCCTCCTCCCTCGAGCTGTAATCCCCCACCGACAATTGCTCCAGAAATACTTAGCACAAGCAGCCCATAGGGTCTGCGGTAATCCCAAAAGTCGCTGTTTTTTGGTCTAGTTGAAAAATAGTATCGACATTGACCCGTGCTCAGGGTTTTTGCCGGTTGTTGGTAAACCTTTCACTGAAATGCATTGCTACCCATTGATTTAATTGCAAAATAATATGAACAAATCAAATAATGTTGCATTTCCTTATTTGGTGACCGAAATAGAGCAACAACTTTGGATCCGGGCTCTGGCTTTTTCTGGATGTCGTATGTTAATGAGCTTTTTATTCAAAAGCTTTTATATGTTTTCCCAACGTCCGTTTTTGGTCCTCTGAAAAATGCATTGACGTTGACCTCTGCTTAGATTTTCTGGTGCCTGATACGGCCACATGTTTTGTTTTTCGGTTCAGGCTGCAGTTTAAGTTTACTATACTTAGCCTCTCATTGTGCTTTCTGGCCTGTTAGTACTATAGTGCTTTATCCTTACCTGATTTTCCGGCTGAGTGATTTGCGTAGGAACCGCGACTGAATCTGTAAATGCTAACAAGGTCTATAAAGACTCTCAAACTGTGGAATGTCACAGGCAGTCTGTGAATTTGCATTTACGATACAGTATACTTTTCCATTAGATTTTCGTACTTATTTAATTTTCGGGTAGGCTAAATTTTATTATTGTACGGGCAAATACCGTAGGGTATAATATCTTAACTGCTCGATACCTCTAAGTTCTTTCAAATTTTGATAACTTAGCTCTTCATTTGAACTCTGATCTCTTAATTTGTTCAAATCGAAAATTGGATGTTTCGTGCATACATATGTGAACCAATTCTTTGCTTCATCTTTCTCAGATATCAGCAGTTGATACATAAATGTTTGATAGATGAAGTTTAAGACATACATGTAGAATTACTGCATATTTTATTGATTTACAAGTCTGCCTCTGAAGCTTTTTCTCTCGTTCGTGCGTTTTTTGTGTGGGCTTGTGAGATAAATTTAGTATCTTTTGGTTTACTTATTCGTAATTTGTCCAAATCCCGCAATCTGTTCGATTTATCGAAACGTATTCCTAACTAATAGTGGGAATATACGTGCACTGTTACCCTCTCTGCTGCGGTGTCGAATAATAGATTATTTTTCTAAGTGTCGTCGTCTTCTGAGGCTGTCAACAAACTGTAAGTCGGTCGGATACAAGCGCATCCCTCTACACTCCAGCATGGTCGGCTGCCTGATGGTCATTTACGGGAGTCGAAAAAATCCGCCGCGACCCGCAAATTCTGCACTTTTCTATCAGAAGCCGAGGGCCGCTCATCTCATCCAATGGACTGACCATCTGTCCGCATAAATTGCCCTGGCCTCCATTAACATATCTATTTTGCAGGCCGCATCCCACTCTTGTCTTTCTATACCACTTGGTCCTGATTGACTTCCGTCAGCTAACTAATGTTTTTTCGCCCCTCTTGCACTCGACGTGATGGCGGCCAACATTGCGTACCTTCTTACATCGCGTACGACAAAGAAATGTGTCGTAGAAGTGACCGCGTACTTGTAGCACGTGCTGTTTTTTTCCCTGCTGTGTTGCGGTGCTTACAGTATTTCACCTGGGTTAAATTAGCCATTATTCGAATTTTTTATGTGCATACAGTGGCAACGTCCGTAAATACTCTGTTGCCCCGCTCAAAATTAATTCGAGAGCATCTTTCCTATTACAGCGTTGTTTTTCACCGTGTGCGATTCCACAGTTTAAAGTTCAATTTGTAAATATTTTTGAATGGCCCCAAGAAAAACGAGTTGTTGGATATGTACCGTGGTACTCCCATATGAATTGGTTCGGAGAACCATGATGAATATTATCCGTACTACGACAAGCAAATACGACTGCATGATACATCTTGTAATATTTATTGCTTTCAGCAATAAAAAAAGCAGATTTTGCCTTCCATCTGTTCCGCTTTGGTTCTCAACAGTGTGCTCGCTTCTTCTCTTCCATCCTATCAAGCTCTGTTTTTCACGCTACCACTCTCTTGGCTTCTTTGTAAGCCAGTATGTGTGCCTTCCACTTGGTATTGCACCCAAGCTTTTGTTTCCTTATCCTCCTTCTCATATGCCACATCTTTTGCACACTCATCCACCCGAGCTTCAGTCCGCTTTTCCACCCTAACACCCACCCACACTTTCACCATCTCTTTCTTCCACCCACGGTTCCACCCTCTCTACTTCCCACTCATCCACCCACGCTTCCACCCTCACAACAGCTGTCAACGCGCCGCAAAATACGGCAAGAAAAGAGCCATAATTTCTAGGCTATAGAGAGGGCGCCGCTAAAAATGTGGTCAAAACAGGGCGCTGGGAAGAGCCAATATAGCGACCATCCATTGCATTCTCTTATCATGCGAGCGACCGCGCTCGCCAAATGCGATTGGAGGCGCATTATCATGACGCTGCCCTTCGGCCCGACGCGGCGTCGTCGTCTCGGTCTCAACCGAAGCGCAAGTGAAGATGCGGCACAAGGAAACATCAACACACCACGTGGCGAAGACAAAGTAGCTTGCGGAAAATTGTCATGACGCTAAAGTTCGTACATGCACGTATGTAGCTATTGAGAAAAAGAACGTCGATATACCAAGTGATGATCGAGGACCAGCAGCGTGCTTGATGACGTTTTCATGGCGCATAGGTTTCTACTGTTTCGCTTCTGCAGATATGGGGAAATGAAACGTCAGTATACCAGCTCGTCCCTGGGTGACGAAGTGCAGCATCCAGTTTCTGAAGTTATGTAATCTTCACTAAGTATAAACTGAAACAGTTGTACACATACAATGTTTACTCGGTGATGTAAGGAATTCTTTGAACTCTTGCGACTGCGTTTCATTTTATACGGAAATCAACTGATATTTATGATATACAAGGGCATAACATCATCTCCTAGGGTCATCAGCAAACCTTGTCATCTCACGGAATTTTGTCATCTATATTATGTTTACCACCATCTTGTCAGATATTTTCGTTAGGAATATAAAATAGCATTTATAATTATATGTTGCTGGCTTGCCCCATCACCTTCTACGGATATCACTGAGCTACAGTGTATTAGCTGATGGTTATGCCTCATCGGGACATTGTCTCATCCGCACTATAGCCTCTCACATATTCTTCACTGCGGAATATCAGTTAGCATTATAGCTCAAGGCTCAGAGCATCTCCTAGGGTCAACTTTGGCCAATGTTACCTCATAGGTTATGCCACGTTGGGATAATGTCTCCTGTACTAAAACTACCACCAGTCTCTCACATACGTGCACGCACCACTACAGTATATCGTCTATTGTACTTATCAATGCCCTGCATCTCCTCACAAGACTATCATGAGGCAACATCATCCAATATTGTGGTACTTTTGTCCCTCTGTAGCTGGTCTGCAGGGAGTTGCCTTATCTGTAACACCGTAAAAAATGACGGCGTGTCGCTGGCGCTGCAGAATATGGTGCGCCTTAGATACGGTGCATGCTCGTGATCTCGTTCGATTTTATGTAGCTTTGGCGAAAAGCGATGAAGGATCAGCAATTTTATGCGTTTCTATAACTGTTTTATGAGAATAATAATTTTTGTGCTAGTGATCTCTTTTGGTTTCGTGTATATCTTCTACGCAATTAATTATCAATTATATATTTTATACGCTTCTAGAGCTATTTTCATGGGACTAATACTTTTTATGCTAGTAATCTCTTGCGATCATGTGTTTCTGTGACGAAAGGAATAGGAAATTATATGTTTAATGCGTTACTAGAGTTCTTTTCATGAGTCATATAATTGTTATGCTCGTATATGGGCATTGCTTGCACCAGCTATGTCCATATATTCAACTCTGTTTTTTATTGAATTTACACATTCATCTACTTGTGCTTGCATCTACACTTAGGGTAACACACTGTCTGCATTTTCTAAGTAAAATATTGATATGAAAATTAACACTTCGTTGCATCTTTTCTCCTGCTTGGGACTGCTATAAGCCTTTAGTAATTTTCATAGTGATGAGATATGTTGGTATTCATTGCAAAAGTTGACTAACCAGTCTCGCAATTTGCATAGTGTTTTAACTGTTGACATCTTTAAAGTAGAAATATTTTGTATATATACGTCTGACATATGACAGTTAAAATTTTGTATTGTATCTACCTTATACGTACTAGTTCATGATTCACTTGTTTTTGGCTTGAGTCTCAACGTATTACTATAAGTTAGTAACCCGAAAAAACTCCTATTTCATTCCTGAAAGAGCAAAGTCACTCAATATTTCGTGCGATCCTCTGTCTAACAGCAGAAATTGTTCATGTTTTCAGTTTGCAAGATGGATCGTGAGTTAAGTATACTGTATTATGCTGTAGCTTCAAGTATAAAATAAAAATCTGGCTCCACATTGCTAAAAAATAGTCATATATGCATAGTATATACTCGGATGCGGAGTAAACTCTAATGACAATTAGAAAGCGTCAGTTTCATGTTGAAAATCTATCTGAAAAATAATTTTCCTCGCATGCTAAAATTCATGTGAAGATAATTCCGTGGTTTGATTTTGGTGTATCCAACTTAATCCTGGCATGTTTTCTGTACATTCAAGTACCTCGACATCGCCTCTTTTGTTACTGCTCTACCGGACACGGTTGGCACACAAGCCGGAATTTGGCAAAACGAGTCTCTGTAATCAGGCTGCGCACCGAATGACTAAATCATATATAAATTTGTGCATAACATGTTCTCATTGCTTGTCTAACAAAACCCCGACTGTTTAATTAATCAATTACAAATTCCTTGAGTATTTTACACCATTCCTTGGATTTCCGTCTAGGTTTACGAGAATTTCTTGCTGATGACCACCCACGCTCGACGTCTTCAGCTGAAGCTGTTAAGCCGCAATGGCTGTCCGAGGGCCTCCCGCGGACCCCCCACTGTTTCATTCTGCGGTTAAACATGTCATGCAACCTGCTAAATTTATG
>LQNS02278091.1:50569834-50587670 GCA_001587735.2 Parhyale hawaiensis | reverse complement strand
TTACGAGAATTTCTTGCTGATGACCACCCACGCTCGACGTCTTCAGCTGAAGCTGTTAAGCCGCAATGGCTGTCCGAGGGCCTCCCGCGGACCCCCCACTGTTTCATTCTGCGGTTAAACATGTCATGCAACCTGCTAAATTTATGGCCTTTTCCTAATTATATCATGGAATTCCCTACTTGCGCTTGCTTGCTATGTCTAGACATATACCAGCGTGAGCTAAAACTACACATACTTCGATATTATATAAACATTTTGACAGCTAAAAGAATACGTAACCCGTTGGTTTCAGCGTCAACGGTAGATGTGGGTTGATTGCGAGAGGACTGTGTTGAAACTTTCATTTACTGTTATTAAGTTCCAGTAGATATCTGTTTCTCATTATCTAGTTGCCGGTTCAATCTCACCCTAGTTTTCCAGAGATTCGTGTGATCTACATATTATTTTTCTAAATGCCTTTAAAGAGGCTGAAAAATAAATATAGTTGAAGGCATTTTATTATTACTTAGGTTAAATACGGGTTGCACCGAGCCTTTGCTTGAAACCAACCGCGCTGGTAAATTTAAATTTGGTTGCGGCGTTTTATGTCAAAACTTCTCACCCTATGAGTGTGCACATCCCATACCAGCTGCTTGGGAGACATTTGGTTACATATACTTTGGTGCACCCAATCTGCATGCTCCAATTAAAGAATTCGCTCGCTTTGCACGTGCTGCCCTCACCAACATTACGCCTGCTCTATTTCCCTGACTCATTAGGCTTCCTCCCCGTGTTATTCCAAATCGAAAAGTAGCTAGTGGATTTTGTAAAGGCACGCGCGTATTACAAGTTGAGCTTGCTTTTACCTATAGTGCTCATCAGAATTTTTGCAATACTTCACCAATTTACTGTTTTCTTCCTAGTAATGACTTTTCCAGTTTCCTTATGAAATAAGCATATGATGGTGTATCTGGCAGAGGCAGTCTTCTTTACCTTACTACCCTATAATATTCCGATAAAAGGTCTGCGAACATCGCTCGTTACGGACGATGGACTGTCGCCGCCATGTAGCACCGATGGCTGTCAGCTCCAGAGAGGATCAGCACGAAGCTCACGTCTCAATTTGGAAGCCGCAGTAATGCTGCGCTAATGGTCTGATTAGGGAGCTACTTCTGCTACTGGGAGCACCTATAGCACCTCGCTGTTACATCACAGTGGTCTGTTTTCTGCCGATAGGAGCAGTGTAACTTCCGCCAGTCGGAGCTCTCTGGTCTTATTTTCACTGATAGCAATAACGCCTTGCATCGTATGACCTTTACCGCTGGGAGCAACGCGGTGTCGTACATAGCATGTGAAGTGACACTTTATCAACGAGAACGCTACACTGTCACGCGTGTCCTGCTGTGTTCATTATATGAATTTTGATAAAACTATAATCAACTAATTAATAGGAAAGTTATTTACCTTGTACTAGCCTGTGTCCCGGTATATGAGTACGTCATTTTTGTGTTTCTTTGTTCATTGTATTGTGTGTGTTTCACTGAGTTTCGGAAATCTAGAAATCCAGAGCGAAGGCGCAAACGCATACTGTGAATATTGAGAGCAGAATAGCAGCTGTGCGGGAGCTTTTGTACTTCAGGCGCTACATTCTTACGGTGATGCCAGACTGCTGGGCATGGGAGAAAATTTAAAGATCTCCGGCGACGTTATTGCTGAGCTTTTGTGACCTCCATGAGAACTTGGCGGTGCATTTGCATTTTTCTCAATCGTTTCTGAATATATCTGGTGACGATTTACTTAAAATTGAGCTGATTATGCCACTAAGTTTGGTGACACAAGAAAGAAAAGGTCATGATCTTGCCGACGAATCTAGCATATTCTGCAGCCTGGTGGTGATGCACCCTGAACTCACTAGGAACATGGTAGTGGTGTACATAAATAGCTAGTTTTGCATACTTACGGCGATGCGCACCGCGCGTAGCAGCACTCTGCAGCACGTGTACTCCTGGTGTTACCTTCTTATGGGCGATGCACACCGCACTCATCATCTACCAGATAGCGCGTGTATTCCAACTGTTTCGTGTACACTGTGATGTATACCGCCCAAACTAACCGCCCGAAAGCGCGCGTATTTGCAGCGTTGCGCACATACTGCGATGCGCAACACGCACAACAACGGACATGCTCATCCCCACACGCATGGCGCAGTAGGTGGTCTGCCGAACAGAGAATGTCCTCCATTGTCGTGACTCGGTGTTTCATTAAAAATGCTTCTTTGACCATTTGCTTTGTTTATTTGCTGATTTGCGATGCACCGTTAGACTTTTTGTTGCTTTTAATTGCCGTTGGTCCTTGTAGTGAAATAAATTGCTAAGATATTTTAATGATATATAATATATTGTTCTTTTGTTTGTCTACTGCATCCAACCTCAGTGTCATTAGGTGCTCTAGGTTAGTGACCCACCTTTAGCCCTCTTATTGTTCTTTCAGTCGCTTAACTGCATTCTCTTGTAGTTGACTACGAGTACGTGCAAGGAATGAAACATGTAGTTGTGTACTGTACATATTTTAGATATAAAACAAATAACAGTACTTTACCCCAGTGGTCAAGTGGCGAACAAGTTCTGCTTGCTCGTTACAACAAAGGTCGGGCGTTTTCTACTCCCAAGCCAGGAAAGTAGTCTTACTATGCGACAATGCAGTATCAGCATATCTGCCGTTCAGAGTCTACTTGCAGCAAAGGTCTACCCAGAAATGGTGGAGGTCGGGCGGGGGACACAGTTGATCATGAACCTTTCGTCTAAGACGCCGTAGCTCAGATAATCTATGATCGACCGTAGCCATACACTCCTTGAAGCCCAAGTCGGCATTTATCTATCAGTGCTTGTGGGGTCCCTAGTTGATATACGGTGTTAAAACAACTTTATTTTACCTTTTAGCTATCCTTTTGCGATAGTGGGGCTGAGTATTCTGGCAGGTCGATTAGTTTTATTATCAATTTAGTTTGATCAAATAACGCTCGTGTACAGAGAGACTTGACTGTTACTGGGAAGAACGAGTTTCTGATATCATCGTGAATTCAAGCATGAAAAGTAATCCATGATACGATATGTTTGAAGACTCAGCGAACTAACTCCTTAATCTAAAGAAATAATACAGCCCCGAAGTCACATGTTGGTCGCGTGGACCACAAACGATAGTTCGTTGTTCCGCCTACATTAAGCATAACTAGATTCTTAGTCGTATAGCAATGAAAATGTTCCAGATCTAGTGACTGAATTAACAAGTGAGTTCGCTCTCTCGTCCTGTATTTGGTATAAAGAACTATATTATTGGATCCTCATCGCCAATTTTATTTACAAACATTAGTGAGTCACTGTAGGTAGTGAGTTCTTTGTTTAAAAGTTCACAGAACGCTCCGCTAGAATGCGTTCAAGCAAAGTTTCTGCAATAACGTGAGATGCTTCTTGACAGCAACCCTACTGAATTTGACGGTTTCCGCCTCTTGACGAAAAAATCAATGTTGTTAAAGAAATTTGTATCGACCTTTCTAGAACTAACTCTTAACTTCTGAAAAGTTCGATAGTCTGTAGTTGATCCCATGGAAATTTTCCACGTTGGTCGCCGATCA
This sequence comes from Parhyale hawaiensis, assembly GCA_001587735.2. Classification (NCBI taxonomy): domain Eukaryota; kingdom Metazoa; phylum Arthropoda; class Malacostraca; order Amphipoda; family Hyalidae; genus Parhyale; species Parhyale hawaiensis. The sequence goes on along the minus strand of LQNS02278091.1, from coordinate 50,584,060 downwards.
AACACAACACTCCCAAACCGGACGCTGCCTCCAAACATTGGCAACGAGGAGCGTGTACGCTCGATGCAGGATGTCAATGTTGCCTTCCCTGCTTACAGTTTGCAGGTGTTCGGTTGATTTTGACTCTCCTTTTTTTCTTTGTATGTCATGTAAAAGCCTGCTGACCTCTACAGGGACTTTGGTGCGGTGAACGTCCTGAATTGTACTCATTTAACCTACACCTGCCTTTTCTCTTACAGAGATACTTAGATCTCATCGAGCTAAAAACCACGGCAATAATCGCTACCACATGTTTTCGCGAAAGAACGAGATATTTTGCTAGAATTTGAACTCATATAAAAGTCCCCTTCGATTGGTGCTACGAAAGCGCTTTATTCTTATCCCAGAAAGATTAACTTGTCTGTAGCTGCAGAGAAGAGTATTGGTTCACCATTGATCATCTGTTGCAGATGTTGACAGTAACCCCATGAGAAAGAAAGAAAACTCATTTATTCCTCTCCGAGGAGACCGTAGCCATAACGCTTGACACGGATGATTATTTCATTTTATGGAGTAGGATTAAGTTCTCTAAAATTGTAATGAGCAATGGATACAGGTAACAGAGTTAACTTTACATCCTTAATGCAACGAGGCAAAACCTACGCATCAATCTGAAGTTTTGGAAGAGTAAAACTGTATCGCTTTTTTGCCGTACCAAACGATGGCGTCTAAATTAACACAAGCGTACTTCTTAGACGACGTTGCAATGAATGGTGAATGCAGTTTCTACGAGCAACCAACGCTTTGTTTTGTCTTTATGGGGTTAAAAACCTTTTTTTGAAAACCTACAACGCGATCTCCCTTTAGGACGTTAAGAAGTTTGTTGAATTTTAGTGCGGCAAACTGAAACTAACTTACTGTCTGGTCAGATGTGAGATGTCACTGAAAAAGGATAAATTGTTACGTTTACGGAGTAGAATGCCGTGACTGCATTATAAATACAATTCGTACACTCAACTTATGAACATACATTCACTTCGCACGTCGTGTCAACACACGTTGAATGTCGGTAGCATAGATTCGTTAGCATAAACGACGTGCGAGCTGATCACCCGCTCATAAGTTGTGCCTACGATTGTATAGTCTGGCCTCGGGTTAAGAAGCCATAATGCCGCTTTTCATTGATATAGAAGGAGCTGCTCTTATCCGCAGATTACGCAGTGGATGCGGTGGATGGCAGTGTATGGTGTGTCGTACACAAACTAGTAGGAGTTGTGCCCGTGTTAATTGTGCCTGCGACGTGGCAGGTGTGGCTACGATACACTCAGATCGAATGGCCAGCCACTTTATGCCACCAACCTTTGCCTCACGTGTACCTACATGAGACTGATCATGCTCGGTGTACACCAGTAACCAAATCAGTTGTGTTCCAATGTGACTTATTTCTAGTTTAGAGTTGATGTTTACGAAGAAACTGTTTCTCTGTAAAGTAAAACGCATGGCGGTCAGATTGATGTATTTCCCATAAGTCAGGGATCATTGCATGGGAGTCAAAAGATTGGCTGCCGAAATTGCATAACGCCATCTGGACCTCGTCCGAAGTATCATGTAGGTAAGATATCGAGGGAGTGAACTACTTCCATCGAGGTTAGTGGTGAAACTCGGCTACATTGTACTGATGGTTGCACCTGCCGCATGTTTGGTACCTATGTTTTACAAGTATTAATGTGCAACCATTCGATTTCAGAGTATCTGTCGATTTTAAATCTAGGCATAAAGCACGACATATCGCATTACATATCCATTGATACTCAAGTTCATCTGCAAATCGTACAATTATACTTATTTCTTAACTAAACACGCTAAGCAGGTTTATTATTGTCTTCTTTTTACGTTGCCTCCAAACTATCGCCCTCAGAGTTTCATTCCTAACTAGAGAGCACTCTGAGAGCGCATACCTCCGCCAAGCAAAGCAACGGTAACGAAAAATTCAAATTGGTTCTGAAACCATAATTTTCTTTGTATCAACACCAAAATCTAAGCATTTCTGCCTTTTGTTAGTATTAACAGTTCCTGTAATTTTCGTGAAGATCCGTTAATCACTTTTTGAGTTATTGTGCTAACAAGCATAAAATCAAACACGTGAACGAACAAACAGATCATCACAAAAATTTGATCATTTAGTCTTCGTATTATACCTAAAACTCACGTAAATTTCATTAAAATCCGTCCATAACTTTTTGAGTTATGACACTAAGAAAAAATAGGCAAACAAACATATGAACGGATTTTCATCAAAAGTTAATTATCTGTTACTGTTAACATGCCTAACAATCCCTGTAAATTTCGTAAAGATCTGCTCATAACTTTTTGAGTAATCTTGGTGACAGACAAACATAGACAAACACACAGACAAAAAGACACACAAACACGACAGAAACATTACCTCCTTGACGGAGGTAATTATGTTAACACAGCTCAGTGCCAGTTTCACCTCTTCATGCAGTTCTTTGCACAACGTTACTTCTGAAAGCACGCCAAAGCTTTACTACTAATCTTTTCGCCTCAGTGCAGGCGAGCTCGCCACACCACTGCAAGAAGCTAAGGCCTTTCTTTAACAGGCAGTAAGCCCAAGCAGAGACTTGGTGTAAATTCCATGGTTCATAAGACCATCCCCCGAGGCGTGCGCGAAACTTAGGAGTTGTGGCTGTAGCTGGCGGGCATCTCTCAATTAGTCGGCTACATCATAACGGATTAAACAGCCGAGAAGCGCTGCGTAAAAGCTACAGGGCCTGCATGATGGAGCTGGTAACATTTTACCCATTGGATAATGACCTCAGCACGTGCCGATACTAAAGCCATCCACAAGTTGGTTCGCTTCCAGCCCCACACACTTTCCATGCGCTGCATTCCAGCGTCTTTATGGCAGGAAGTGCGAAGCTGCCTAAGAGCTTTCTGTGCAGTCTCAGGCATTGCTTCACTTTGCTCTTCTGCATTATTCTTGTATGTTTATTAAAGTCTTAGAGTTGCACGTAGCTACTTATTGAACGTATTTTGCTGACGGAAGAGCTGGCTTATTTGCAGTCTAAATTAAAGTATTGTGTATTTTGGGTAATTTCTCTATATTTAATCAAGTTTTAGCGCTGGATACGTAAGCGTTATGCTTATCAATTTTGATGTTCCAGGTGATGGACTAGTTGAATTCTATAGTGTTTTATAACTTCAGGATTTTACACTGATTAAATGAAGGCCCTTGTAGTAAATGGTTCAGTATTTAGAGAGTGAGCCGTCCAGCTCTAACTGCCAATTGCGCTTGTTAAGTTTTGATACGCCAGGTGACTGTTTTATTCTTCAGAGTGAATTTACATTGACAAGTAATTTTATTGGCAGTAAAGACTCATTAATCATTCTGTGTGAAATATGTTTTGACGTATCAGAGTATACGATTCTGTTACTTATACAAATAATGACCAAAACTGGATTGGAGAAAATCTTAAGTTGTGTGAATAAAAGAAGTTTGTCTTATACAGTGGGCAGATTGCATTATATCTGAACTAGAGGAAGGGTAAGGTTTATGCTTCAGTGGCTGTAAAACAGGTTCTCATTTTTGCCTTTGGTGCCTGTGCCTCTATATAGGTGCACTGCAACATTAACGGCACCTTGTTATAGAGTCAACAGCACCAATTACGTTTAGTGAATGCGAACGATAATACGCTAATGCATCACAGCCCCCTGAGCAGCAATACCCAGTGCACTTAGTATTGGAGGTAGTATATGTATACAGGGTTCTCGTTGCATCATAATAATAATACACTGTTATTAAATCAATATCTATAACAGCGCTACAAAACAACTGTTGACGTACCTACTGTGAAATTACGGCCCATTGAAATTAAACTGAGTGCCAGCCACTTTAGCTAATGTGCGATATTGCACTTTATAATGAGTATTAGTTTACTAAGGAGTTAAAACAATTTAGATTGCAGTGAGGAAGCTAATTGTGATGTAAAAGTATGATGACACATCACATAAAATGTTCCTTCCAAATTGAATATCGACAATGCAAGTTTAGAGAAGTCAGTTAGAAAATAGAGATCATCCACAGGGTTGGTTTGCAGGCAGGTATATCTTCACAACCTCAAGAGATTACCTCCATAGGAGCCCAATTTTTACATTTTGGAGTTTTTCAAGTCCAAAAAGCGGGCATCTCGTGTTTTAAAATTTGCTTGGATACGAAAAGTTAGGTAATTACTCAAGGATTCAAACCGTCAAGTGAGGTTAGATGGGCAAGGCCTGGCTTTCCTATAAATAAAAATAAAAATAAAAATTAATATGTAAACTATAGGCTCAGGCATTTATGGTAAGGGTATAGATCTGTGTCTTGACACTGATGGAACAAATTGAGCGCGAAAACTTAAACTTATTCGTAAAGTACTGTATACACATCGCAAAGAATTTCCTTGTAATGCACTGGCAGTTTTGATGAAAAGGAACAAAAAGTGTTTTTCAGTTACTTCACTGCATGTATTTCTACAGTTAAACTTACATACAAGGACCCAAGAGATTGTCGGTACCTCATAGAATAGTATTGTTTTAATCATCATTTTCAGAGTGCATTGGTCCTACTACGGTTAAGGATATTTTCCTAAGTGCATGCGGTTTGTACTGTATCAGGTGTTGCACAAGCACTCGAGCGAGTCCGTAAAACGTACTCGTCATTCAGTACGAGCGTCACTTCCAGGTAAGTGAAGTGTAGCCTTAGCATCAGAGAACAGCACAGTAAACTAAATAAATATGGCAGGTACTACTTAACTTATTTCGACACTTATGATTTTCGGACAGTTTATCTGTAGAGTATCTCGGGTATTGCAAATTACTCCTCTATGAATCACTTGCGAACTGCTTATCGCCACTGCATGTCGTTAATTTTTAAATGAAGTCGAAGAATGCCCGAATTAGTTGACTATACATGCAGTCAAGCAGGGGGAATCTCCGTACTCGAATATGAATAGTTTTCTGTAAGCTACTCGACTTCAGAACTGATCGAGCAACGAACCATAGCATGAAAAGTATATATTGATGGCAGATAAACGCTTGATCAGTATACGAACTCCCCGTTAGAGGCATTCACGCTTCTTTTTTATTTAAACTTTTTCCGTTGTTTTAACAATTTGTCTGAGTATGAGACTGCCACCGTGTTGCAGAAAACATAAGCGTCAGAGTTTCTTAGAAGTAATTCTAGAAAAAGTCGTGTTTGGAGTTTGTTGCAAGCCGTGCATTGCTGCAAGCGAGCGAGTAAATTCGTTAAAGCATCACGTATTTGCCACCAACGAGGCCTTTCTTTTAAAGTTTATTTTATGGGTGAAAGTTACTTCTGGGAAGAACTAGATGCAGGCTTTTCTGTTTACGGTATTATTTTAATGGAGAGCTTCTCTTTTTCGTGCTAGTATTTTTTTGACGGAGAGTCCAGAACTGAATTATTTGAATATAATTTTTTGAAATTGCTTTATATTTAGTCACCATATATCTTCACAAACAAAGAACAAAGTATAGCAGCAGTCGCTGCTACCAGAGGTACGGTGCGAGACGAGTGACTAATTTTTTTTTGAAGAAGTATCTCTTGTTAATATGATATAATTGATAAGACTTAGCTATGGTTGTTGGTACATATGTATTCAGTTCTGGGGAGCAAAATTGGGTATACTTATTTGGTTAACTCAATCTACACTATACCAGTGTTATATTTATTTCATTAGAAAAAAAAAATGTTGAAAGTTACAGTAGATCTATCACTATTATAATAATGAATGTATTTAAATTTATTATACTGGAAGCATAAACAATGTGTTAACAATGTACTAGTTATATGATAGAATTATGCAATAAAACATGACGTGCTAATTACTGTATACGTACTTTGCACCCTCCTGTGTATGTCCATCATTATTATGCCAGCATTGTCCAGCCAGCAAGCTATACGTAGAGCATAGCTTAGTCGTTCTGAATAGCGAATATTTCACGGAATCAAATGTCCAAATTGTCACCTAGATATAAAGATATCTTAAAGTGACTGACTAGTTCTTACGTGGTCCACGCACCACTGGCGCTTTTTAAGTTATTTAAAATTTGCTGTAGTTTTGACAAGTAGAATGAACTGTTGAGCGTTGCTTGATGAATATCTGCCTACGTTGGATGGATAAACGAAGATGATCTTGCACGTAGGTGAACCATTCTTTCATTTATTGAAGTTATATTGCCTAAACGCGTGAACTGGAGGGAAAAGTTGATGATAACAATTAAAGGTGTAAAAGAAAGCTCAGCGAGCTAAATTCAGCAATAAAATGGTCTTAACATAGCGAGCTGCAGCACAGTACAACCACACGCAACAACAGTCTAAGAGGAACTGAAGTCCGACAGTCAGAACAAATATTGCTCGGACACACGAGTATTACATATATATAGGCAGACATCGTTGCCAATACAGCATTTAACCTCACGACACCGGAGTGCAGTAATCATCCTCACTGGTGCCGCGTTCGGTTAGTAATTGAATTACTAAATCCGCTTTCTCTAACAATGCTTCCCTTAACTCTGTTACAATCACTTACTTTAAGCGAAAAATTCAATGCCGATGAGCTGTAACTTATCCGGAATTTCAACTTTAATTGTTTAGTTTACTACTTTGAACCGAATTCCAGGTGCTAATCTACAAGTGATGGCACCTGAGACTACCGAAAATTCACTTCAGTAGAGCAAGGTCGAAACTGTCGAGCTCAAAGAGGCCAAGCGAAACACCATTCCAGTCTTCACAGTCAGCTGAAGGGATTATGAACACGGAAGTGGTGAGGAATACAAGTGTGGTTAATATAGTCCTTATTTTTGCTGTCTCCCGTCGAGAGTAGCAGCATGGTATTAAATTTAAAGCGGAATTATGAGTAATCTGGCACGTCTTCGAGGAGCAGCTCCTCTATTTAACTTATCCGGAACTTTATTATTAGTCAAGAGCGTTGGTTTCCCACTTTGTATTGAGTGATAAGTGTTAAACCCAATCGCTCGCCCTCGTGACAGACGAAAACTCAATCCTGTCTTGGTCATATTCGGGTTGCAACCAGCACCTGCAACATGATCCACTACGGTGAACCGAATTCACATGCCTGCAGTGCTGAACAGTTTAACGTTCATGAGCTCGGTTTCGCTGGCCCGATCGATGACGTTTTTACAGAAATAGTTTTCTTTAAATTCTAGAATTTAATCTTACTCTAATATGTTACTCAGGAAGCTCTTTGAGTAGTTCACTATAATAAAAGCTAGAAATATTGCTGACTTATTTTATTTTGGGCGGGAATTCATCTTTGCCCTATGGCTTCTGTTACGGAATTCTGGGCCCCTTAGAAATTGAACCAGCTCCTGGGGCGGTTAGAAATTCTGTTAGGGTTTATTTAGCTTAAACTGTCAATTCAGAATTGTTCAGTGTTATGTGTGACCTCTGTCGAGAATAGTTACTTAACCTGGTACAGCGGCACACTGGCGACCCTGTCATGGCATCAGTACGGGCTTTTTGCATTGTGTTGCGCGTCATTTTGGCATCAATAACCACTTTAGATTAGGGCTACATGTTTTCAACGTGGAACATCGTTGAAATATGAGTTCGCCTTCTTTACTGATATGTTCCTGGAACGAAAGCTTGAAGGACGCTAGCGAGCTTGTGGGCAAAGACCTGTAGCGTTTGTGAACCTATAATTACTGAGGTACGTGGACCTACTTGCTTAAGTACATGGACTTACTTATTTAGATACGTGGCCACGCCTGCTTACTTAAGTACGTGTATCTAGTTACTAAGAACTATACATGAACTTACTTAAATTGGAGGGCCTGTTTACTTAAGTACTTACACCAACTTACTTGGGTACTTAGAGCTACCTAGGTACGTGGAACTACTTACTAAGGTACGTGGACTTACATACTTACTTAGGTATTTGAGTGATTTTCGAGCGAAACTAAGCAAGGTGACGTACCCACCCAGTCTGTGGAAAGATCTACCTTCCCTCTTTTGAGTTGCTACATAAGTCTAAGAGCAGAGTCACAGCGAGTTTTCTCCACAGCGCACGTAACCACACTCTTTTTACCCTAATAAAGTGTATTTATTTGCTTGCCCCCTTAGCTAGTTATTTTGTTCTGTTGGAGATATTCAACTGTTAATCATCATTATTCAAACGACTTTCCTGGTGAAAAAGTATTTTCTAGTTTTTTTTTCTACTTTGTCAGTCGTTTGATAGTACGGTGTATTATATTTTCTATCGTTGAGCAATTAGTGGTTTAAGTTCATGATAAAGGACTAACAGCATCGGCAGTTAATATTCACTGCCAATGACCACTACAATATGCTATATCCATTCATGCACATGAAGTTATAATAATACAGGAGTGTATTCTTTCTCTGAACTCTTCACTAGTTACTCAAAGTACTCTAAACTAGCTTTTATGTAGACACTAGGCAGAGTAATTTTTATACTTGTTAATTAATTGCTACTGCCACAATTACATACGCCTACGCTAAAGTGATGCAAAGTTTTTGTTTGTGAAACCTGCATCGGCATTGAAGGTCACACATGTGCGCGCTTTAACCCCAGGCACCCGAGGATACGTATCACTCCTATCCACAGGACAGACTAAGTTGTTGGTTAATTTGTTCTGGTCACCACAATAAAAGCTGTCTTTTAATACTATAGAGCCTAAGAATGTCGATGAAAAGTGCCGGTGTCATTGAATGGCTATCCGAAAGCTGCTCCATAAAATTCTAATAGCATATTATAGGCAAATTATGCTGGAGGCTGCCAGTGTTTTTCTTTGGTGCATCGAAACTCAGCAATTACGGACCGGAGTGTGGCGATTGCCCCTACAATTTGGCGGGTGTTAAAAAGACTTTAAGCTCCTAATTAATTCACTAGCTTAAATTTAATGCTTCCTTGGCTTATAAGCATTATAAATAACTTGCAAGGAGAAATTACCGTTTTAAAAATGCCGCTTGTGCTCTAGATTAATTGTTGATATAGAATTGAGGTTTTTTGCTGCATCTAGTAACGACGGAGGTTGGGATCCCAAGAAAGATGCAACCAGTGATAACATTCCGACCTGCGGTGCCGCGTCTTGACGGGAATTAACGGGCTCACTTCTTACGCTTTTTGCTCCCTTGATGGACGACTTGTAAGAATTTAACTTTTCATACTGGACTTTGACTTGTTAGGGGTTTTTAGCGATTAAATTTTGTGCTCTAGGACTGATATAAGGAGGAGCTTAGATTGAAGGAGCGGTTTCAAGTTAAGTTTTGTGTTCATGGACTAATATACTCGTACATAGGCTTTAAATTGGACGAGTTTTTCTTTTTTTACTATGAAAGTTTGGTCTCTGGGACTGATATAGCTGCGAATCTGGGCTGAGAAAGATATTTCGAACTAGATTATACTAACTAATATTCGTAGGTTTTTCCTCTGCAAGCGTTGTTTCGAAATAAATTTTGTGTTCCGCACTATTTGAAGCAGATTGATTTCCACCAAAGGGCATTCTTTTAAGCCAAATTTTGGGTGCTGGGACTGACATACGTAGCACTTTAATTATATATAGACAAAACCATGCTTTTGAAATAAATTTTTGCTCTTGGACTAAAATCAGGTAGACTTTAGATTACAGGCATGTTTTAGAGCTGCATTCCATTAATGTATGCTCTGCATGGAATAGCATAATGTTGTTCAAAGAGGCACTGAGGTTAGAAAAAATACACGTGGCCAGTTGTGGGTAGTAGAAGAAGTGAAGTATAATTTATTGAGGAGAGAGTAATTTGGTTCCACAGAGCATTGAAACATGGAAATGATAAGGCTAGTTCTTTGCCTGGACTTGGTCACAAGCGATTGCCAGGGTTAAATTCGCTGCTTGAGTAAGGAATGGATTACGAGAATAGGTGTAAGGGCGGCCACACAAACGCAACGTATCAGAATTTTAGATTTATTGTCATGCGCTAGAGTATTGCAGAGACTCTAAGCGAAGAGCGGACAGGTCTTTTGAGTTGTGGTGGTTGGTTATTTTCCTTAGTTTATTTAGAAAACCATGGTACAAATATGCATATTCATACTGCGTACGTCTTTTTATGGTATACTAACCAACACATCAAGGAAAGGCAACGATCTTGCATAGTTCAAGTAAATGCAACATATTATCTAGTATTTTATGAAAATGCTGGAACAGTGCGCTTCTATTTAGAAGGATATCTACTTTATCTACAGAGTATGTATGTACTCTATATTACGTATGATACATACAGTACGGTCTCAGACTTGATCTCTGCGTATAATTCAGTTATTTCTCATAGCGATTTCTACATATTTAGCTAAGAAGATGGGTGGAATCTAAGCTGTTGTGAGATTGTGAATGAGTTTAGCCAAGGAAAATATTGCATATCAAAGCAATCCTGAAGATGGACCGCGGCGAGAAAGAATTCTCGGGAGATGCTACTCGTATATCAGTGGTGGTAGACTGTAAGTAAGGACTTATGTGTAGACAACAACTGTTATGATTTGTAGTATGTTCAGTGTCTCTTTCCAAATTTGAACTTGTATAATCTGACATAATTTAATATTTTTTTACTGTTGTATTTTACTGTTAGTTTATACCGTTTCTGTCGTTAATCTGAGTTCCCTTTATTCGCAGTTAAACAATTTTCCTCGCCTTTCGTAATGCTCTGTACGTAGATACATGCACCATTTAATACATCACATTTACTAACGCTCTCTGAGATGCCATTTAGTTTTTTGGGTGGGCATACTTCCTATGACACATCAATCCGTTTCTTATACATAAACAACTGGTCTGCCCTGTCATGTCTGATGTCTATGATATTTAATTAAGTACTTCGCTAAAAACTTATCACGCCATCTCCTAAGAAGCACTTGATCAAGCGTTATCTGATCAACATTTGTCCGGAGATCAGATAATCATCGATCAGCCGGAGCATGTGATCCGTCGGAGGTGCCGTGTGGAGAGTTGCTCGCTGGCTGGTCATGACCTGCGCAGCTACTGCCGCCACTGGAGGAACAGAAGTCATCAGATAACGTGTTGGCTCCACACTTCTGAATAATTAGCTCAATGCTCTGTAACACCAGACTTGTTACAGCTCAGCAACTTGCATGGAATTTGTAAGAGGTTCTGTGTTGCTCTATTGAGCTGCAATGCATAACTTGTGAGAGAATTGCATTTTGTTCCGAATCAACTTGTTAATGATAGTTCTATACTGGGCAGACTGTAGAAATGTGTCGCCCTATCTCTGTTACAAATGGGCAATGACTTTTGTTCTGCAAAAGGAACTGCATTAAGTTCTATTGAACCTGCAGCTGCATTTTGGATATCATGATCGTTTTGTCAATGACGTAATTTCTTGTCTTTGTATGTTGTTCAAGTCGCCCACTATCGGTGCTATACAAACGGACTGCGTGCCGAGCTTTGCTAGAGTTTCTGTTCGTCAAGTACTGTTGTTCCACTCAATTGCGTAATACCTTGTTCCAACTTCTAACTCTATAGTAGATATCCTTCTCAATGAGATATGATTATGGAAGGATCTCATCTTAGCCTTAGCCTTACACCATACTGTACTACAAGATAGTTTTCATTTTAGGAATAGCAAGAATAGCAAATTGTTGTTGCACAATAAGGACACACCAGTATATATCATTATCCTCCTCAAATTTGTTAGGCTTGGTCAACAAACGTAATACAATTCTCATGCTTTTCATCATTCAGTGTTTGCCTATGCTGAACTTGGTACAACTGATGATGAAATGCATTACTTATCTGATCAAATAATTGTCATGTTAACATTTTCCTTTCAAGCTTCTTCACGTACAATTGTCTACCAATGCAGTAGTAATCTGATGCATTCGTGAAGTGTATCAAGATTTTTAGACTACAGGAATATCATCTCCATTTTGCATGGGGTGTTCCGTATTTAAGCCTCTGTAACGATATTTGTGTACCAATATAACCACGTTCAAAGAACAAGCTCTATTTTACTAATTCAGGCCACCTGGTTAAGTCATTCTATATTAATTCCCTGTTTAATTTAACCATTTACTTTAACCCTTTCTACTGTGTACCAATATAACAAGGAGCCTATACTTAACTGTATTAGTACTTTCAGAGCACAAACACTCTCGTTTCATTGTGAATCGTTGATTAAGTAATTCTACTTCAACAATTTTCTTACCGCCTCCCTAATGTGTACGAATATAGCAACGATCGGACGCATTGCTATACCACGACGTACAAGGAACAAACCCTTGCGCCCGGTGCACGGCTATAGCTGGCGTTTTTGCGTACACCTTTGCATAGATCATTTGTTAGCATAATTGACGGGGTAATTGTGCATGTTGCTCTTCAGAAATGTATAAATCAGATACGGTAGCCTTTATGATGGCCGCACCCCATTGCTATGCGCTACAGAAGACACCAAATTTCCTCATTTGTTCGTTATGGTTGTGTGAAGTGTTCCGCACACGCCAAATTTGCCAAATTTCTTTCATTGACGTTCGATACGAGTGCCCATGTTGCTGGTTTTCATCTAATTGTATAAACTTGTTGGTCTGAGCCTCATGGATACGAAAATAAGGACGTATGCAGTTACATTATGATGGAGAATATTTACCAAGCTCCCATGGTGCAGCGAACAAATCGTGTTCGTAATAAATTGGAAAAATGTGAACGAGTGAGCTGCTCTGTATATAAATGTACAGTAGCTTTTGACCTTCTATATATATGTTTATGTATAATATATCGAAAGACGTTTCTTTCGCTTAGCGGTACGCTTATTAAATTTTGGCATAAAATTTCAACTGAAGTAGAAGTTATTTACAGCCTATCATATCTTTCCTCTCCGACGCATAAAGTGAACAGCAGAAAAATTGTACGTCCTTTCTTAAACACCTGAGTACCCAGAAGCAAATCACGTTGCAATTTTATTGATTAGTTCATCAATGCTTCCTAATTTGCTTGCTAATAGCCAGCTTGCCACAATTAATGGCATACACCATTGAACTTTGATAATTGACTGCAAGCATATATTGTCAATGAATTTATTAGTTCTCTTGATTAAAAGTTTGGTTCAGATGAGCACCAAGCGGGAGATAATTTTCTGCGAAAATCATTTTGTGCCTTACGACTATTTAATATTGCGATATAGCATTCTTAATCGCAAGCTTCATTTAGGGGACTTGTGACAATGTGACAGGTCCCTGCTTTGCTGTCTGGCCGCACCCTAATAATAATCGGCACTTATTTTGAGCCATACTAATGCCGCACTAGGTATAGTAAGCCGTTTTCAGGTCGGAAATAGGCAGTTTTAGCATACCTTGTCTGTTTTTTGAGCTAATCGTCAGCTACCGTGCAACCACTAACCCCAGCCGGGTTATTCCAATCGTGTGTGCATGGTGCTGCCTGCCACTGCTCCAAAGCGACTCTTTGCGACCTGTGCGTCTATGTATTTACTGCCATGTTCCGACTTGAAAACAACACCCACTTTAAACTAGCTGACTGCAAATACATTCATTGCTTTTCTCAACGATTTTCACTCTACCAATTATTTCATGTGATCCTAAGCAGCAAGCAGAATAAAGTTCTACCTACTTAAAACTATTTGCATGATCGATATTACTTTCCTAATCGCAAGGTTCTTTTAGCGGCCTGTCATACAATGCTATAGGTCGCTGGTATTTGACTTCTAGCCCTTGTTACAATTGAGTGCATTGCTTCCTATCATCGTGCGACTGCGGCAACATTTTGGCTATCAGACAATGCGTGCGCGCCTTTCTGCTCCTCAGCATCACTGCTTCATCGTGTTGGCTAATTGGAAGACGCGCAAATGCTTTTATTTATTTCTCACAGTCATATAGGCTACGTTTCAGTATTTTTTGTAGACATTTTTATGAGTTATGGAGGTAAATTCGGAGAATGTATACTCACAGAGAGATGTCTTTGCCATTTACAAACTTTAAAATATCTTTAGTTCTCTCGGCAAATTTTCATTGTGCTTGTTTAGCACCTATGCATTTTTACAAATGTATGTCTCCTGCACTGCAATATTTACAGTTAGGAGGTGTCCTTGACCTGCTGATGACTGATGTTTCTGATCTGTTTGCAGTCTCAGTGGTGTCTCCCATTGGTTCCTCGGACCATGGTGCCCTATCTGCGACGCTGCAGGTTCGTCAG
>LQNS02278091.1:50540957-50567798 GCA_001587735.2 Parhyale hawaiensis | reverse complement strand
CTATTCTTTTGTTTTCTCCACCCGCTGGGCTGGTTGCGTGGGGGTTTGTTAACCTCATGGAGTTTCTCCGTTCCTGCGTCGCCAGTCTGGTGTGATTTAATAATAATAATAATAATAATCAAAATAAGCTCAGAGAAAGCTGCATCCTCTTGTATAGTATTTATTACTAAAAATGTGTTCTCTTCTACTAGGTGCAGCTAAATCAGCCCAATTTAGGAATGCCTATTTTACAGCACCGTTGATTTATTGACGCAAGACTACACGCTGACCTTCAGGAAACGAAATGTCTTGCCTGAATTTCCATTATCTAATTAGGTATTGTATACTAATATTATCCTGCAGTACTGCTTAATGGGCATTAGGATAACAATATCTGACGCATTAATGTATTATTACCTTGTCAAAGAGGTTATATTTTTTATCGGAGTTTGTTTTTTTGTCTGCCTGTCACTCACCAAAATAACTCAAAAAGTTATGGGCGGATCTTAATAATATTGACGGGGAATGTTAGGTATGTTAAGAGAGGAAAAGATGATTAGGTTATGGTGAAGATCCGTCCAACTGTGTGCTTGTCTTCCTGTCATTTCTTGGTTACGTTACTCAAGCAGTTATGAAAGGATCTTCATGAAATTTGCGGGAATTGTTGGAAATGTTGCGAAGAGCAGCTGCCCAATCTTTTTATGATCTGTCAGCCCGTGTGTCTGTATCTCCATGTTTATTTTGATGTCTCCACGTTTCTCTTTATGTCTCTTAGAATATGACTCAAAAAGTTGAGGATGGATCTTGATGAAATTGTCAGGATTGGTTAGAAATGTTAAAGGGCATAAATGACCAAGTTTTGGTGCTGATAATCATGTAATCCTAGCTGGTTTCAAGACTAATTTGAATTTTCATTATCATTACCTTGTTGGCAAAGCTAGTTTTCCTCCTCTCCCTGCCGTATAATCAGAGGCAGCCTCTCCTTTATTTAATTTAATTTTTTCGTTAAGTCTTAGTCGTCAAAAGGACAATCGTCGTAGACATTTAAACAATGCCCGCTATCAGTGAACATGGCGTGGGGTGCACAAAGAACCCTCGCCTCTTGTTTTGACATCAGCGTACCCAAGGCTGTTCGTGCTGTCAAGTAGACCAAATTGGAGTGCTAGGTACCGTTAGAATCTAACTCAATTTAAGCAAGCATATCTTATTATATCTCTTTACACTTGCAACACAGCGACAGTTCTTGGCTGTTTTTGTGCCTTTTGTGTGAGTGCATGCGAATATACGTACCGGATAGGTTAAGAATGGCTCTGCACAGTAGATGTGTGTTTATATATACATATATACTAGTTTTTCATCGGCACTCGACACGTGCTCTTTCAATGGTAAGATAAATAAGTGTAAACGGTATCTGTAGAGGTGGTAGTAATAAACGCAACTATAGCACTCTAAGAGCCCATACCTCCGCCAAGCTATGTAATGTTAACAGAGTTAACAGAAAAAATCATATCAGGCTTGAAACCAGGATTTTTACCATCACCAAAACTAGGTCGTTTGTGGCTCTTGACATTAACAGCTTCTGTAATTTTCTTGAAGATCCGTTCGTGACTTTTTGAATTATATTCTGACAAGCACTAAGATAAACATTTAATCAAACTCGCAAACTGAGAATTCTTTCATCACCAAATATTGGTCGTTTGTACCTTTTGATGTTTCTAACAATGCCTGCAAATTTCATAAAGATCCCTTCATAACTTTTTGAGTTATATTGCTCATAAACACAAGATTAAACATAAAGACAAGCAAACAAACGGACAAGCAGATCATCACATGTTTGCTCAGTTGCTCTTCGTAAGATCCCAACAATTCGCTCAAATTTCATGAAAATCCTACTATAACTTTTTTAGTAATGGCACGAAGAAAAACAATTAAGAAACTGACAAATAAACAAAAAACGGTTGAACGAATCTCCACCAAAACTTACTTCTCTTCCTCCTAACATGTCTAACAATCCCTGTTCATTTGGTAATAATTCTTCCATAACGCTTTGAGTTATTTTGGTTACAGACAAATAGAATAACAAACAAACGCCGACAAAAACAACCTCTTTGGCGGAGGTAATTACATAAAAATAATGATTACTCTAAAAATCAACTACTGAGTGCACAGCTGGTTATTGTGAACCCGGCATTCATAATTATTTCATAATAAACTGCAAGTTCTTATGTTTAATTTACTTAGTCTATTTATATATCGAAGCTTCTTGCTCTTGGTTCTAACTGATGCACCTATTTTATACGTATGCATAGCATCGTAAGAGTCAGCTCCAAATTAAACGTTTTTTATCATGTCTAATTAATATTATCATTCATTAGTCAAACCCAAAAAAGCTTATCAGTATGCGTGCGCAACTTACACATGAAACCAATTATTGTCTGATTTATCTGTTTGAGAGATATATATATATATATATATTAAAGTATTTACAGACTAACAGGACTGACTAACGTCTGCTTCATTCAATCATAGGGAGTGCAAGTCTGTCACCATCAATAATTATCTTATCTTATTTTGTGTCAACCACCTGCTATTAGTACAACGTCTTAGAATGGTAGTGATAAGCCAGTAATATTGCGCAGACGCATCATCTTATTGGAAAGCAATGATAAATTTTGATGCCTAAATGAAGGTGTATTTTTTTTCTATTCGTATAGAGCATTTTCGCTGCTGATTTTCTGCTGCACTCTGTTACTAATTATAATAAGTGTCCTTTCAGGTTACACTTATCGAGCATTCGAATCTATGAAATATATATGTAGTGTTTTCTGCATAAACTGTAATATTATTTGATCATCATATGCTACGATAGCTTAAATTATCAGAGCTGGACCTTTTTCACACCCTGCAATCTATCTGTTTCTGACTAATGTTAAATATAATGTATCATAGTTGTTGCATCTGAGCTCTCATTTCTACTTTGCCTATACTACTATAATAACGCCGAAGCCGTTGCGTTCACAGAATAATTAGATTACGTCTCAGGAATGCCAATGTCAACTGCCACTTCAGTTTTTACAGCGCTTCAAGACTTGGGTGTTTAGAATTATATATAAACTCGCTTGTTCAGAATAATCAAATTGAATTCTCCCGAAACTTTTTTCCTACAACACCTCCAAGGCCTGGGCGCTCAAGGCGGTAGATTTCGCGTGTCTCCGGCACCGTTACAGTGACAGTTTTCAGCCTTCTGTTGTTCCTTCTCACTCTTTTGACCTTTAGAAGTTACCGTGGCTCTGTGAATCATTAACGACTTGTGGCACACGGCGACCACCTCGTCTGCATCGGCAACTGCCGCTCAGCCTTCCCTGTCATCAACTTCGGTATCATTAACATAAAGGAGGAAGACTTCGCATACTTCGGCATGATAAACGTAAAGGTCTGAAGCCTAGTGCTTGTGTCTGTGAGATGTCGCTGAATGAATGAGTTGACCCAAGAGGTTTTATTTCTCTCGTTTATAATCCAGTCGCATACTTCAGTGACTAACTTACGTAAAGGGCAAAGACTTCCTGCATTCAAAGTCTTCAATGGATGAGTTAAAACAAGAGGTCTTGCTGTACTACCGTTTGATAGCTAGCAAACAAAAAGAGATTCGTGACTTAGGTATGATAAAGGTATGGTCTAGGGCCTCGTCTATTCAAACTTAGCAATGAATGCATTCAGAGATTTTGTTACTTCCATTTGAAAGCTAGAAGAGAAGAGATGCCCATACATCGGTATAAGACAGACGTTCAAGCAAAAGACTTTACGCATCCAAAGCTTCACTGTGATAGATATGAAAAAATAGGTTTTACTACTTCCATTTGATCGCAAGAACGTAAGAAAAAAAATGCCGGAAAGAAGAACTCCCCGTTTAAAAAAGACAAATCTGTGGTCTCGGCCCTGTCTTCTAAGTGATTTTCACGCGCTACATTAAATAGAAGTAGATAGCATCGTCAATTCAGCCTTCCACCTGATTAACAGGAAGGAGACTCCGTGGTCTCAAAGCTACGGCCTAATTATCTTGAGAGAAAAGCATCGTAATTGCATTGATGAGACTGTCATCCCGTGTCCATATTTGGCGTGCTTTTAATACGGTAGTAGCCTTTGTATCCAAAGTCGGGGGTCCTACCTTTAGCGACGTCTTCCGCATACGAAACTGTTAATTTAGTAATGACTTTAGCATAATTTTGCCATCGCTACAATATAAGTTGTACTTGTCATTGGCGAAGAGATTGCTTCCACTCGACGTCTATTCGCTTAGAAATTGTTGCGTATTACTTCGTAAATATGATACTTCATTTCATTGTACGCCATCTCTAGGTACGCTACTTTAGTGGAGGAAAAACAAGGGCTGGAAATTATCATCAGCTTGTCAAGCTGTCCAGAGAGTGTGGATCTGACCAACTTTGTTACGAACCGTGAGCAGCACTTAAGAGTAGTATGTATCCAATTATCATTTAGCTCTCAACAGTACTAATTAGAGCACCAGTTGTGTAAGAAGTAATAAGTAATAACCACATTCCCACGCGTTCGCGCCTACATCGTAGTGCGCACATCCAGTACAGTGGACTGAAAATAAGTGACGCGGCGCAACCAGTAGCTGTGAGGCAGAGCAGCATTTAGCAATAATCTTCCCCGATAGATCTGTTCGTCGCCGAACCGGTACGACCTTCGTCGGCTTTGAACTCTTGTTCAGAGATGCGGCGCACTGGATTTTGTGACACGGATAACATCCATGTCACTTGTAATACAGTGGCTGACCTTGAGCTTACTTTGACATCTCGGCTACCCGGGCGCTCCCTTTACACCAAGAACTTGCATGATTAGGTAGTGGAAAGAGTTTGTTTACCATGGGACTTCGAGCAACTGCTATCGGCAGACCCGATCAAAACTGGGTGCTCGAAAATATTTTAAATTGAGCGACTGTAGACCTTGCGGAAGCCCACAGCCCGCAGTATAGCACAACCTCCGCGACACACGCCTGAAGGCACTGAACCCCGACCAGGCACTGGCTGTTTGCAGACTTGAGCCCCACACCGGCGCCTATACGGCGCCGCTTTTGCTTCGGTGCAAAGAAATGCAAATTTCTACGGGGCTGCTCCCATCGTCCAAGCAGTGGCATGAACATACGGCGACATGGATGACCCAAAAAGACTGACCGAAATTCGTAACTCTTTGTGAAGCTCTGAGCTCTCTGTAAAGTTAGGGTAAAGCTGGTCACCTCCGCGACTCCACATGGAACTGAAGCTTTTTTTCTCATTTCTACAATTCTATAACTATTGCACGTTTTCATTAGTGTAATCTACAGCCATATTGTGACAAAGTATTACTTGTATTCATCAGTACATAGGCCAGCCAATCGTTTCTTTCAATTGTAATTGCTTTTATTTCTGCTCTTAATCTACGTCTTGCCTCTCAAGCTTGCTGGAAATTCCTCATCTACTTTGGAGACGGCAAAGCTTTTGTATATTAGGCGATATGCACTAGTATTAATTATGTGCTGCCTACATTTATTGAGTGGAGAAAGACATGTATGAGATGTGGTGACGTATGTAAAATTCATGCGGATGAAAGTGACGAGTGTGGTACGATATTCACTGTATTTCATTTCCCAATACGGTTTGGTTAGTAGCCGTTGTGCTGATTCAGGCACATTTTTCAGGCATTTTTGATCAATGGAAGAAAAACACAGGCAATTACTTACGATTATTCACACCTTACAATTTAATTTCATTTAAAGTGACCATTGATCACGGCTACTTCAGGCAGCATCGCTGGTAACCAAACACAGCCACTTCTGTGCCTAACACTCAGCATTGTCTCAATTTCGTCTGATGACATTAATACTAGAGAAAATGTCGTGGCTCCCAATATTAAATAAATCCAAATTTATTCGTCCTTTGGCCAGAATTGACTCAATATTGCTCGATTGGGCAAATATCACACAAGAAGCGGTGACGTAGCGGTGTGTGTCTGCCAGTCAGGCGGTCGCTTCAACTTCATCGATTGCTAACTCGTCGTGCCATTGGTTGTCCCAGCTAACTATATTGATTTGTACTTGACCAATGGGATTATTTGCTCTAGACTTCACTGATAGCTTCCTTTAGCTGTGTCGTCCTCTATCGGTATTTGCTGTGCACTTGTATCCTCTGTAGTTAATGAAACACGGCCGCGATCGAGAAGCGTCATCTCGATGCTGACTGTACGTCGGTATCCAATGGAGTACATCAGGTGCATCTTTGGCTACTGCATCATATATGCAGCGGTACACCTGCGATTGGTGGCATGAACTATAATTACAAGTATATTAGCGCCAACTGACAATGGTATACACATTTGTGCAGTATGGAGATGTTGATATACGCATTTGATTACAGCTGATTTTACGATTATAACACACTTGCGTGCTGTAAATATACGTACTATTGTCATTGCTATCTGGGCAGCGACTAGTCACTTGTAAGTTGTTGTGTCGAGAGTGAAATATAATTGTCACTATTTCAGCCTTCATCGTAATATAAAGAAACGCTTTGTGTATTTATTTATTTCGTGTCCGCTTCTTAATGAAATAGATATGTAGCGGAAAATGAGTCAGGTAGTAGATTTTGTTATAAAGTTACGTTTTCATAGCGATCGATGATCAGGTTGCAGAAGCCTGCGAAAGAGGGATCCTTACCCGTTTATCTGAAGTCACTTCTTGCTTGAAACATTTCTTGAAATCGAAACAATACATTTGCAGCTTCTGGAGTCTGATTTTATTACTTTTTTCTCTCAGGTCACAACGTATAAATACGGTAGATGAGCAACGAAGCACTCATGAAGTGATGATTTTTTTTCGTGCAGTAGACAAGTACTATTTTCTTCAAGCTCACTGTTTTTTTTTTTTTTTTGACGAAGCAATTTTCGCTTCATAGGCCAAAATTTCAGCACTTCAATGAAGCAGATATTTGAGTTTGAAAGACAGTGTCACGGCTAAGGTGTGCTCACATAGCATATAGCTGTCAGGAGTTACATTCAAGTTGATTGCAGTGTTTTACTCAAGACTTTATTTCTGCCTCTCACTATGGAAGACGCACGTTTAAGAAGAAGGAGACTGGGGGATAGGGAAAGCAAAAGAAAAACGAGACTACTAAGTACAGTCTCAAGAACAAAGACGTGCTACCAATGGAGAGGGGACTCGTCTATGCGACACCGTGTCAGGAAAGATTTGAAGCAAAATGGTTACAGAAGGGAATGAAAGCTGCTGATAAGCGCGAACGGGAAAATGAGGAAACGTCAAGTCAGAGACGAGAGATCTCACCTAAGGATGAAAGCATGACAAAGAATTAGTGAAGAAAATGAAGAAGTAAGTCAGAGAAGAGAAGATTCCGCACCGGCCTATTTAAGCAAACATATCGATTATTACGTGAATTTTTTCACGCACGGGTCCACTAGTTATACCGTAAAGATACAAAAAACAATGATCATTTTTATTCTTGCTCTACAGTCGTGACATGAATTGTGGAGATTCTGAAATGCATCATCACTATTTCAGTATTTATTATGCACTTATGTAGCTATTGTAGAGATAACATGATTTTCAAAATACCACATTGAAACTAGTGTAGAGACGATCTAACAGATCCAGTCATATCTCTATACTGAGAAAAAGTGTTGCCTGGAAACAAACACGCTTTCCCGCTTTGGGACGCCAGTTTCCTCAACTTAGCTGTATTTTCGAGAAGCAAACGACTCTGCTGACGTGCTTAACGAAACACAGAGTGCAGAAACTTTCCTGGAAGTGAAACGAACCGTATTTCATGTATTTATAAATGACAGCTCAGCGTTTACTTTTAATATTCGGATGATTCAGAGCACATACTATTGGTAGTGAGGCGCCCGCGCTTTGAACAAGATCCTGGTACTTGCTACGTCCTGCAATCTTATGCAGAAATATGATATTTTTAATGTATCACAATATATTAGCTTTGAAGAGATTTTAACTACTCCGACGATGCTATGCTGAAATTAGAATATTCATATGATGCTACACACCAGGGGAAGGGATAGTAATTGTAACTGATAACTAAACCTACGCTTTTCTTTTACTTGGAATACTTAACGCTAAGCCGTGTGTTTTATTATTCTCACCATGCTTTTGAAGTGCGCACTTGGGAGACTTCCAATATTCTAATTATACTTTATAGAGTATTTAATATGATGAAGCTCTATGTGTAGCTTAGATGTTGCTGATGATTTTTTTATTGATTTTCGTTTTTCATTTCCCATCTTAGCCAATTGTTAATATTTATTCATTTCTATCTTTGTCACGCATGCTGATAATATTAATAATAATATCTATTGGGTTTCATTAAATAGTAATGAACATTAGTCACATGGAGTTCATTTTTAAAGTTAATCCTTTTTTTTCATGTTTGTTCCAGGTATGTCAAATTGTGCTGGATCATCAATCGGACTGTAAGTACTCATTGTAAGCATACAGTATATTGCTATCCTTTTCATGCACGTTCACTTTAGGAAATTATTTATATTAAACTGATTCCTTATAGAGTGAACGTTTACTTTGTGGTGCTTGTTTCTGAAACTTAGAAAACGCGTTAAGCTCAATCACAAATGCGCAAAAACATGTGAGTACAGCTGTGAATATATCTGCGAATATATGAGCTAGATACTTACTTCGTATATTATTCACACAAGCTAATTGTATCTCGTCCTTCGCAATCACTCTGGAATATAATTATTTAGTCATCAAGTAAACACTTTCTTCCACCACTTTGTCACTTCAATCTTTTCACAGCTTCTGAGCGAGAGAAACTCTCTAGTCAAGCACACCTCATCTCTTGCTAAACTTTTCCATTTTCAAATTTACTCGGACTAGCTGGATCATGTGAAAATTCCACACAACATAAGCAATGTTCTTCAGTGATACCTCAGGTCTCGTATCATCCTAATTTTCCCCTATCTGATACTGAAGGAAACTGTGGAAATTCTACAAAACAAAAGCATTGTTACTCAATTATAATGCCCTTGGTCCCGTATCATGCATACGAATTGTGAAAAATGTTTTGAGTCAGGCAGTAAATCGTCTAGGCAAGACCGGCGAGCAGTGCCAGCTTGAATTTGAATTTGACTCATCATCGTATTGATCCCTTCCCAGGTCGCATCAAGGATACCTCAAAAATCCCCTAATTTTGCTCTATCTAACACTGATGAAAGCGTCACGGTCGGACTAAGTAACTAACCAACTAAGTAACAAACTAATTAAGTAACTAACTAGGTAACTAGCTAACTAATGGAGGAACAAGCAACATAATAACATACTGTAGTTCAATTTTTTGTCATGAAACCAAATACTTGTGAACTGAGGAACCATCGTTTTCAAAACATCAAAATAAGTGCCAACGTATATTTTCACGTCTAAACTACTTACTTGATAGTCCCACAAGATTTCATAGAACATATTTCCCACCCACTTTCATGACCAACTGCCTGTTCTTCCATTACCTATTTGCTTTGAGCTCTACTATATATACCTTACGGCATCATATACAGGGTGTTGCAAAATTCTTGGTACAAACTTCGGCTACTATTTAGTAGCAAACATCAATATAAACTCTTTTTCATCAATAAAAAAATTCGGAAAACGCTTAGTTTGTGAGATTAGCATATAAATAATGAACGCGGATTATTAGTTACCTGCATGCACTGTGCTCATTAATACACACGAGGGTAGTTCTAATACTCTAATACTCAATAACAAGAGTAGTTTTTATTAGCAAGGATCTCATTACAGTAATTGTTCAAAATGTCTACCATGATCATTGATACAAGCACGACACCTTCGTCGAAGGGAGTTGCGTGCTTTGCCAAAGATTCCATTTATCTCAGCGATATCTCTAGCAGCTAAGTACTGTAATTCGGGCGACAAGGTCTTCTTCCGAGTCGACAGGTGTGTCATAAATTAGACTTTTCATATGCCCGCAGGCAAAAATCTAGCGGAGACAGATCAGGTGATCTTGGTGGCCAGGACACAGCACCAATACGACCAATCCATCGATTTGGAAGTTTAAGATCGAGAAAACGTCTCATATTCACAGAATACTGTAGTGTGTCGGAGCTCCATCGGCTTGAAACCAAAGTCTTCTACGAATACCCAGTGGCATATCGGCCAATAAATCCGAAAAGACTTCTTCTAGAAAGACTCTGTAAACAATGTGACGCTCTGGCAAAATGCAGGGGCCAATGATTTGATTGTGAACGATACCTGCCCAAATATTGACAGTGTAGCGATGTTGATGGATGGCATGAGGGTTGTTCTACTGCCGTACATGAAATTATAAACATTAAAAAGTCCATCACGAGTGAAGGTAGCTTCATCCGTGAACACCACATGTACTGCAAAATGATGATCTTCTAACTCCCGATTCAAAAACCACGGTGCGAATCGTTCACGAGGAGCACAAATCTGCTGGAAGTAGTCCCTGGACTCTCTGGAAGTGATACGGATGATAATTATTTCGGTTCAATACACGCCACACTGCAGTATGATCTTTAATTTCCATATATTTTCTAAGCCCAATATCTCAAAAAATACGCGTTTTTCAAATTTTTTTTCCTTGATGAAAAAGTGTTTATATTCATATTTTCTACTAGTATCCGAAGTTTGTACCAAGAATTTTGCAGCACCCTGTACATCACGAGAAGACTTCTTCCTTTTCGTGTCATGACATCCAAACTCCCGGCCTCCTCTTACTACTTAACGTCTGTACCTCTTAACATCTTACCTACGCCTCACCCCATCGTACCTACATGAGAAGGCTTCTCCTTCCTATTTGTGCCATCTCCTACACACAATCTCCTCTTACCTCTTAACTTCTTTACCTCTGAACCTCTTACCTACACCTCACCCCATCGCACCTACACGAGAAGACGGCCCCTATACGTGTCATCATTAGGAGGTGTTGCCGCGCACAGCTGCGACCACAGGCAACTCGTTACGGAAGGCCCACACCCCTCGCTTCTCTTCTTGTACCTCCTAACCAAATTAGACCGAAATCAAACACTAAGCCCCTGTCGTTAATCCCTTGCAATTAATCGCTGGATATTAATCGTCCTGAAGTAATCTCGCCTCGCGTGATTTATCTCTGAAAGCGTCTACGCTGGAAAAAGAAGCTTTAGATGGGACACCCACAGCGCTATTGCTCTCCAATCTCTTTGGTCTTGCTGATTTTTTGGGTGAATGGGAGGGTCTTTTTAAGTTTGCCATTGTATGCCTGTCTGTTTCACTAATATTAGCATATCTTCTGTCTTTTTCTTAATAAATGATATATTTTAGGTCTGTGAAAGTTTTTAGCTATACAATGTATGTTTGTTTCAGAACTATAAGCTTGCATTCTATCTCTTCAGATTAGTGTTAAAGACATATACATCCATAGGTCTTGCGCGTGCATTCACCGACCGTGACTTTTATCATACATTGGTGTCGTGCTTAGTTTTATGCCTATATTTCCGTATACCATTATAAACTCGCCTAGAAACGTGTTTTCAATTATGTAATGTATGCTCTTGAATTCTAATATTAATTAATGACAGTCGAAAATATCATAATAAGCTCAATCTTATTCAGTTCTGTATGAATGGGTTTTACGGTCAATGTGTTCCCAACACATTAGCATACATTGCAGCTGCAACTTAAGCGCATGAACTTATAACTGAATTATAAACTTCATATGGACAGCGCCCGGAGTTACTGCACGTGCTGCCATTACATTTTAAGAATTAGAATTTGAGATGTGAAATCTATGAAGACAATTGATAATCGCTTTTCTGTATGTAATAGTAAACCATTGCACTCTGAGAGTGCATACATACATCCGCCGAGCAAGGCAATGGCTACGAAAAGTTCAAATTAGTTCTAGGACCATGAATTTCTTTGTTTCATCATCAAAATCTAATCATTTGTGCCCTTCAACAATGTTAACAACTTCAGTAATTTTTTTGAAGATCCGTTCATAATTTTTTGAGTTATGCTGCTAAAAAGCATTATGACAAACATAAGTCAAACATACAAACGAGCAGACTCTGCCCTAAAATTGAATCATTTATGTCTTTTACCATTGTTAACAGCTCCTATAAATTTCATAAAGATTCAATCATAATTTTTTGAGCTATTGTGCTAACAAGCATGAAATTAAAATGAGTGACAAACTAACGAACGAACCAACAGATCATTAAAAAAAAATTGGTGATTTACTCTTCGTGATACCTAACAACTCATGTAAATATTATAAAAATCCGTCCGTAATTTTTGAGTTATAGTATTGATGAAAATTAGGCAGACAAACAAACGGATGAACGCATCTTCACCAAAAGTTAATCATCTGTTCCTCCTAACATACCTAACAATCCCTGTAAATTTCATCAAAAGCCGTTCATAGCTTTTTGAGTTATCTTGATGACAAACAGACAGACAAACCCTATGAAAACATACCCTCCTTGGCAGAGGTAACTGCCTAAGAGGTTCTCATCCGCAGGATTGAGCATAATAATTATCGTGAAGCTGACGTAGCTTGAACTTCGGAGCCTATCGCTGACTCTTTACGGCTTTTTCTATATCGTATGCTTCTTCCTCAGCAAGACATTTTTTGAAAACTTATAGCGGCCAGACGCCTTTTGGACGTTTTCAGATTGAACGTTTTGGACGTCTTCAGATGAGCTGTGATCTGATTCCAATTCAGCTAGAAAGCCTTATAATTGCGAAACTTGGTGACGGGAGTCTACCGCACTGCTGTTTAGCTGAAATAAAAAACATTTCTGCAATAACTTTGTGTGCCACAAGTCCGCTGGCCTGCAGTAAAATAATCAGCAGCATTGATCATACAGTTTAAACTAGTACCGACGAGCGTCGGAATTTCCTAGCCCGCAATCCACCAAGTTCTACGTCAGTGGATTGAATGTGGCTAGCAAACAAAATTTAGAACTGAATTTCCAAGGTGAACATGACTGGGGAATAGTCTACACGAGTCTACCATGTATCAGTTTTATCAGTTCATTTTCTTTCAATGCAATAGAAGTAAACGCTT
This sequence comes from Parhyale hawaiensis, assembly GCA_001587735.2. Classification (NCBI taxonomy): domain Eukaryota; kingdom Metazoa; phylum Arthropoda; class Malacostraca; order Amphipoda; family Hyalidae; genus Parhyale; species Parhyale hawaiensis. Next base: position 50,554,701 of record LQNS02278091.1, on the reverse strand, counting down.
TTAACGATTAACTCAGAAGTTGTGACGTACAGAAACACAAACAAGCTGAAAACTAGATGTTCTCTCCAGTACTCCTAGGGCTGTAAAACAAACTGTACAGCGTCAATGCTACAAATGAGGCAGTGCCCAGCGTTTCTAGTCTGCTGCCACAATATATTTTGGCCTCACGCACCCAAGGGTCAAGAGTGCCTTTTCCGCAGAAGATGTTGAAGCTTGTTGCAGTTCCTGCTGACGAGATTAGTTTTGTAAAGTTAGGTAGGCTCTCAATACTTCCCCTTCTGTTTCAGGAGGTGGGCCGCTTATCGAGGTGGCCCACCTATTCCCGCTAGACTTCTACTTCCTTGTTTTTCGTTTCCCTCCCCTGTGCGGCGTAGCTGAGCAAAAGCGTTCAGTCGTACCCGGGGGTTGGATAGGCACAACTTACGCCTTTGTCCTGGCAGTAGCGCACTGACCACTCTGAGACCTACTGGCAAAAAAAAAAAGAGAAAAAATCAATGATAATTTAAAGCGAGACATACCTCGCGTCCTAGTGGCGCACGAGCCTGTGTTAAACCACAGGAATAGTTCGGCGCGATATAGATGTTGTGTCCCTGATGCGCTAGTAAAGTTTGTACTACTACTTCTATTTTTCCCTAACTGTGTACAAGTTTCTGTTGATGTAGAATATTCTCTACACGTATGTGACGCGAAAAACTTGATATTGTCAAAAAGTGCGAAGAAACCATTCTTTTCTTACCTTCACTTTGCGTATCTGTGACATTATCGGAGGCACTGAGAGTTTCAAACGAAGCCGATATTGATTCACCAATGATTGCGGATAGGGTGTGCTTGTTCTAGAGTAACGCTTATAATTACACGGGAAAAACTCCTGTGCATATATACATGTATTAGCTGTTGTCTACGATCTTGATGATATGTAACTCTGTATATCATTTTCATGTCCTGTATTCTACTCTCTGCCATCAAGGTAGTGTACTTATACGTAGTATCACTTTTCCGTAATTTTTAAGGAATTTCTTGGGTCCTGGTGTCAAAAAGCGTTCCACACTTTGTAAACTAACTTCCCCTATGGCCATCCCATGAGGGAATAAAAATCACTAAGTGATCGAGTTACTGTACACAGATTCATGATTGGGTTCTTTCTCTAATTATTGTTTTATATTTATATTTCCTCCTCTTCTTTAGTCGTGAGTGTTTGATAAACCATCTTACATATTGGCCGCTCCAAAAACTCTCTTCTTTCTCATGCTGAAATATTCACAAAAGAAGCGGTTATGGTTGAACGCCCTGGCAATCCCTCACCCTATCTCGCCTTCGCAATATCCTTTTACCCGTTTTCATCATACCCGAGCGACGAGGCATGCGGTGATAGACGGACCGGTGCGACTCATGCGAGACGGGTTAGGCAACGTCCCTGCGGTTCCCACTGATTTTGTTCTTCTTCCGCGGGACGCCGAGTGCCCGTGCGGACCGTAACTGCTGTAGCCCATGGCACGGGCTACTTCACTGCTAAGTTCAGCTTCATCCCTATAGCTCCGGATACTCAGCTTTTCGAAGAAATCTAAAACGGCGAGCTAAGATTATGTTTTTCGTAGAATCAGCATTGTCGGAAACATTAAATAAATTGATGAGGCTAGCCGAAGTATGGTTAAGCCGTAGATACCTGGCGTAGCTTTGATTCCAGCCGCCTGCTACTTCAGCCAATTTCTGCTTCCTAAACTATAATTGTCATAGGTTTTTAGGCTAGTTAAGGTCCTCCGTAGGGAACCAAAAGCTGGGCTGTCTAGAGATCAACACCACCCTCAACCGTGTTTGTGTCCGAGGACGTTGAGCAATGTCGCCCATGTGCCTGTCTGTCCGGATTCACTTAGTTCGTATTGCGTGCGAGGACTCGCACTGTGCCTGTGGAAACCTCCACAGTCGAAGGTTCTACGCATCTACACGGGGTCTACTTGGTATAGTGGCAGGTTTTTCATATTTCATTTTTACTGAGCTTACGTCCTTTCGGTGACAAGTGCGCATGTACGCGAAAGGTGCAAAAGTTGCTCTTGTAATAATTATTTATGAGTTACCTCTCATTTGTATTGTGTCATGTTGACTACGACATATTAGACACATTTTGCATAACACTAAGACAAAACCCTGTCTCTCGGTGAATATAGTCAAATGCATACCTCCACCGACACCGGTGAAAAAATTCCCACTGACAGTGTCAGTGATTAGTCAATTTCATTCGTGCACTATACCTTGTCTGAAAATCATGAACACGAAAATCATAGGTATAGGTGGTTATCCGATGTCTATAGGAGGCAATATCAGCTTCTATCTTGCAATCGCCTAAACTGTTTCGATTGGGTATTGGTCTGCCCTAACACTCGAAAATTTACAAACGGGTGTCACCCTGCCCATCAGTGATGCCATCTCTTCCTTCTTGTAATAATTATTGCTATGAGCGTTACTGTGAGACTAGAATTTTCCCTATCCTATTTTCATACTGCGTGACAGGAAACATTGAACGAAATAAATAAATGCACTACGTGAATTATTATACATTACTGATGTTGATGGCTGATCGTGTTGCTGCTGAATAGCTCATTATCACAGGACTGGCGTGAATACCAGACAGTAAGAATATTATTTGAGGGGTAGCAGACTCAGCCGCTATATATGCCGATATAAAATAAGTGAATAAGTAGGTATTGTTTGGTCGCTTACTTTCAAAAAAGCGTTCCCCCAAATATAACAGAACACTTGAAAACAAACTAGTTAAAGAGTCACACTTCATCGTATTTCCTTGATATTTTGTTCCCTACCCCATCTAAATCCCTGTCATAACATTTCTATTTCCTATAAGAATGCGTCAAGCAAAGAATCATCCTCAGTCCTCCTCTGAAACGCAACCGCTTGCTTCACTTCCGAATTGTCTCTGTCTTATTTCACTCGCGAGTACACTGAAGTGACCAAGTATCGCTATAGGGCGCTAGATCATCTCTTGCCCTCTCCCTCTGCTGTGCAACCGCTTGCTTCACTTCCGGAGCATTTGGTCGCCTGCATCGCTTGCTCGCCCCTCTCCTGGAGCGCTTTAAAGCTTGCTGCTGCTGTTGCTGCTGCGTGCAGTGCATCGCGCTGCTTTGATGTTGATGTTGCTGCAGGCATCATCACTTTAGTGAGGGCGAGGGCAAGGCGCCTCTTCGGCTTTTATCCGCCAGGACGTTGCCAGAGCTCTGGTTCTCTCACTAGCGAATCCCATTCCTTTACTTTGATGGAAGAAACTATAATCATTATTGTCATTACATATGTATATTAATACACGGTTATACACCTTATTATACACCTTCAGTACATCGGAATTTTTGTGTTGAAGCGAAAACTACTCCATCAGGGGAAGGCAGCAAGCAAGCAATCTGAAAAATAAAATTATTGTGTCTACTGCCACGCAAAAACCATCGCATCGCCTGTGCTTCGTTGATCGTCTTCTGAATAAGTATACGAGTGAACTAAAAGCAAATATAGTTTCGAAACATGGAAAAGCTATCAAATTCAGACTCGATGGCAGCCTTAAGAGATACTGTAAATGTCTTCTTGTTTCGTTTTCAGCATTGGCTCAGTAAGAAGTACATTAATTTCAAGGAATAAAGATCCCATTTCGCCATCTTCCAAAACCTGGCCTCATTTTTGCTTATCGAGCTCCATGAAAACGCAACATAAATACATCTTCAACCTGCCTCCCCCTTCTTTTTGCCTATCTGTTTCGCAAAGAGCGTGACACGAAACATACAAATACATAAACACACGATATAGTTTATTATATTGTTTAGATCAATTAATTAATTTAAAGCTAACGATTGTTGGCAAAAATAAACGATTCTGTGCGAGCTACTTAATCCGTTTCATAATGTTACTTTTTAGGCCACCCTTTACAAATAAAATGGCTAAGATCTCAAGAGTAGGTACAGAATATTGCAGTCAAGGAGCTTTAATAGATATTAAACCTCCTTGATAGTAGTCGTAACAGGGTTATGGCACCATAACTCATAAGTATAGATTTTTGATAGGATCAACTAGATTCGTTCTTTCGACGACTCTATTTCATGTACCTAATTTGTCGCTAGGCTCCTCTGTCGAGCTTAAAACTTCTGAGCAGCTCGCACAGTTCATCGCGCTAAACTGCTGAAACCGATGAGAAAATGACAGATGTTTCAGTTCCCGCAGTTATTGACAATTTTTCTATTTTTCATAATATACCTGCTATATCATTAGCATACTTTTGTATGGCATGCACTATTACGTATCGCGCTTCTAGTCATTCAGTCAACGCTTTCTGCTTTTTTCAGTGAAAGTTATAACTATATCGCTCTTAAATAGGGCCTCAGTGCATAAATTCTCTTCGTTTCTCCCTGATACTTAGTTTGTACAAATATCTATTCTACGCACACTGACGAAGAGCGCTCACTGATTCCGCGTGTTGCCTCCCTTAGTTATTTTCCAATCGCCAAATCCATAAATGCCTTCCATTTAATTGCCAAATTGTCTTCGTTTTTCCATCTCATGCAGTGGGACACACAGCACTTACTCCTAGCGTCGCCTGCCTTAGTTATTCCTCGATTGCCAGATCCAAAAGTACCTTCCCATTAAATACCAAATTTGAGACTTTGCTTCATTTCTCGGAAACTTTCCGGGAATTTTAACTAGCAGATGCAGTCCGCCCACCGTTCTCCTACCCTCCCTGGAACATCCCCCCCCCCGCGCTCGGTGTTCCCCTGGTGCATTTTTAGCGGTGCCGCTGATGGCGCTATTTCCGCTGTGTTTGTGCAGCGCAGTGAAGCGCGGGCGCTGATTGTGCGCTCTGCTGGTACGTGTTTGTGTACCAGTGCCTTTGCGCTGTGCTTTCGTTGGCGTGTGTTTGTGTAATAAAGCACTGGCGCTGCACTCTCAGTGGTACGTGGTACACACCATCTGCGAACACGGTTAACTATTCCTTCATTAATTCAATTAATTTGCACTCATTTTTAACATTTAATTATTATGCAGATAACCAATCTACGGACTTTGGTAATCACATTTAATTAATTTTTGGTATGAAGTTCACCAGGAGTATGACGATACATAATGCGCGCTACTCGATCGTTCTTTCCCTATGGTTAATGGTGTTCCCAACATAGCTGCTGTTTAATTACATATCCGGTGTTCTACATAATAATTCACGTCATGTTTTATTTATTTATTTATTTATTTATTTATTTATAAATATATTGTATCTTTCCTGTCACGCTCTATAGGAATATGATAGGGAGTAACAAATCAAATCTATTAGCTCTATGGGAATAACATAAGAAGAATATAGGCGAATCTATCGGCCCCGTGGCATAAGGTAGTAAGAAATTCAAGTGCTCAAGACTAAGCAAATCTATCATTTTTTTTTTGTCTATGTATTTCGGTTTCATATAATGAATAAGATAGGAAGAAATTCAAGTGTTGAAAATTAGGCAAGTCTATTAATTTTCAATACCATTTAATGAAGGTTTCTTTATTTATCTGCGGGAATAATATAGGAAGAAATTCAATAAATGAAGACGTTATCTAGGATACGGGACTCCCACTCGGAAACTCTAGCTGAGAGACCTGAGCTCGCCTGCTTGACCGTGTTTGGACATATTCAAAGGTGCTATGGGAGAAGACATTTGAGTGGGCCATATAATATATACTGTAGTCAGCTTCTCAGGCAGAATGCTAAATTTTTATTTAAAAAGTCTTCTGAAAAGTAAAAAGCACAAGGGACGACGGGGGTTTTCGTAACATACTAATATAATATGTATCTAGTCAGTTTTTTCTGGGAGAATGCAAAATTTTTATCTAAGAAGCCTTCTGAAAAGCAAAAAGCTCAAGAAACAACGGGGGTTTTTCGTAAAGTACTAATTTTTTTGCCGTCATTTATAATGACGGCTCGGGCCACTAACAATATCCTAGCCGGGGCAGCTGGGTTATCACTGCGCTAGCCAGACTAAAGCAATGGATTTAAGGTAAAAAGAGGAACACCCCGAATAACTAACAGACAAGTTGACAGGCAAACACGATAAAAAACATAACCTCCTTGGCTGAGGTAATAATTTCACCAAGTTATTCCCACCATTGTAGAATGGCTTCGGCGCTCTGGCAAATTCTTTTCGGTACTACAAAACAGAAAATGTACCGCATCTAAAGTAACATCTTCAGCGCTGCGACATTCCTATTCAACCATTGTGAAATCATCCCATCAGCGCTGTAAAATTCTCATGTAACTTTGGCAAAATAATGCCTTCAGTGCTGTGAAACACTCATGAAATAATTGCAAAATAACCTTTGAAGTGCTGTAAAATACTCCTGCAGTTTTTACAAAAAAAAATCCCTTCACCGCTGAGAACTACTCTTGTAATTATTGAAAAATAAGGCCTTCAGCGTTGTAAAATATTCTTGTATTGCTGCAAAATAATACCTGTAGCGCTGCAGAACATATGCTACTAACTATTGTCAAAATACGTTGACCGTGTCTCCTCCGCAATACCTGGTAAGCTCCAGAGTAATTTACCTAACACTACACGAGTCCCCAGCCCAAAGAAGACTCTTTCTGCGTTTTCTCTCGCACTGACGATTTCCCAAACGCTCAGCTAACTAAACTCTCCATAAACTCCTAACGCTACGGTCTATAGTAGCCGTCTTAGTAGTACATAGGGCAGATCCCTAGCACTATTCCTCTAACACTCTATTGTCAAAAGAAGACTCCCCACTTTTCTATTCTTTCACCCACAAGTCCCTAAAGTCTTCTGCTGTTCTTTCCTTCTCTCGCCAACACGTCGGTTGCGTCTTTTGGAAGGTGCGTCTTGTCCAGAGCTCCGTGTACCTATTATGCATTCTGCTTATCAGATATTTCCAATCCCGATGAAACGCAGTTGCGTCCCGGGATGTCTTCGGTCCTGCGTGGCTAAACTTTGGAGAGGAGGCCAAGTGCATGCGTGCTGGAGCCCACGGTATTCCTACGAGTGGCTGCTCGAGGAGGACTGGAGACTGCATGGGCTGCGATGTGATAGACTGCCGCTCGTACTCTAACGCTTTACCGATCATCCGTGATCGTTATCAGTGATTGTGGCTTTCTGATCGTGATGATCCTGATCGTAATCACCTATGTGATCGCCTATGAAATATGGCACCGGCAGTGTAGCATTAACATACTGTGGATAAGACCATGAGACAGGATTTTACTCGGCACATTCGTACGTCATTTACTTGTATTTGAACCATTCCAAAAAGGCGATTTGTAAAGCCTAATGAAGAACTATTCATTGCTAACAATGGGCATGCCCATGATGCACAATGAACTTTGTATACTTTCGCCTCCTCTCACAAAAGGTTTAAGGCTTGGCTGAATTATTCGAGCATTTTAAAAGCACGGTCAATTTTATCCCAGGCCCTTGGCTAGGGCCATTTTTCCTCTGATAGCGGTCTTGTTATAATAATCATAGGATCTGAGCTCGCCTTGTTTGCTGCCTTGACTCCCATTGCCTCGGTAATAATATTTTGCGATGCAAAAGCCAATCTGACTCCTGGTGTTCGGNATCCCTGGCTCTTGGCTAGGGCCATTTTTCCTCTGATAGCGGTCTTGTTATAATAATCATAGGATCTGAGCTCGCCTTGTTTGCTGCCTTGACTCCCATTGCCTCGGTAATAATATTTTGCGATGCAAAAAGCCAATCTGACTCCTGGTGTTCGGCGCAGGCAAAAACGCCACTTTGTATCTAAATTACAAAGGATGAGGTCAGCGGCATCACGACTTAGTTTAATGTATGGTCCTTGATGTGCTTCAAGTACAGGTTATCAATTAATGCCTTATTAATATGGTAGGCATTGCGGAAGCTTCACTTTTAGGAAGCTTACATGGTGTCGTCCGTAGAGGCCTGACCGTATCACTGCAATAGAATGTGTCAGTTCGCGTACGCTGCGAGCAGGGTCGTCCTGCTCTGACCTTTGCTCTAACACAGCTAATGTGATGAGTTCTCTGCCTTTTTGTCTGACGACCTGCGAGCTTAGCTGTTTCTGAAAAAAACTTGCATAATAAATCTCTTCACGGCGATAAGAAAAAAAAGGTGGCGCTGTTCATTAGACGCTGCGTCACACCTAGCACCACGCGGCCCGTAGAGCTGCTGCTGTTCTCAACAGTTGTGAACTCTTTCGAAATGTTATATATATGTATGAAAAGAATATTTAGCGTTGGCGCAGCTTTGGAATTGTATTCACTAAAATTTGATAGGCCTATCTAGACTTATTACAGGCAACCACGATATTTATAGTAGCTTGTTATACTCTAGAGAACCACAGCTCGCGGCTGTAGTTTGCCAATATTGTACTCCAATCCGCTCACTGAGTTAATTTTTACGAAGTCTTTGTTGTATTTTACTTGGTTTCGTATTTCCTACTGTGCTGCGCAGACGATAGCCCAGCAAGCGAATATTTTGTCCACCTGGTATTGGACTCTGCTCAGTATCTACATTTTTGATGTGTATGAAGGGCGGCAAGGATAAACTGAAGATCCTTCTTAGCACATACATATATGAATTGCTTGGAGAGTATATGCGCCATTATGCATCATGTGGAGAAAGAAATTTCCCTTATTAAGGCTGCAGTACATCAAGCATTTCTTCATCAAGCATGCTTTGTTGAGAGAAAAAATGACATTTTGAACCATTCAGGAATCGTTGTTTCGTGTTACATTTTTTCCGATTCCGACACAACCACGTCTGTTACAGTCGTCCAGTAGAGTGTAGTGCTCTGTAGACTCGCAACAGTTATTGTCTAATCGCATATTCCCTAATATGCATGTGAGAGGAGAACACATGGAGTCGCCCTCTATTATAAATCACCAAACCATTTGGCAAAGATATCTTAAAACTTGATTCAGTAAAGTGTACTGCAAGACATCAGTCTGATGTTACTTCTCATTAGCTAATTTCATTATCAGAATGTGCACGTTACATCTGTTTAGACATTATTATTGCAGTCACTTATAACGCTCTAAGCATCTGTTTATGATACGGCTTCTAAAGCGATTACTGAACTGCTTAAATTTCATGACGTTATACTTACGTCTTATTATATATGCATAGCTACCTACCTGCCCGCACTTCTCTATCTCCCGACACCGTTAAGCGAATATTATACGACCGTGTTCCCCTCGTATTATTGTTTCTTAATCTTTAAAGTGTACAGAATTTAACGCTCGTCAGCGTTCCAACGGCCGCGACCATACGATGTACCGTTAGGAGCATAGCGCGCTGGCATAGTTAGCGCGTTACGCAGCGGCTGACCCTGCGGCCGCGAGCGGTGTGTTCAGGAGCGCTGCGTTCGTTCGTGGCATGTGCATTCTTTCGATTGCATACGATGCCCGCAGTCTATTTTTTCCTAATGTTTACCGCCTTTAAGGCTCGCATACCAATAATTAGACCTATGTTTGGATTAAATGAATAACTTACCAGTGATGCAATACACTAATATTTATACCTTTAATTTGATCAAGTGGATGCCTTGTCGGTAATGAGCCGTGGTCCTTCTCTGATATTCGTGCCTACATTGACGATCATTTTATATTGAGTAGGGGAACTAAATTGTGCCCACTACTCGCACCTTGAACTGATGACTTCTTAGTAGCAATAACTACTAACTCAAAGCAACCAGTCACTAGTGATTAGAGTGCCAATAATTGAAATGTGCACTCACAGTAGAGTAATAATAATAAGAACTGGATCAGGATTTAATTAACCGCATGGAATGATGATTGTAACGGCTCTGGAGACCGCTCCCATATTCCTTTATCTGAATGGTATTCACACTACAAGGACCCTACGGCGATTAAATACAGGCCACATAATTCTGCCTTTGCTTTGAACAATGCCCCAAAAAATGAGCCAGACGTCCCTGGCATCACAGATTCCCTTGCTTGCCACTGCATGACGTCACCAATAAATAAAAGCTGCAACTTGAACAGCTAAAATTGCAATGGCAGAACAGCGATATTGTCGCGTGCAGACTCGCGCAGCTCTGAAGGAGCGCTCGCTATCACACGTAATTTTTTGCCCGCATTTTGGAGACGCCCCCTCCGCCTTTTTACGTAAGCTTCCTTCAGTTTCTTGAATGGAAGTTTTTTGTTAATTGGCGAGAGGATTCATTCTATATGTTGTCGCCTGCCGTGGATCTTATCGTAATGATACTAACTTTATATAGATGAGACCAAGTGAAAGGGCTCCAAGTACTTCACTACACGACGCCTTGATGAGTCATCACGCGTATTGACTGTGACCACAACCTGTTGGGTATTGCTACTGAATTTGTTCTTTTGTTCAAACTACTAATAGAACTCACGGAATTTTACCTGTGCGTGCAGCGTCGATAAGTTTATAATGTGACGAAACATCAAAACGCAACATTTCATAGTTATTTCTTGCCACTTGAATTTATTTTTTTGTACATAAATAACTCTTGATTACTATTTACAGCTCGCTAAAGATTGTTTCAAAATATATGAAGAAATGGGAGTTAAGTTAAAAAAAAAAATCTCCTATTGCCTAGCGTGTGCTTCTTACGAGAGGAAAAATTATGGTATCATGAAATGTAATTGGAGTAACTACAACTCGGCTAACCGTGAGCAGCATTATGAATGCGACGTTACCAGAGTAGACCATTAGCCGTCTCTCTAGTTAATGGACATCTACAAATGATAGTCGCCTGCCCCAACCTAAAATATCGACAGAACTTTTCAGTTTTTTCCTCGCATCTCTGCTGACGATATTTGTCTGTCTCAGCCTAACTTGTCGACAGAATTTTTTTAATACATTATACAGTATGCAGAGCGTGTTTTGGTATGTGACGCGACTGTAACCCACTTCTCTGCACATGCATGTTACTACGTGATGCTATATCCAGTGCAATGTTCCTATTGTTATCACCAATTCACTATACGATAATCACACTCGAGTTACAGTTCGTATTTTTACATATTGCTTATTCGGTTCGAGTGATAGGTCATTCAAGGCATGAGGTCACCACCGTAAGGAATGTTAACGGTAGTCACGATATTGATCTTTGTAAGAGCGGTAAACTGATTAGTTCAAACGTAATTCGGCTTTGTAAGTCAAACTGCCCACTCGTAAAATTATTATAATAAATTGTAAATAATGCTACCGAACTCTTTGCTTTAGCTTAATCATAACAATAAGTGTTAATAATATGTAATTATAGTTGCTCTCTGTATCTGCCTATATCCATTCGCAAAATTCGCTTTGCCTCACTGCATACCTTGTGCAAGTGGGCTGCTAATTTTTCCCGTATCTGTAAAAGTCGATCCTGATATCTGCACTCTATGTTTTCTTTGTAATATGCACTACTTGCATTAAGAGGCTGATCGGGTTAATCTGCATTTCTACTGCTGTATCAATACTTTGTCAGTGTAGCTTCATGGGGCCACATTCATAATTTCAGTATATATTCCTCTGTGTTTACCTATTTTTTTATGTAAGAGTTCTTTAGTTTCCAACACAGATTCCATTCTTATATTATTAAGTTGGTCAGAGAAATAGCTCGTAATGAACTTTTTGCTGCCTAACGGAAGTCCTTGGAGGGAGCCGAGAGTCCCCGACTTTTAATCCCTCTCATTGTAGCATTTAATACTTGTGAACTTTCGACGAATACTTGTGCCTTATGACGTTGTCACTGCTGAGGTTCAAAGAGCATTCGATGTTGCAGTAAATTTGTGTATTTTTTATTCGAGGACTTCAGTGATTCATAAAGCGCTGTTTCTCATGGTGAGGACTGAGAGCTGGATAGAGTCACATCATTGCTCGATCTGCTGAACTCTGAACTGCCTTTTGCTTCCGTGATACTCAATACATTTTTGCCACAAAAAAATCGATGGAGTGATCATTTTCATAAAGGGTCAGTCAGGTTAGTCAGGGTTTGTTACGAACATTATTGATGGAATGTTCGAGAAGAATTTGAGAAATAACAAGAATAACACAAAGCTTTATTTTTTATTAACTTAATTTTTAAATACCGGTGACTTTTTCTACGTTCCTTTCCAATATTTAGTCAGAAAACTCGAACGTTGCATCCTTCACACATTGTCTCAAGCAGCACGAGAAATGTATTTTACTAACAGTAATTTCCTTAACACATATGCTATGCTACACATGCCCTTCAAGATCATCTACACCTTGCTGCTCCAATGCAGAAGCCCCTATCAAATTTCGCATAATATCCAAATTATCGTAAGCCATACAAAGATTTGGCTTACTCGTCGTGAGTAATTTGCTTCACACGAAGCAAATTACTCAGTTGCGCCGCTCTAAGAGCACAGGGGCACATAGACCAAATTTCGCATTATTCAAACTATCGAAGGAGGTGTCCGAGGTGAGACAATATATCCTGGGTGATTTGTTCCACACGAAAACCATTAGTCTTTAACCTTTGCCTCTGGCAGCGCAAAGAATACAGCTGCCTCTTGAACAACAAGGTAAGTCAATAAACCTGACTCTTGCTTTCGTGTGGTGCCCACACGAGGAGCGCCGCGGCCTCCTGCCTGACAGACGTGGGCCATGCTCGTCCTGGCATGTTTGCGCGAGGCGCACTCACAGCCCCCCCCCCCCGTCACTGACTACAGGCCTTCTCCTTATGTTCCAGGGAATCTCTCTTGTTAATATTCCAGAGGGATTCTAAAGTCTCTGCACCTCTACAGTCTCAAACGTCTCCTGGTGTATGTTCCAGGGAATCTGTCTTGTTAAAATTCCGGAGTGCTCCTTAAGTCTCTGCACCTTTACAGTCCTATGCATCTCCCGGTTTATACTTCAAGGAATTTTTCTAGTTAATATTCCCAGAGAATTCCTAAAGTCTCTGCATCTCTACATTCCCAAGTGTCTCCTGGTTCAATATCCTATGGTATCTGTCTCTTCAATACTCCAGGGGAATCTCAAGTCTCTGCACCTTTACAGTCCTAAGGGTCTCCTGGTTCAGTGTTCCATATGTCTCGTCACCTCTACCGTCCCAAGTGTATCCTGTGTCTACATACAGGGAAATATCTTGTTTGTATTTCAATAAATTTCTTAAGTTATTTCACCTGCTACTGTGTGTTCTCCGGCTTCCATTGTGTTCATAGTCTGGAAGTGCTTCACTAGTTGCCCACCGTGCTACACAATAATTATGACAACTTTGCACCACTTATAAAATATTCGGTGGAGTCGGTCGTTGTGCTGGTGTTTCATTATGATTTTTCTGCTTTCTTACATCTCATACGTAACTTATACGTATCTTCTGCAGTATCTGCGACTAAATCTCTTATGTTAACATTCCAGAGTAATTCTCAGTTTTCAAGCGGGTCCAGAGAGATGATTATGTTAGAGCGATTCTCAGTTGTCTTCTCATCTGCTGCAATATGTCCTGTCCTGAGATGCCATCGTGCTGACATTCCATGATGTCATCTGCTGTTGCTTCCTGCTCTGCTGTCTAATTATTCTCTGCATCTGCCTTATTCATTATGGTGTGGTCCACTTTATTCCTCCCTTAAAAATCGACACGGCAGATGTAAGCGCTCAGTTTCGTGTAGCGAAGACATGAGCCTCACAACAACTTGACCAAGGTAAAGGATTCCCCGCCCAAGTTACACAACACCACGCTGTATCACCACTGAATAAGTTTAAAGAAAAATGTATTATGTAGATAAGTATTGCAG
>LQNS02278091.1:50472690-50531123 GCA_001587735.2 Parhyale hawaiensis | reverse complement strand
AAAGATTCGCAAACATAAACAAAGTTATGGTTCCATTGACGAGCAACTAGAGCAGTCACAAAGACATGAGATGGTATTCAGCGCCCTCTCTCGACAAACATGACAAGCTCTTCTTGTAAACAAACAAATAACTATATCCCTCTATAAATGATGTCAGTCTTTAATTACGCGGTTTTGGTGTAAATTTCAGCCTAACGTAACATATAACCACAAACAAAACTTTTTAGCCCCAATAAAAATTCAAATTCTGCTCCAATCAAACAACTTCACTTTGTAAATAAACAATGTGACATCAAAACCAAGACCGATAAGCGCACTCAAAATGAAGTTGCGACTTGTGGTCGTAAACACAACCAAAAACGAGTCTCCGTGCGACGACCACGTTCTTGGTCGTCACGTAGACATGAATTTGGTCGTTTCTGCAACTTGTGGTTGTATTCACGCACACAACTTCGCCACAAAGAATCGCCTCAGTTGTCTGTCCCCAGACATGCAGCGAAATGCAGAGAACAAGCTCGCTTCTTACGACTCAAACAAACGTTGAAATAAAGAAGTATTTTCTGTTTTTGTCGTCTACCCATCACTAAGATGCGTCGAACAAACATCCCTTCCATGGCAAGAATTTCTCCAGCGTACTTCAGGAAATGATCGGCCACTTTACTGAGCTTGTGCTCGTGTTGCTATCTGTGAGGTAGGCGCTAGAGGTTTGTGAATTGTTGTTCTGTGTTGGTGTAGGGTATCTGGACAGTTCGATGCGGGGGTGTCGCCAGAAGATCAAGGTTACTGAGCTCCATGTCACATACCTATGTCGGAAATTCTCTCCATGACTAACATTCGCTTTTCTGATTTGGTCACAAGTTGAGCAATCCATCGTTCCTCAAAAGGACATTGTTTATCGTTTAATTAGTGTGAGAAACAAGACGGTACGTGGTCATAAAACTTCAAGAGGTCAACCTTACTCACTCGATTCTATAGGCTTCATACTCTGGTTGTTTTTATGACTCTTACTGAATTAACGAACTCCCTGTAGCAAGAATCGCGTTAAGGGAAGCCGTGCATGTTCCGATTTTTTTATCCGCAGTAATAAAGACGTTTTGTGCGGAGCTGTGACGTGTGTCGCTAAATGTCCACTGCACAGCACGCCTTTTAGTACCTCGCTAAATCCCTGTTTTCTGATTGAACGACTCCATTGAGGTAAGTTCTTATATCTTAGATGGTAGCCAGCGTACGGTGAGGAGGTCGCAGAGGCTTAAATCTTAGATTTTATTGGGAGAATTAAGGTGCTGGGTGTAGGGAGGAGGTCACTGGGAAAGGCCCTACAATTCTATGCGCCATGTTTGACCCACATTTATAGTCGTGTCTTAACGTTAATCTTCGGAGTTTGTGGGCTCTGAGTAGGTTAGGCAGGTCACCGCGTGTATTAGTTTCATTATATTGAAACTATTTCCACACCAGCTCGAAATGCTTGAAGTTTCTATTTTGGGGGGGGGGGGAGAGGGGAAGGGGGTTAAGTATATTTGGGCATGGTTGCTAGGAAGGCATCTGGTTATTTGTTTGAACTCTTTGAGACCCATTTTCAGGATAAAGGCCTACGGTACGTGTGTTTTTTTTTTTTTTTGCTTCTTTCGATTTCATAATCCTACTGCTCTTATCATACTCTGCTCTGGACGCCGGCAAAATATTCGAGTTACGCATCGGTGGCGTTTGATTAGAGCAGTATATGTATTGAGCTAAATTAAACGACACAAGTATGCATGTTTGGGTTTGATAACTACTGCATTTTTTTTTTTTTTTGCGGACTTTGGACGCCGGAAAACGTTCCCTAACCCCAGCCCACATTGTAATCTTACGAAATATGCGTAGCTAATGATCAGTCATCGGCATAAAAAATAATAATAAAAAGCTCGTCCGGAACATGGTAAGTAGCTGAAACGTTACTGGAAGTGCATTTATTCATTATATAAGCTTTATAAGCATCAGTCACAGTTAAAATAGATACATATGCTACGTGGTTTTTGCGATTGAAGCTATTTTATCGTGAAAAAGATACGCATACACAGCGAATAATGACGTTCAATTAATATATTACATTGTTAACATTAAAGTACTACCAATATATATATTTGATGCAGATTTTGGGTGACTCCGGCTAAGGTTTGCTCAGACGAAAGTCCAGTTGCAGTAGGATAGCCGCAGAGGATTCGGACGACTGAACTATATCAGTGTGAAAAAGCCGTCTTTGCAATCGACAAGTCGAGTTTATCGCTAATAGTTCCTCTTTCTAATCAGCATGTCTTTTGGTATAGAGTTTATGGGAATATTGCATGCCTCTTCATAAACCCGAAGTCAATTTGCAGGTGGTTATGTGAAAACTGCATTCTACAGTAAGCAACTGGCTTAGTTGTATGTACTCAACGGGTTTTATCAAAAAACAAATATATAGCTCATCTCGTACTTGCATCGCTAAAAAAAATGCATCTCGTAACTTTGGTTCACCGTTGATATGTAGTTTCATGCACCTGGCGTGCGCTAGCTTGACGAAGTTCCTTCACTTTTCTTACAACGTATATCAGCATTGTCGATCTTTCCGTAACATATTCTTCTTGTTTTATGCTGACATTGTTTTTGTTGCGTCAATCAGGCACGCGGAATCTATACAGCCTTGCATACCCGAGATTGCGTAATGTGTACGGGCGCATGTTGCTTGCCATTCTTTTTTGATTCAGGCGTCCTTGGTACCTAATTTAAGTTTGGTTAATCGCAGTTTTCAGATTTATTGGCGCGCCTTCCCATTAGGCGACGGGCCTCGCGATTGCGCCTGTGATTTCCCCAATTTGGGCCAAGAAAACACCTTTGACTCGACCTCCAAAAAGGGTCAGCTTGAGGTTAGGTTCTTATCTTCACTTCCTAGTCTTTCCATGAGATTAATTTTTGCTTAATTCATTCCTTAATCCAGCTTGGGTTTCTCATTTGAATAAAGTATCCTGGTGGAGTGGCCTTCAGAAATCCGATCGTTATCGCCGATACGTATTTCTGTTCAGGTTCAATGGGCCAGCACACGTGAAACTTATCGTCTCTTCTTACCTATGTTGTCTCCAATGTTAGTTTCCTTCTCTCACTACTCGTTGCCAGGTGTAAGTTTCTCATTTTTGTCATTGTTGTTTAGGTCTCAAGTCTCATTACGGTAGATACTTTGGTATGCTACCAGTGCAACGGTGTATCCTTAAGGTACGTAACTGAATAAATTGCATTGGTTCCCTGTAGTTTCTGAATGCGCGGTACATTAATGTTAGTCTATGTAAATAAATTAAGATGGTTCGGGCCATTAAAGGCTTTAATGCGGACTTAGTTCACAGACGTACCCAGGAACATTTTCATACGAAAATTTCTTTGGAAAATGAGATATAGAAAAGGTGAATGGCTAACGTGTAAATTGGATCACAATTTAATTTCCTGTCAGAAAAGAATCAATATCTCACTCCATCAGTGACAAGGTCATTTCATACTATCATCCACCAAGTGTTCGTTCAATTCGACAGGAAATTGCCCGGCGCTAGACGATTTACAACAAATCAGTTAAATTGCCGGGCAACACGCATAGTAATACAATAAATTGGACCAGAAATCTCCAGGCAGTTGTGGAGAATTCTTATCAAAATTTAGGACGAGGTGTGCCAACGCTAACGTTCCCTAAGGGGCATATGTACGAGAAGGATCATAGGCTAGGCGGGTAGGTTTGCCTTCCGGTGTTATGGTAAAATGTGCTCGTAGAGTTTTTCCTAACCCATGTTTGCCCTGCGGGTCCTTTGTCTACACGTACTCATTTGATTTTTTTTCCATTTTTATTGGNAAGGGGCATAAGTACGAGAAGGATCATAGGCTAGGCGGGTAGGTTTGCCTTCCGGTGTTATGGTAAAATGTGCTCGTAGAGTTTTTCCTAACCCATGTTTGCCCTGCGGGTCCTTTGTCTACACGTACTCATTTGATTTTTTTTTTCATTTTTATTGGTAATAACAATCCTTGTTAAGAGCATCCTATGCTTCAGTGACTTGCTGTTCCGATGCGCCGCTTTATCACACTGCACGACTCCCCAATTATTATGCCTTGATGTACTGCATGCTCCTCTTTTTCATTTCCTGAAATGCCAAAATATTATTTTGTTCGCTCCGACGGTCCAGCAAACCTAACCGCTTAGCCTGCGGCCCTAACAAGCAGCGTATGTGTAATGACGATCACGGGCCAGCCAGGCGCTGTTTCCAAATACTTCTTGCGTGCCCCTCGAGTTTCAAACATCTTAGACGCAAAAGGATAGGAGCCGTCAGGTAGCGTACACTATATCACTGAGGATCTCTTCCGTAGCAACTCGTGCTTGAGCAGGAAGAAGTCCAGGGTGGATGGAAGACATTGACACTGGCGGGTTGTCTCACCAAGCGAGACGGAAAGCCGAAGGAAACTATGTTGATAGAAAAATGACCTACACGAGACAGAGGATAGCCTATGGGCCATTTATGGTTAGCTCAACAACATTCGCCTATATTATGGTGAGTTGCGCCCATAAGGGGACTCCAAAGGTTACCTTTGCTTTAACTGGCCTTCGATGTGCCCTCTGTTTCTCTGCCCACTTGTATCCTTCCTTTTTTCCTAGTCCTGTTCTTTTCCAATTTACTGTTCACTTGAGTCCTCTGCGTTGTAGTTCCGTTCTTGTTTCACACTACATGTACCTTCCTTTCCTTCTAGTCAAACACCGTGGCAGATGCCAGGGAGGCATACGCTCACGTTCACGGTATGGATATATGTATAGTAGCCACACAGGCTGTAGTCAGTAATTCAAACACTGGCGAAATTAAACGTTCAACTATACTCTTTGTTATCTCATACGAGCATCAGAAAAAATCTTTGGTATATACCTTGTTTTGACACAACAAATCTGAAAAAAATGAATAATTAGTACCGTAAATAAATAACCAAAAAACTGGGGCGCAATGGCCTCTCCCTTGCTAAAATTTAGATTAAGTGGGTCGTACAAAGTCTACCTGGAGTTCTCCTTTTCTCGTTCGCCCTTCGAACACCATGGATGCCAAAAATGAAACACTACCGGCTTACTGCCACAAAGGATCTTCTTGACTTCCTCGAAATTCTCTTTCGCTCTCTGGCGTCCCACACACCATGCGCACGAGACCAACTTGGCCTCTCCTGCCCTTGTGAGCACCGAGTCACACACTGGTGTCACCGATACCCAGATAAGTTTCACCTAAACTTGACCTTCTCAGACTTCAACAACAAAGCTCACTCTCGGTGTGACCTTCTGCTCACACTGCTATTTTATTCAAATTAAATAACTTTCAATGGAAGTAAGAGCTTGATTAAAATCTAGCGTAGTATTAGCTTCATTTCCACTGAAAGGAATATCGCTTCTTTTGGAGAGTTTCCTCGCTTCAATCCCCGCAATTCCATCGCATATCTCAGCTTTGGCATTTGCCATAGGGAAATCTGAGCTTTTAAGTAGCAAGATAAATGCTTGGGACATTTGAAGACTGTATTTCCCAATACTTACCGGACTCTTTTATGCTAAAATCGCAGGGCACTCTCATGTGGGCAAAACATACATGCCTCGATATCTTTGGTCGAACATCGATAGTTCTCCGGAAGCCTGAAAGCAGCACTTGACAGCTCCAGGAGTTCAAATTTCAATTCGTGACTATTGCTATGCTTACTTTTTTATTTCACAAGCATTGTGATGTTAACCTTCCGAATGTTGATGTTGATAAAAATAACATTAATACGATGAATTAACCACTAATTACCAGTGATATCCAACTAGAGCAACTGTCAAGTAACTTTATCGATACTCGAAATTACGGACAAAGCTGGTAATTAATAGCGAAGTAGTGTGTGAAGCTTGCAACGAATTGTGTAACTACTATCTACGTATATAGCTTTGACATATATAGTACAGTAAATGAATTTACTACTTCAGGAACGTTTGATTCGTATGCAGACAGCAAATCAACATACGATATATTTTTATTATTTGATGCCATAATAGTCATTTAACCTTGTCCCGGAGGGCGCAAGCCCCTGGGAGTTACTACTACATAGCCTTTCCAATGAATACGTTTTGTTGCATTTGTATTTCCCGAAATTAGAAATTGAGCGTTAATAAGTTGGTGCGTTTCGTGGAGCAGAAAAATCTGAACTCGGTGTTATCCGCACTCTAATTATAATCACCGCGGAAACGCACAGCTCGCAGACTACGCCCCCCCCCTCCCAAATAGACGTTGCACGCGGGGCGCTAACACGAAAAAAAGCCTGTCACCAGTACAGCACTCGCTTCCTGTCGCTACTACGGTAGGCAAGTTTGCATGCTAGTTCCCGTGTTTCAAGTATCGGACATGTTAAGTTTTTTTTAGGCATTCGGGCTATCTAACAGAAGCATTGTTGAAATTTGGCACCAATGAAAACAACAGAAATTCAATTCACTGCCGTCCGAAAATTTTGCTAGCTTTTAAAACAACTGTTACTGCTCTTATCTTATATTTTTTTAGCATTGTCGGAAGAGGCTATAAGCAGAATGTCGCATTCCAGTGCGACTCAACAGAACACTCCCTCAAGATTTAGGATGTGCCTCTATTTCAACAACTTTTTATCCCATGCCATTGGCGCATTCCTAAGAGCAATTTTCGCTACTTTACTAACAGAATCTCACATTACCGATATCATCACTCAATAACGCTGCCTGCCGAAACGACTTGATTTCAAGACACCTCTTTGTTCAGATAAAAACCGAAATTCTGACCAAGATTGATGGACTCGAGACCGTTGCTTATCTGACACTGGAATGTTAGGCAAAAAGCTCGGAAAATATGAATGATTGAAGTTCGCTGTTCGCAAGTCTTTATAGTTGTAACCCATTACCTCCTAGCGCTGCTCTATTGCCAGTGGTTGTTGGAGCTGCAACAGTACGCCCGCTTATGTTCGTGCAATGTTGAGTTATGAGTCAGACCTAAATATGCTATCGTATTGCACAGGGGTTATGAATGTAGGGCAGACCTTTCCTACAAAGTTCAGTGGAAGTATAAACATGTAGGGCAGGTCTTTCCTATAAAGTTAGGGGGAAGTATAAACATGTAGGGCAGGTCTTTCCTATCAAGTTCGGTGGAAGATTAGAACCCGTTAACCGTCACAGAATCACGGTAACTTTTATACCGACCATAACTGAGCAGGTTTTTTATATTGTAGCTCGTAGTGCATAAAACAAAACATTAGCAGCTTATATTCGATAGCATGGAACATGAACTGCTCTCGTAAAGACTATTTTTTCCGACATATGATTTACTGTAGCGCTTTAAGTCTGGACCAATATCGTCCGTCCCATTCGTTAAATCCCAGGCAAAGAAATTATTAATGGGCAGATGCCCACGTAGATATACTGCATCACCATTCAGTGCTGTACATGCCCAGCATTCCTTTGCGTTATATATCGTTACCAACAACGGTCTGCATGCACGTAGCTTGATTCTCCGCTGTTATAGACGTATCACACCATACAAAATATATGTGCCCAATTTGCCCCACCCGTTTAAGCTATTAATTGGCATTTTTTTCTATTTTTCTTGTTTTGTTCTCGACTTGCTTCTTGTGCATGCGTTGTGTGATTATCTTCCATGCATGGATTCCCCATTTCCTTGGCATACTACTTGCCTTTGCATCTTCCTTTCTCAAAACACCATGTGAAACCCCGATACAGCACTTTAAAGGTCTTGCAGATGCTTATGAGTCAGTTCACTTTCATTCCTGCTTTCTGACCTCCTGATATCAGCCTATCTGCCTGAATCCATATGCAATAACTTCAGCACCCCCTTGTCGCGTAGTGTGAGTGCAGTATTATATATATAGGCTAGCCGCAGACGCCACAACTGACAAACCAAAACCGCCAGAAGCATAACCTCCTTGGGAGGTATCATAACTGCAGGGCGCAGTGCGCCTGTACAGGTTGGTCAACTCTGGCACTTGCGGTTTTTCTCTGACGAAAATGATTCGTACCATAAATCTGCGGTAAAACATGGTTCTTCAAATAAGGCATTTCGTTTACGGAGGCCCTTCATTTTAACTCGGCGCTTATTATCCGCTTCATTAGGGTGTTAGCTCCAACCGAGTCATTTGTTCAACATAGTATGTTAAAAGACAATGTGAGTCAACAGCTGCATGTGTGTGGGAAGAGCACTGGTGACTTTAACGTGAATATTGTTAGCAGTTCTCGAAATTTGATCATTTCTGTACCTTTTAGATTAAGATATTTTATATTCGTTTATCTTCATAATTGTAGTTATGTTGTTCTGAATTATGACAGAAAAACAATGAAAGTAAGATATATTGTGAAGGTTAAACTTTATTTCATTCAAGAGAAATGTGAAAAGTAAATTTAAAAGCAACTGAGTCGTAAATAGCTACCTGCGAGTTTGGCACCACGGCAACAGAATTTGGCTGTTTTTTTTTTTGCTTTTGTTAAATTATTTAAGAGCAATGTCAGTCAGTTTTGTTGCTAGTCGCCCGGCCCAATAGACGGGGCTTTTAAAAGGATAGTACCAGACTGTTGTTTTTCCGATTGATCCCTCTTCTCGTTTGCTGCTATTGAAGTTGCACAGCGTGTATACATCGGAATTCGCTGCGTAAATCTGTCCCGAAGGGAAGTACGTACCCTGAGATTACAAAGGCAAAAAAAATTGTTTAATTGCCATATATACAATTGCACTAAATGAACTGATGATTATAGTAAAAGTACAGTGATTGCTTAATTTTGTGTATGTGCGTATCAGCAGTGTCGCTACATTCGTTGCGGTTTATTAAACTTTTTTTTTTTACTCGAATCATGCTGTTGGTATTAGAGTAGCCCTCGACTCTTGTTTTGTGGCATAGATTGTGTTGGTTGGTGTACATGAATGTGAAGACCTTTTTGGATTTTTACTGTACTCAGAGAAGTGAATCGCCAATGGAAGCAAGGAATATCTCTAGGTGACGCAACGTACAGAATGACGAAACGTCAGTAGCATTAAATTATTACATTCTGCGTGCGGTTCTTCTACTCCTCTTATAGAGCTTGGGCCTTTAAGATATACACTAGAATACAATGAATAGAACCCTTCCAGTAACTCCATTTTTATCGGACACGATGAAGTCTCGTTTTGCCAATCTTCTTGCACTGTTTTCAGCATCTTGTTCCGTCTCCGAGATACTTTCCGCTTTATTTCTCGTCAGAAATATCATCCTGATCACATACATATGAAAGATAAAGTGGAAGTAGGTGCATACAGTACCTATTCCTTACGAACTTCTATGATTACCTCCCAGGAAGATTTTTTGATAATTTCGAACCCGGTCACACTGCGATGGGCCTTTCCTTTTTTTCTGTATTTGAGTCTGCCCCTCTCATGCTGTCTACCTAGTTATTTCCATCACACTACCTGTCAACCTCACATCATTATCTGCAGCCCTCATTACGAATAACCCAAGTGACCTAACAACTTACAGTACACCAACAATGTTGATGATAACCGCAATCGATATTAACCGTAGTATTGAAGTGACCGTGAGGGTATACGTGCAGGGCTCTTGAGTACGACTAATGAGGAAACTAATGACTAATGTTCTCAAAATGGAGCGTAAGATTGTAGAATTGAAGGCATACGGTAACTTGGAAGTTGTCTTCCATCTTCCTAAAACGGCAAATAATAACAATACATAATTTACTGAATGCTCATCGCACTGAGGAACATTACCGTTTCGCTGTAGCACAGGGAAACTAATCAAGAGAAGACCGGTTTAATAATATGAGTGTGTGGGGTGGGTTGAGGCAACAATTAGGTGCAATAAGGAGTGCGCAGAACCCTCAACAGGCACCACATTACCGCCTTCATTCATCACAGCGCTGGGGCCTGCGGTCGAAGGCAACACCCGCTCCACTGAGTCCCGCCGTCTCGGGCTTTTCTTCACTAGGGGTCGGCGCTGCGGGCCCACCAGTCGCCGAACTGTTGTAACTTTCGGAGTATTCTTTGTGTCCACTTTCCGGAGCCCCTTACCTCTTTGTTTTACTTTGTTGCTCATAAGTAACGATTCAAATTGTGATATTCGTAAGAAAGAAACTGCTAAACCCTTTTGTGCCTCAATAGAACATCACTTTTCGTAGGAATAACACTACATGTAATGTCATCATATGTGTACTGTAGGCACTAAAGGGTTAATTCGTAATGCAGATGCAGTCATTCTTTCTTGAGTTTGTTTCAACAGCTGAGTTTGGCAAATGGTGCCCAGTCTCGAACATTAAATAAAGGATGTCAGTGAAGCGAAATCCAATCTGTGCTGCCCGCATAAAACATCAACTTTTGGAAGCAGTGGCACTATTTGTCCCTAAGGATGTAGTAAATTTTGTGACACCATTAGTGTCATATAGTAATAGTACACGAGTTTCAAAATTTAATTTTGAAGAAATTCTGCTTTACTATCTATCGACGTACTATATATCCTTAATTTCTTCCTCTGTTAGATTATCTTCAATGTGGAGATGGAGGCTTAAACTATTCAACATAATATTAATAAAAGGCAATAGTCGACATTTGCGCTTCGGTACTGTACTTCACCTCGCCAACATTGGATTGTATCCAGACGTATTTGCTCGAACGTATTGTTTGAACAGAAAACCACAGTGAACTATTAAACCAAGACCCAAATGCGAGACGGCTCGTGGAAATTTACAACCTGGAGCATGACACAACCGCATGGGACAACGATCTGACAGGCACTACGCTCTGAACAGACTTGTCTCCGGACTGCGGACATATCTTTTTTTTTTTACACGC
Source organism: Parhyale hawaiensis (assembly GCA_001587735.2). NCBI lineage: Eukaryota > Metazoa > Arthropoda > Malacostraca > Amphipoda > Hyalidae > Parhyale > Parhyale hawaiensis. Next base: position 50,520,270 of record LQNS02278091.1, on the reverse strand, counting down.
ACCACCTATACTATCACCTATAAACTATCACTTCGCTGTAGAGGTTGTGAGCACCTTGACTGCTAATATTGTACACTGCTCAACATTTTCCCTAACATTGCAAGTCGCCTAAATTGAGGGGGCGCGATAAACCGGGTTACTTGCATTCAATGTCGAAACTTCTCGTGTGTATGATCAGAAAGTGCAGGCTGCAGCGTCTAGTCCCGTACGTAATTCATTTACACTGACGAGTTGTCAGTAGCCTGTTAAGCAGGCTTTCTGTCCGGCATTTACCCTTTCCTTCCAGCTGGAATCTTTACTCGAGTCCAGATCTTGGGCCTAATGATTGCAGATATTCCTGACACGAAACGACGAGTGTTTGAATGAGCGTCTAAATTAAGGCTGCAATCTGTGCAGCTGTTGCACTGAACAGAATCTTGTTCACCAACTCACAGAGCATCGCATTCTGTTTTTACAAGGGACTTCTCACCAACATCCACTAAACGGACACCAAAACTGCTCATATTATATGCTTGTCAAATACTTTTTACTTAGCGACAATTTGTGCAAACGTTTTATTACCTTTGGCTTCTATAGCTCTACCATTCATCAGATTATTAATTTCTAATAGTTTCATTTTTTTCTGTGTTCAGCCTTTTTTATGAGTGCATACAATAAGTATTGTACTCTTTGTCCCTGGCTGCCTGAGTATCTGGACATTTGGTACCTTTTTCTTTTTGCGCCTGCATCATTTTCCCTTTGCCGTGCACCGCCTGAACGCTGCATCAACTCCAACTCTTCAGCCCATATGCAGCGGCTCTGTGAGTATCTGCTGTACAGCAATGCATCCGAAGACCTGGCGGCGCTGCGAATAAGACGGATTGCGGTTCATCCCGAGGTAAAATATGCGCCTGTCTTTCCACAGGAGACCGTGCATAATTTGCAGTCTTATTTCCATGGCTAATTGTTACATATTGATGGTGAGTGCGTAGGATCATGACCGGACGGTGTTTCACCATACCGACCGCGCAGGTAATGAACAACTTGGTGGTGCGTACGCCTCAGTGCTGTAGCTGTATACGCTGCCCCATTAGCAAAATGCGCCCACATCAGTGTTTTACACTGAATATAGACACACATACCGCACGTTTGTAATGCGAAGGAGAAGGAAACACCCGAGAGTCACTTCTCGAGAGACATTGGGTGGACTACAGGTTTAGGTTAGTTAGGATCGTTTGTGATGTGCAGATGTCGCGTATCAGAAAACGCTATAAAAATATCTAACTATAGTTAGGCGTTTAGAATTTCCTTCCTACCTGAACTATTTCTTGGGGCCGGTATAGTACTTCACCTACCTGAGATTCAGATATTATATGTGTGCCTATAAGTTAAGTTAGCCACCAATTATAGCAGAACCGAACCTGTCCTTATCTATTCTTAATTAGGTACTCAACCTAGTGATGGGTCGGATGTCATTTTTTGGACATCCGCGGATGCGGTTGCACGTGTGGATGTTGCCATCTTGACGTCCGTGGATGCAGATGCGGCTGCGGATGTCAAAAAAGGTGCGGATGTTTCGCGGATGCGAATATTCGCTCTATCACTAACCTAACCTATTCTAACCTAACAAACATACATTGAGGTAAGTCCCACTCGTTATGTTCGCCGGGCCCCTATTTCTCTTTTCCAATGCCCTGTGGCTAACTTTGCTCTACATCCTTTTTTCTAGTCTTGGAGCATGTAAGATTACATGCGCCTGTGTGAAGTGTGTTGTAGTGCTTAGGGACGCTTTACCTACTATACAGTATAGCCTAACGTAATTTATTCTCTATAGATCATTGAAATGCATTTGAAGTGCTCGTGCCACCGAATAGCTTGCTCTATAGCCACAAGAATGATCGCTTTCTATTGCAGCTGAAAATTAATGAACCGACACCCTAACTAATTTATATGGTGAATTATGACCCGTAGAGGAGTGATGATTTACAGCCTTCAACTGGGCCAAAATTAGCTCAGCTAAATTTACTGACGAGAATCAAGCTCATCGCCTTTCGTTTGTACGGATTTGTGTCAGCGAACGCTTTTTCATACCATAGGAGAAAGTTAAATTACAAACCCACATTGAAACAGAGCTATATTTTATATGCTTTACGTAGTGCTGCAGTGAAGCGAAAGCCGTCGCTGTATTGGCAATTAATGGCTTCTTGGCTTACCTGTGTGTCCAAGCCTGTCGGCCGTTGCCCGTCCGCTTAGTATTGTCTGTTTGGCCCTTTTTGACTGTGGTTGTTTTGTGTTGAGTTGCACATACAGCGTTTAATCTTTTGTGGTGGAGGTTCTGTGATCCTGCTTGTTGTATATTTCAGCGAGGACTCTAGTTCCTATCTAAAAGTAATACAAAAATTTACCAATAGTTCTATTAAAAAAATTTTTATACCAACCTTATCGGTGAATATTCCACGGTTAAATAATATTTTACTCTAATATGTATCAAACCTAAGATATGTTACTATAACACCGTATTTTAACCAGAAGCGGCGAGGTTACCTAACCCGCCCGTCTAGACTAGTGAACGCGTGACGGGCTCTGCCTAACCTGATGCTGTCCGTCCATCGTAACCTTTCTATCCTAAAGAACATCGTTTAACCCGACGTACCTCATCTAACTTAAGGCACCATATCTAACTTACCCCTGGCACTATTCACTATGGAAGTTGGTATAGGCTGACTGTAACAAAAATTAATGCAATGCAAATGCAACCGAGTTTTGACCACATACCTATCTCTTGTCATGTAATCTCCTTAGAAGGTGTGGTGGCTGAATATTAGACTTTAATTTTACATTATGCACTTCTATTAACTGTATAAATATCTATATATCGCGAAAAAATGGTTACTGTAATTGTCTACCTTTGTTCTCTAATTTTTACAGTCAATCTTGGATTTATTCCGCCATGAGAGGACATATACATGTATTTTGATAAAAGTCATAGAGAGTTAAGACAAAAGTCTCATTCCTCGGACGTACTTCTTGCACTGTTCTCCATCCAGAATTAGCACTCATTTCTAACCTCTTTTTCTCATAGTTTGCAAATAATTTAGCCTTTCATAATCTTTGACATTTTTATTTTTTATCGGTTAATCTAATGTTTTTAATACTGCTGCGGGATTCTTTCTTATTCTACGAAAACCCATCGTTTTTCTGCTTGATTCTTTGTGATAACTAGAAAACAAAATTTAGTTCACTTGGTTAATTTCTTCAATAAGCAATTCTTAAAACTGCTTCTCCCGCACTAGATCATTGCTACACATTTTCCATATTAGTAATGTCATGAGATACCGGCAAACTAAATATTATATGACATCTAAACAACGGAAATCTGTATCTGTGAAAAGTTTAACATGGACTTTAGTCTTCTCTTTGGAACAGACTGTTTTTTTTTTTCGAAAAGAGAAAAAATCATAGCGATAGTTACAGTTCCTTGCAGTCGATATGAAAGCGTTTGACATGTTAAATTTTTCCCTTAGTAATAAAAGAGTAACGTACAGACGAACGGACGTACGTATAGAACCATGAAATGAATCATAACGTTATAATGATGAACACCGTCGTGTGCTAGCATATTTACATGTTGATATATATAATTTCTTTTATATTCATCTAAGTGTAGAATGAAATGCTCAGCTCAGATCATCCCTTTTGACAGTATGAGTTGGCGTTGCAGCGTAGCCTTCAAAAGCATACTAGTAACGAAAACATGTTATGAAGAAGGGTCATCATAAGTTTCTCACTCCGTCATTTCTGCTAGCGCGGGCACACTAGTAATATTAAAGATTGCACTCACAATAATATTATAGATTGTACCCACGATAATATTAAAGATTGCACCCACAATAATATTAAAGATTGTACCCACGATAATATTATAGATTACACCCACAATAATATTATAGATTGCTCCCAGAATAATATTACGGATTGCTCCCAGAATAATATTACGGATTGCTCCCAGAATAATATTATATATTGCTCTTAGAATAATATTATAGATTGCAATCCTATTTCGCTCACTTGCCGTGCCGCAATGTTCTGTTGCCGCCTTCAAATCTCAGTCTGTTGAGACTCTGGCATACCCATACCAGCCTGTTCCCGAGTCCGAAACGTGCGCTCATTTTTTAGTCGATTTATATGATAGGCGCAATTGGTAATGCAGTTCGCGAATGGTGTCTCTCTCCTGCAAGCAATAACGTCAATGCTGTCCCTGTGGTAAAGGCTGGTGATGACAAACTCATGTTTCCATGATTACCTCTGGGGCTGACCGTCGATCTCCTACGCCCAAATGCGTAAGCCATGGGAATGTCTTCAGAAAAAGAAGCGTGAACGCGTAAGCCATGGACTGTCTTTCATGATTGGCTTGCGTATGTCTTCCACGGATAATAGCCAAACGTTTTGAATTATACTGACAAGCGTATATGCCACGAAAAGTGTACGTGCAGTGCTCCCTCTTCAGAATTTGGTCGCAAATGGGGTGCCCTCACACAAAAGGCCTGCTTATTAAATATAATACAAATTTCGGATAAAAGCCCATATACGCCATGAAATGCAGAAAAGCTTGGCGGCTATGAAGCTCAAAGCTTTCGTATGTCTAAAACCTTTCAAGTTTCTAAAACTATGTACATTTTGTGCCCTGCGTTGTCTTCATTGAAAAATTGAGAAAAGTGGAAAAAACATTACAAGTTATAATAGAAAATAGATAGTATAAGAAAAGAAGATCTATAATGCGTGAGACAATTCAAACATATACAAGCATTAAAGCAGCAAACAAACCTTTTTACCTGTCGTCATTATATTATAAGAGTCAGAATGTTTATTAACATCAATTTTCATTTCAATTTTAAAATTTGTCCAAATTTCTTTCCATATTAGATCTGCCTGTTTCTTTTCCGCTTTGTACCTGCCATCGTTATGTCTTCCTATTATATTATTTCCTCATTATGCAATAAACAACATTTATGGATTTAAAATCCGTTTAGGTAAAAGTAGCTTCTCTGTTGAGAATGTACCCACCTCGTGTACTGGTGCACATGCATCTCGGAAGAATGCCGTCTATGTTTCCAGAACATATAATCGAACATGGCATGCCTTTAAGTGATTGGTGAGCTTATATAAGCCATGATATTCCCTTTGGCTGCTGACCCTCGTACACTGTGGAATGTTCTGCACAACTGACGTGCGAAGCCGTGTCAGATGCTCAGCATAGCTACATATGGGGTGTAAGCACGCATGCCATGGCATACCTTCTGAAATTGACACGTGAGCCTCAGCATGTTTTCCTTGCAGGGCACATAAACGTGCGGAATGCTTCAATTAAACTGTAACTATACATTTGCATCAGCCTTGGACTGCCCCCACAGAGAGCAATTTGACGTAGCCAGCGGACGAAATACTCTAGTTACATATGGCTTGATGAAGCCTTGAGATTGTCACCGTGAAAATTTTCCCCGTCTAAACATTTAACATGCAATGGCTGGAACTATGTCAGGCTTTTTTTCCGTGCAAAATCGTGACACTAACGACCTATAGTGAGAAGAAATAGATTTCGTACCAGAGACGCTTACGATAGCTTAACGATTGAGTAATTTTGCGGGAAGAATCCCCCTGTTTGTCAGCCATAGACGAAGTTAGTTGCTGTGTTGCTGCAGGTCCTCTGCTCTGCAACCTACGACCGCTGCCCTGGGAACTTTCACTACGTTATCGTGAGTAATGGCAATCTTATGAATATACGCTGGAAATCTGCCGCCTTATCGCTTCATCGAAAGCTTGTAGGACACAAAGAACGGCCAGCACATGCAAGAGGCCCTTCTCGAAGTGAAAGCCGGACGCCAAGTTTTCTATAAACATATTCAACAAGTGCGTTCCATCCTCTCACTGTACTGCACTCAGCAGCGATGATTACTCCACGAATTAATTCATAAGTTACCCACTGTGCTCTGATGACAATCATTCGTTAGGATTGCTGACGTTAAGCTACCTGGACGAACACGCTAGTCTACCTCGCAACAGTTGTACCTCACCCTGCTACGGCATTACGTCTACCTTCTACCTATCTCTGCAGCCGACTCCAGCCGGTTTAGCGTTGACCATTTATAGCTCAATGAGCAAACATTGAGGACGAGTTGCAATGGCACAGGTCGCGCCCATACCAAGGCACACGGACTTCCCAGTGCCTCTTTTTTTTTATATTTCGTATGGACGGCAGCTGTCCATAAATGTAGCGTGACCCGACCTAAATTATTGGCTTTACTTCATCTACTCATGATAGTTTTTATTACGCCTTAAAGATACGAACGCGGTATGGCGCGAGCTGAGATAGTGGTTCGCTCCATATGAACGAACGGGGAACGGGCAGACATCTTTTCTTGAACATGACAATGTAAAGTATGCCTTAACATACGCGCATTCCATATGGATGGACACTCTACTTTATCTGCCCCTCAGGGAACATAGGCCATATATATAGGGTCAGGGTAGTTAGGTTCGCGCATCCTGTCGTAGGGGGAGTTGCGTCCCTAGTAGGACCCTCTATAGTACCTAGCTTAGCTTTAGCTACAGATTCGAGACGTCTTTCCTATGAACCTACTTTGCTTTCTCCCATTTTCGTACGTACTCCTATCGAAGATACTCGCCTCTATTTTTCCTCACCTTTCCCTACTCGCTGTTCCCATGCACGTTGATCCTGTGTGGGAAAACGCTCGTGCATGGGTTCCACGTTGCTCATAACGTACTGCAAATCTCTTATTTTTTTTAAGCTTCCACTGTGTTTTCGAAAGAGGCTTAAATTAATTCCTGTGATGCCTTTATTTTTCTGAAAGTGTGTGGATACGACATGACAGGTCTGCAGTTGTCTCTCTCTGGAAATGACGAGGTATGATCTGAAATACTGGCTGTTCTAAATATGACCGTGTTGTTGTCTTGAATTTCTAAATTTGACTGGTAAATGGCATAATTAGCAATTCGAATGGTTCGCTGGAAACTGTTAGGTGAACCATCTGCAAAAACGCAACAGTTACGGACCAGCTGAATTCCAAACGTAATATGCAGGATGGCTGTTATACATGGCATGCGCATCGTGTGTTCTTTCCTCTCCTCACCTATTTTTTAATATTGGTTAGGAAATGCGTTTACTTGCGTGCGTATTTTTTGCTGCATGGAAAATGCACCCGCGTGCTGGCACTCGCGATTGAGCGTCTCTTGCTTTTTGCCTTATCCAGAGTCTAAATATTTTACATCTTACGTACAATATAAATTACATGCAGTTTAAGTGGCTGGAAAAAATTGCCATGTTTACTGCCTAATGTTCCTTTTCTGTTCGCAATTTGTACGCTACACTCGCAGATATCGGAAGAAGTCGTGATAACAATATTATGCCATCATATGTTGGCGTGGCTCTTCTCTTTGCTTAGCTGCATCTGCCTTTACTGTGTAATCATTTAAGTAATTCTAGACGACACTTTCTCTCTTGTTTTACTCCAAGTCTGCATAATTTTTATTACCTTATGATCCAGTAATCACATCAATTGACGTAAATTATGGATAAATAATTAAAAATATCCTGCAAACTGCATCTCTAACTGGACCATAAATATTCTAATTAAGAAAACATTACTTAGTATCATTTTCAAGGAAAGCATCGACAGTTTTAATACATACCCTCGATCGTACTTCGAAAACTCAACACATCACATTATAGCTAAAAATAGGTTTCAAAACTGAAAACTAAGTGATAAATAAATTTGCTACTATAGTAAGTGTTCCATAATTTTTGTATATCTCGTAAAAAGCAATAAATTTTTTTACTTGCTGCACTGTGCATCAACACATGTACATTTTTTTTACGTATATGCGTCTACAGTCAAAGCTGAACAGCTTTAATATAACTGCCAAAACTTAAAAGGGAGGCCATAAATGCTTCCTTCAGTGGTCCTTCAGTGATGCCAACTCAATTTCCTACTTGCTAATTCTACTGCGGATTTAAGCTTTTTTGTACGTATTCATTTCAGCAATCAACATTTGGCAGCCAAAAAGTAAGCACCAGAGCTAAAAAGCGGCCATAAATACTTCAAGTAAGTATTCCATGATATCAACGGATTACAATTGTGTGAGTGTCGTCCCTGCATGTATATGGCATTGCGACACACACCTTTCCTTCGATTTACTTAAGAGAACATCTGTGCTTATTTATAACCAATATCTCCCCATGTTGCGTCCCAATTACATTTCTTTCTATGTACCTTGATCGATCCACTTTAATGCGTAGCTGTGTTACTTGCAACCACCATACATAAAATAAATAAATTGAATCAGCGAATGAAACTAATTAACTGTAAAACACACATGGAAGACACCACACTCATTGCCGACTAACTGAGCACCTTGAGGCCTCGTCTTGAATTACACACACTGACTCCTAGAATCTGATAAGGAAGAAATGTTGTCGCTATCGCCGCCATTAATAGCACCAATAATTGTCATGGTCGCCATGCTAGTGTCTATCACTGATTACATATAAGGTCAGAACTATTTGTTTCAGCCCTGCTTCTTTGTTTTACGACCATCGTGAAATGCTTTCAAATTCCTTAAATGCTTTAGAACGTGGAAAGCGTTACGGAAATCCTTTCTCTAGTTGTAGAGTAGATCACAAGGAGAATTTTAACCCTGTCGTACCCAGGGTTGGCTGTTAAGCTACTACTGTTCTTTTTTTATTAATAACAATGCAGTTAATAGAAAAAGAATCCCTTGATTCCAAGGAAATAGCGCAGCCTAAGTAAATTACGATTAATTACATCCCACTTCATGCCTTACACCCATAACTACATGGATATAAGGTTAGTCAGCCCCGTTGCGTAAAAGTAAGAGTTGCATGCTATATTGTTACTGGTTTGGAAGACCATGAAGCAAGAATTAATGCGCGTAGTACTAATGGAGTGATTCTATCAATCATTATTGCACTTATACTCTCGTGTTTGTACTTTTTTCTGACGTTTCACACACTATACCTTGTACTAAAAACCACATTTGGTTAAAAAAATGTATTATGCGAAGTTCATGCATTATTAATAGTTAGCTGCATAGTAACAGTAACGTATTAATTTACAATTACTGCAGCCATAAAGTGAGTTTGCATAACTTGACCTACATTCTTAATTCTTACCATCACAACTGCTTCTCTTTACAAAAGCTACAACGTTTCTCAGCCATGCCCGATTATTCATGAGAAGGTTAAACGTTTGTGCAGCTTCCAGCCTTCTTCCATGCTGGACACACTATACCTTGTGACAACCGATCAAGCTGAAAAAAAAAACCGTCGCTTTTCCTGACCAGTTAGATTACTTTTGCATCTTTTCCCCGACTCGTTAAGCCAGTGAAGATATTAGCTTTCGAATTTTTACAGGCAGTGCAAAGAGAGGCGCTTGCTCTCGGTGTGCTGAAGCGGGACTTAAGCTCTGTATCTGCTATTCTTTCTGGAATACCAATGAGCTGTGGACTCTTGGCCCGACCTATGGACACGGGGCGCGCTTCTGCTTTTATGGGGCACATGCTTCTTTTACCATGAGAAGCTCTTAACATGTTTAAACTTTCAGGACGCGGAACTCTTTACAAGTCTCTCGTGTGCTTCGACGATGTGAACCTTCTTTTACAAGGAGTTGCGATGCTCCAAAAAAGCGAATTAGGTCAAAGTAAAATTTCTTGACGTTGCTGTCTTGTCCAGGTGGTGTGCTTTCGATGCGTCCCAGCTGCAGTTCGAGTGTCTACACAAGTTAATTCTGTAGTCGGTCATTTAATTCATTTTGTGCTCTATTAAGCAATACGAATTTAACTTTTACACCATATTATGTCTTCGAATATTCTAGGTTATAGCGAAACTATTTTTTTCTTATTTTACATTTCGATGATATGAATGACAAACTAATACCCGTATAAGCCTGGGCCATTCAATAGTGATATGCAACACAGGGCTTGCACCTTCGTGAAACATGAATGCGACTATAGATTTAAGTTTCAATATATTCACAGCTCGATATTATTGAGCATTGACATATGCGGTTCTCTCGCCCCCAAGGTGTATTTATTAATACTGTTATTATTTTAAGTTCTGCGCTGCAAATACTTTAGAACTTTTTATCCAGAGCGCTGCGACCTTCAATTGCCCCGAAACGTGTGCACTCGGCATAATTTTATTTGAAAAAGTTCAAGAAACTCAGAAAAAATTATGCCGGTAGGGAAGAACCCAAAGTTTATTACTTAGTTTATACTTATTCCAGCAACTTGCTATGCAAACGTTACCCAACTTTAGTGAAATTTGTTCCGTGAAGAAGGAACTTTAACACGCTACGAGCGCGCCCATCTCTCGTATGTTGGAAAGCAGCTCTCCACTTGCGGCAGTTTACGACGCATTGTTGCACCGTAACCGTTTGCTCTAATCTCTGCCTAACTTGCGCCTCTGAACATTTACAGCGAAGGTAATAACTGTTTCTGTTTGCGCCGTTCGTCACTGCTGCTGCTCATGACGTATATGAGCGGTATTACCAGTGACGAGAAACTAGTTAGAAATTCGCCATTCCATGCGACGGCTTCGATGAGCAAGGCGGGTCGTACGTAAAAACTTACGCATTTCATTATGACAAATACGCCCTAGCGAGAGACGAAAACTTGACGTTTTTCTGGATTAAATCGTTCGAGGTTACTGAAATTATGTTATATTGCTAGGAATTCGTAGTCAATTTAACCCTTTAACTCCTAGTGTTGCATATATGTGACTCTTTTCTCTTTCCTTATAAAATGGCAGCCTTTCATGAAATTGAAATGATCATTGTGCTTTTCTGTTAGAATTTGGTACATACATAGAATTCCAACATATTTTCATGTTTAGCTTATATATCGATCGCACTAGTCTACGTCAGTTGTCGTTGACGTTAAACACAAGTTGCAGCTGCACGTATATAAAATACATTATCTGTTACTGATTGCAGGCTACATATGAATGGAGAACTGTAATATTTAATACTGTAGCAGCTAAAATTTAGAAAAAAAAACATTGATTTTGCAGGCAGGAAAGTATGTTCTTTACGATAAAAAAACCTGGTTTCTTATCACTAACGAACTAATATTTTAGCTTCTAAGTAATAATAATTAATCGTAAACGACACTGTTGTTCATCACAAACGACAATGTGCATTAATGGACGCAAGCTCAAACGATAGGGTAGTTCACAGTTAACTAATTTTGTTTAATGGCAAACAGCCATTTTTCTGTGTGATGGAGTTATTGAATGAATAAATTCAATCATTTACTTTACCGATCAGCACCTAAATATCGTGTATTTCTACAAACTGAACATTTATACGTATTATATATATATATACATTTTTTCAACCATCAGAGGCTAGGAACTTGAGGAAATTATGCACATGCTTGAAGAGTAGAGTGAGGATAAGATTGAAAAGTCTATATTGAACCTCCAGCAGCCAGTGCGGAATAAGAACAAGACTCGACTGATGAGGATGAAGGTGGTATAGTGGATAATATATCAGGTCGGCTACTTCGTGCAGGCGCAAGAGCTTGTTTTCGAATGGGGAAAAGCATGGGAGACCAAGAACTGTTGTAACTTGAAGGTGAAAGCCAACAGAAAAACTTCTTGGGATTATAAAGATTTTTATGATGAACGTCCTATCTTTCCCTTACCAAATTACTCAAAATATACTAGTCAGTCACTGACCGAACTTTTTGAAACATTTCCCAACGAGAATGTATGAACACTGTTGCAGGTTGAAAGCACTTGATATGCACAGTTTCGGAATGTATGACGGACTACAATATCAATAAGTACCGCAAAAGAGTGAAGAGTAAAAAATGATGTTGTCAATCTTTACATGGTTCGTCTACGCTGTGATTCAAAATGCTTGGATACTTAGTAAAGAAGAAAATAAAGCCAAAAGTCAACTAGATTTCCGTCGTTCAATTGTACAACCGTATGTGAAAACTATGGCTAGTGTTCAAGAGGAACTGGGCTCCCAAATCTTTCTAGAAATTACTATTATTACTAGATTCAGTGTTTTATCATCCCAGACGCAATACGAAAATTTCTGGAAAAAGTAGCTTAGACTGTCGCATAACGGATGGTCTCAGACTGGATTCACGGCAGCATTTAGTGATATTCATAGCAAACAATAAAGGCAGGAAGTGCGCAGGTGCAGGTTGTAGGAGTATTTTAAGAACAGAGTGCAAAACGTGCGAAATTGGGTTTTGCACAAACTGTTTTGAGAGTTTCCACGTTCAGGATGAAATGATCCCGCAGACGCCTAGCGTTGCGTATATGCAACACCATTAATTTTCATTTACTTTAAAAAATATGACTTTTGAAAGGAAAATAAAGCTTTACCTCTGTTTTTGTTGTTTATGCAGTGATATTCAAGTAAAAAATAAGATATATTCAGAAAATAAATAATTCCGGCGTTAATGGGTTAATAAAAATTGTTACAAACTCGATAATTTCGAGTCTAAGGCATTTGCGTTATATATTACCGATGGAAATTCCCACGTTTCAATTGGAGCAAGCAGAGTAGGGACAGCCTAAGATTTTTTTTGTATGGAAGTAATCACACAATGTGTTGTTCGAGGACGAAATTAATGTACAAAGTGAAAATGGCACGAATAGCACCTCAGTACCCCCCGACTAGCGTGTTTTGCGTTGCAAAGAAAGGAATAGGAGGAAGCCTTGAAAAAAATGGTACCAGGCGCCTCCTGAAGCTATGCAATCGCCGAAAGCAATTCGTGCAGAGTGCTACACCTGCTGAGTTTCCTTAGGTTCGGCTTAATTTGGAGTGCACGGCCAGTTTCAGTGATTAATGGTGTATTTTTGATTGAAAATTGTATCACTGGTTCTTGCGGCTTCCATGACTTATGGAGTGAATTATTCACCTCATACATTATCCTAATTCAGGGTTGNAAAGAGAGGCGCTTGCTCTCGGTGTGCTGAAGCGGGACTTAAGCTCTGTATCTGCTATTCTTTCTGGAATACCAATGAGCTGTGGACTCTTGGCCCGACCTATGGACACGGGGCGCGCTTCTGCTTTTATGGGGCACATGCTGCTTTTACCATGAGAAGCTCTTAACATGTTTAAACTTTCAGGACGCGAAACTCTTTGCAAGTCTCTCGTTTGCTTTGACGATGTGAACTTTCTTTTACAAGGAGTTGCGATACTCGAAAAGGCGAATTAGGTCAAAGTAAAATTTCTTGACGTTTCTGTCTTTTCCAGGTAGTGTGCTTTCGATGCTTCCCAGCTGAAGTTCGTTGCTGTGACACGAGCAATGTCTACTCAAGTTAATTCTGTAGTCGGTCATTTAATCCGTTTTGCGCTCTATAAGCAATACAAATTTAACTTTTACACCACATTATATCTGCGAATATTCTAGGTTAGAGCGAAAGTCTTTTTTATTCTTCTTCTTTTACGTTTCGATGATTTGAATGACAAACTCGTACCCGTATATAAGCCTGTGCCATTCAATAGTGAATTGCAACACAGGGCCTGCACCTTCGTGATAAGTGGATGTGATCGTAGATTTACGTGTCAGTATATTCACAGCTCGATATTATTGAGCATTGATATATGCGGTTCTCTCGCCTCCAAGGTGCATATATTAATGCTGTTATTATTTTAAGCTTCTGTGCTGCAAATACTTTAGAACTTTTATCCAGAAACTCTGCCACCTTCAATTGCCCCAAAACGTGTTCACTCGGCATACATTTCATTTGAAACATAGTTCAAGAACCCCTCAGGGGGCATAAGATGAGCCATAGGGTTAGGTTAGTTAGGTTCGCCCATCCTATGTTATGGGGCGCGGTGACCCCAAGGGGGACCCTGTAGGTTACCTAAGCCATTAGCTAGGCCTTCGGGACGGCTGTCTTTCGTGCCCACTTTGCTTCCTTTTCATCTTCAACTCCTACTGATCCTTCTTCCATCTGTTCTTCCTCTTTTTTCCCGACTTACTGTTCCCATGCGCGTTGATCCTGTGTGGGAACATCTTCGTGCATGGGTTCCCCATGTTTCTATCGTCGTACCCATATGTCCCTTGCTTCTTCCTCTGTTAGATCGCCGTTGTTGTGGAGACGGAGGCTTTAACTACTCAATATAATAATAATAATAATAGTTCAAGAAACTCAGAAAAAACAACGTCGGTAGGGAAAAACCCAAAGTTTATTACTTAGTTTATACTTTTTCCAGCAACTTGCTTAGCAAAGGTTATCCATCTTTAGTGAAATTTGTTCCGTGAAGAAGGAACTTTAACACGTTACGAGCGCGCCCATCTCTCGTATGTTGGAAAGCAGCTCTCCACTTGCGGCAGTTTACGACGCATTGTTACACCGTAACCGTTTGCTCTAATCTCTGCCTAACTTGTGCCTCTGAACATTTACAGCGAAGGTAATAACTGTTTCTGTTTGCGCCGTTCGTCACTGCTGCTGCTCATGACGTATATGAGCGGTATTACCAGTGACGAAAAACGAGTTAGAAATTCGCCATTCTGGGCGACGGCTTCGATGAACAGGGCGGGTTGTACTTAAAAACTTACGCATTTCATCACGACAAATACGCCCTAGCGAAAGAGGAAAACTTGACGTTTTTTATGGATTAAATCGTTCGAGGTTACTGAAATTGTGTTATATTGCTAGGTATTCGTAATCAATTTAACCCTTTAACGCCTAGCGTTGCATATATGATTAGATAGGAGGCAGTAGACGAACCAAAAGGCCCATTCCCAAAGAGACACCGGGACACCGTATATGCAACGCCATTCTCTTTCCTGATAAAACGGCAGCCTTTCATGATGTTGAATTATAATTGTGTTTCTGTCAGAATTTGGTATATACATAGTATTCCAACATATTTTCATGTTTAGCTTAATAAATCGATTGCACTAGTCTACGTCAGTTGGCGTAGACGTTAAACACAAGTTGCAGCTGCACGTACCGTCACCGCGTCATCTAAGAGGTTGGGGCCCAAATTCAAATGTGTCTTTTGTCCGAACTTTGCTACTATAAAACTGCACTCCCCATGTCATGTCATTGCCAAGACACTGAAATTCACGATACAACATACTGTTGGAACAGTGCAATTGTATTTTAGCTTTTGTAAGTCTTATTCAACAATGTGTGGACAAGCGTTGAATGTATGCAACGCTAGGCGCGTGTAGGGTATAAAATACAATACCTGCAAAATACATTTTCTGTTGCTGAATGCAGTCTACATGAATGGAGAACGTTAATATTTTGTACTGTAGCAGCTAAAATTGAATAAAAACATTGATTTTGCAAACAGAAAAGTATGTTCTTTACTATAAAAAACACCTGGTTTCTTATCACTAACGAAGTGATATTTTAGCTACAAAGCAATAATAATTAACCGTAAACCACAATGTTGTTCATCACAACGCTCTTGTTCATCAGTTGTTCATCACAAACGACAATGTACAATAATTGACGCAAATTCAAACGATAGGGTAGTATACATTTAACTAATTTTGCTGAATGGCAAACAACCATTTTTCTGTGTGATGGACTTATTGAATGAATAAATTCAATTATTTACTTTATCGTTCAGCACATAAATTTCGTGTATTTTTACAAACTGAACATATATAGGTATTATATATGTACATTTTTTCAACCATCAGAGGCTTGGCACTTGAGGAAATTATGCACATGCTTGAAGAGTAAAGTGAGGATGAGATTGAAAAGTCTATATTGAACCTCCAGCAGCCAGTTTGTAATAAGATCAAGACTCGGCTGATGAGGATGATCGTGGTATAGTGGATGCTAGCTATATCAGGTCGGCTACTTCGTGCCGGCACAAGAGCTTGTTTTCGAATGGAGAAAAGCATGGGAGACCAAGAACTGTTGCAACTTGAAGGTGAAAGCCGACAGAAAAAACTTCTTGGGATTATAAAGATCTTTATGATGAAATTTCTATCCTTCCCTTACCAAATTACTCAAAATATTTAAATACTAGTAGCCCGGGCCGTCATTATAAATGACGGTAGAAAATTAGCACCTCAGAAAAACCATCGCTGTCTCCTGTGCTTATTACTGTTCAGAAGGCTTCTTTATTGACAATACAGTAATCTGCCTTAATAATTGGATAGAGATATTATGAGGCGTAGGTAAGTGATATCTCCCGTAGCAACTCAGAAAAAGGAACATGTCCAGACATGATCATACAGGTAGGCTCAGGTCCCTCAGCTTGAGCTCCCAAGTGCAACCCCCGTATCCAAGATACCGTCTCCTGCACCTGAATTGCTTCCTATCTTATTCCCATGGAGCGTGACAGGAAAGATATAAATATAGGTATAAATAAATAAAAAAAACGACGTGAATTGTTACATAGTACTGATACTAGTCAGTCACGGACCGAACTTTTTGAAACATTTCCCAACGAGAATGTATGAACACTGCTGCAGGTTGAAAGCACTTGATATGCACTGTTTCGGAATGTATGATGGACTACAATTTCAATAATTACTGTAAAAGAGCGAAGAGTAAAAAATGGTGTTCAATCTTTACATGATTCATCGATGCTGTGATTCAAAATGCTTGGATACTTAGTAAAGAGGAAAATCGAGCCAAAAGTCAACTAGATTTCCGCCGTTCAATTATACAACCGTATTTGAAAACTATGGCTAGTGTTCAAGAGGAGCTGGGTTCCCAAATTTTTCTGGAAATTATTATTATTATTTTTAGATTCAGTGTTTTACCACACCAGACGCAATGCAAAAATTTCTGGAAAAAAAGTAGCATAAACAGTCGCATAACAGATGGTCTCAGACTGGATTTACGGCAGTAATTAGTGATATTCATAGCAAACAATAAAGGCAGGGAGTGCGCAGGTGCCGGCTGTACGAGCATTGTAAGAACAGAGTGCAAAACGTGCGAAATTGGGCTTTGCACGAACTGTTTTGAGAGTTTCCACGTTCAGGATGAAATGATCCCGCAGACGCCTAGCGTTGCGTATCTATATGCAACACCATTAATTTTCATTTACGTTAAAAAATATATGACTTTTGAAAGGGAAAGAAAGCTTTACCACTATTTTTGTTGTTTATGCAGGGATATTCAAGTAAAAAATATGATATCTTCAGAAAATAAATAATTCCGGCGTTAATGGGTTAATAAAAATTGTGTTACAAACTCGATAATTTCGAGTCTAAGGCATTTGCGCTGTATATTAGCGATGGAAATTCCCACGTTTCATATGAGGCTAGCAGAGTAGGGACAGCCCAAGATATTTTTGTATGGAAGTAATCACACAATGTGTTGTTCGAGGACGAAATGAATGTACAAAGTGAAAATGGTACGAATAGCACCTCAGTACGTAGCGTGTTTTGAGTTGCAAAGAGAGGAATAGGAGGAAGCCTTAAAAAAATGGTACCAGACGCCTCCTGAAGCTATGTAATCGCCGAAAGCAATTCGTGCAGAGTGCTACACCTGCTTAGTTTCCTTAGGTGCGGCTTAATTTGGAGTGCACGGCCAGTTTCAGTGATTAATGGTGTATTTTTGATTGAAAATTGTATCACTGGTTCTTGCGGCTTCCATGACTTATGGAGTGAATTATTCACCTCATACATTATCCTAATTCAGGGTTGTCTTTACCGAATGCAAATGTGAACGGCTGTTAATCAAAACTAGCGTAGCATTAACATTATGATAAATCATAACAACGGTGGTATTAAGATTCACACCGTGTTATTGACTTGTTTGAACATGAACCTGTTTACTCTAATCGGTGCTGTGGGTCCTGTGTTGGTCCTACAATTGTAAATTGATGTGCTCGGAAGTTAAGTCCTTGTAAATACTTCTTTGGTTCAATGCCCTGAGTGTCTCTGAAAGACAAATTGCTGTTTTTCATGATGACTGCATACCAAAAATAATATAATAGTAGCAGGGTTACTAACGCATCAATACTGGTCACATCACGCAGGATTGTCGGTGATCTTCTTTCGGTTTTCTGCAAAATAACAAAAAAAAGCTGCGTCCCTTACTAAAGAAAATTGGCAAACATTTATCTATTCTATATATATTCCCAATCAAAAGTATTAAGTCATTTATTCTCTATTGTCTGATGACGTTCACTGTTTACTTCTAGCCTTCGAATAAATGCCTATGATTTTCCAATAAAGAGCCACGAAGAAATTACGCTTCGAAGCGAGCGTACGACGGACTCTTCCGATCGGGGAAGTAGGTACACAACAATGAAGGTTTCGTTAGATCTACTTGCCGCGTCACTGCCACGCCTGACAAGTTATATATTTTGCTGTTTTGCTCATTGTTTGTGCGAACGCTTTTTTATAATGCATGTCAGTGTAAGTTATACGCGTCACAAACCGTCTGTCGCAAGTGAGGCACACCACGGACAGTCCCCGCTTCGGTCTCTTGTGCTGTTGGTGTAGCCGATATTCAGATCGACCCTCAAACTCCGGTTTGGCTTCACCCTCAATTAACTTGTGTTCCTTCGAACCCCAGCTCCTTGTGATCGCTCGGGTGTTGCTCGTGATAATGAAGTCGTCTATGCAGCTTCTATTTGCCTTTCCTTTCGCGTGGATTGCGCCTAGCCCTCCTTACGGTCTCGTGAACCCACCTCGGATGAAACGATGAGCTCGACGAGGGTGCACCGAGCGCTCTCGTCAGTTGCTTCAAGTTGCAACTCTTCGAATTCATTCCGTTTTTTTTTTTCTCCTTGTGTTGACGAACGTGCGGGAGGTGTAATTTTGACAAGCACGGACTTTCTTTGTAAATTTGACTGAGAGGCTGCCCAAATCTAGTCTCATCAGCGAATTCTGCCGTGGGTCAGAGAGAAGCAAGGCTCAACACCTCCCAGTTTGCCTTCTTGTTTTAACGAGGGTAAGACGACCGTAGTTTTGATTTGCAGAGACCTGCTTTGCAAACTTGCATGAGACTGAGGCTGCGCTAATGGCTGCTTTTTCATAGAATTTTATACCGTGGGTCAGAGAGAGAGATGCTAGGCCTGGTTCTTGAGTAAGCTGGCGTCTCTAAAATTCTGTACTGGTGATGGCGTAGGGAGAGTTCTCTGGTCTTCCCGGTCGTAAACATGTTTAGTTTGCATACAGAGATGCATCGGCAAACACGAGAACGTGGTACTGAAAAGATGGAAAACACACTGCAAACGAAGATTAAGGTTGGAGCTGTTGAGATTTGAAGATGCTCCTTCTAATGCATCAAGTGCACCCCTTCTTCATAGTTTCATGCACGCCAAACTGGATGCTTAGAACTTCTAAATTACGCTGCTGACCGGTACGAATAGGGTACGTTTTATTAAATGTCATGGTTATTCATTGTAAGACTAGCATCAAATCATTTTAGTTTAGTTTATAAGTTTCAATCGTGTGTTATTTACGTACTCGTGTCTTTAAACTGTGTACTAAATGTCATTTCGACTAACATAGAAGACAAAATAGAGAGCAAGTACGGCCAGTGAATTACGTATTGCAATGCCATTGTCGTCAGTTCTATATGATCAGAGCTACTATTTAACCATGCATTGCAACACTAAATACGATGAACGATGCACGTGCTTCTTATATTTCGGGAAAGCATTCACACATCGACGAGAACACATGCAAAAAAATCTGCACAGTTTGTGTAAGTACCTACGAATTTAGCCATTCGTTTGAAAGAATTGACGTTGCTGAGAGTGTCGTACATTTACGTAGAATTCACATATTTCAGACGATACTTATACTCCTCATTATAAGGGCAACCAGTAGTAATATGCCTTTGATGCGCGTTAAATGTTTTGTGTCCTTTTTCTTACCTTAAAAAGACGTTCTCTTTTTCCGGAATTCGTAGATAATATACTTTGATTCGAAAAAGTTAATGTTTATGTACGAGTATGATTTTGATTAATCTTGAGCATTTTGCTGTTTTCTGGTACTGTTAAGGTAAAAAGTACATTTCCGTTGCATGGCCCAAGAAATATAGTGTCACCAGTGTAGGTCGAGTTTTGGATCCGTGGGAACGTTCCAGGACGGAAATAGCTCTTCCAGAACTGGACAGCCAAGTGACCAGACGACGCCGCCGCCGCCGCTACGCGAGAAAGTTGGTGGACTCGCATATGGCTCTTTGCTTCCAGAACCTGAATTTCTGTATTGCCCTCAATATTCCAAACCTCTACAACTTGAGTCACACGCTTTTTTCATGGGCCCATCTAAGCTGAGCTCATAGTTCTTTGCCTCCTGAACTTGATTTTTTTCATTGCCCCCAAGATTCCCAGCGTCTACATACAAGTAACTTGAGTTGCAAGCTGCTTTGCGTGGCTCCTCGTCTGTTACTGATGGTTAGGTTTTGTATCATAATTCACTTCGTGTGCGAATGCGATGTGTATCGGAAGGAGTAATGCATTATCGTTCTTTCTTTTCATTGCATTATGCATGGGCGCTGTTCCATGTATATATGAATATTGCTGCACTCCTATAGGACTGCAACCGTGTTTGCGCAGCGTAATTATAACGCAGCTTTTGGCATACGATTTTAATCCTTTACATAAAATGATGCCATTCTGGATGAATAGTGAAATACCCTCTGATATAGGAGTTCAAAATGATATTGGTAACAAAAGGGCATTGAAACTGAAACTGATGCGCTACCACACTTATCAAAACTATACTGCACGCCAATCATGATAGTGGTTAACTGGAGGGTTTACAGTGAAGCAAGTCAATATCCATAACGCTCTTGGCAAAAGTTCATTTTAAATGCGAAAACTGCTCAAGTATGTTTAGGTTAGGTTGTGCTGCTAGCAAGCAGATTCCAGCTGCTGGCGTCGAGTCCCAACAGTTTGACAAAGGTGCAGCAGCAGCAGGGTTACTTGCAACAGCTCTCGATAGCAGTTCTGGCTTACTGGTTCTAGCTCTAAAGTTAGCGCTGCATTGCTAACGGTGGTTGGTTTTAGCACCACCACTCTCAAGCTGACCTGAGTTGCTATCACCATCTTTGAGCTGCTGTCAGAGGTGGTGGCAATCGTCTATGCACGGAGGGTATCACTTGTACCATTAATAGAGGCCCTCACTCGTTCTGGCTGGCAGTTGGTATAACACTTGAGTCAGTATATTGCAACTCGCGGGTGTCGATTCCGGTTTCATCTCTGACAGCTGGTAGAAGTTGTAACCTCATCCTTTGCCCGATGACAGTGGTTCTTGCATTATCTATCACCCTGCAACAAAAATTCTAGCCCAATCTCTAACCATCTGATAGATACTTTAATTAGAGGATCATCTCCGACTGGTTGACAGAGGTTACAGCACTCTCTCTGTCTCGCTTACCAAAGTTTTTCAACACAATTCTGCATCACTGGCATAGGCACCGGCATCACCCTACACCGCTGGCACAGACCGCGGTGGTTCTAAGCATGCTAGCTAGCACCAGACACATACACACGGGAGGGATGGAGGGAGGTGTGCCTCGGGCAGTGTCGTGACCAGCCCCGCCACTAAGGAACAATACTAGCCAGGGACCGCCCTTCCTAGCTGTGTACTCCTCTGCTCAACCTGCCTTATGCCTCTTTGTATACTCATCATCCTTTGGTTTTCTGGCCAAGCTCGAAATAGATTTTCAGACTCATTGTTGCTCAAATCCAAACAGCAATGCGTTTACGGTTTTTAGGTGGCCACGTGTCATTTTCTGTAGATTGTATGCAGCAAAGAAACTGCTTATATTATCTCCTTGTATACACGTCATCCCTTGGCTTTCTGGCCAAGCTAAAACTGGATTTATTCCGACTTCACTGTTACCCAGTATCACACGGCAATGAATTTTCGGTGTTTGGGTTGCCACTCGCGAATTGCCAGTAGTTCTCTATGATATTTTTGTCTTCTTTCCAATCTCAAGATAGACATCCAACTTCGCCGTTGCTTTGAACCAAACAGAAATGCGTCTTTGCAATTTGGTGTCTGTGTTGCAGTGTTCTACAGCTATTGCTTTTTTCACGCTCGAATAGATTTCTCGTGCTTTACTATTCATTAAGTTAAACTTTCATTTTAGCATGTTGCATGGCTATCTGCCGTTGTCTGCAGAACATGCATACCTTTGATTTGTATGTCGCACTCAACCTAAATTTTGTCCATTACATGTTACCCAAAGTTAAACTGAAGCACACAGTAGCCGTTTGGGCGGGTATCTGCTGCACTCGGGGCAGCCTGACATACCAAATGCAGACTTTGGATTTCTTCAATAGATAACCCCTGAAATTAACCATTAATCGTACTATATCCATGTTTTCAGCATCACTTTATCTTAACCTTGTCTGTACACACGCTAGTCGAGGAACGCGTTTCCTAAGCATTATCGTCCTAACGTTTTGATGATCACTCGTAAACAGAGTTTTTAGTTGACCAAAAAAGGCGTAAAAGTGTTACCCGCCTTCTGTTCAGTTTGCTGAACAATTGATGTTAGTTAAGTTTCAGACATTTGTTCAAGCTTGGTGAGGATTATATCTCAAAATTCTTTACCTTGCTTGCTGTTAAAATGAACATATCAAAGCATTCGGACGCGGAGATAGCGAAATCGTTCTTTTGAAATTATCGTATGTACTAGTCATATAACTCAGCCTGTACAATTTGCCTACAAAGACTCTGCATCTTTCTGCAGTCCTTTGGTAGAAAGAGCTACCTGAGTAAGAGTCTGAGTAAGACAGTGTTAAAATAGGATTTCCTCTTTGCCTTACTAAAGTACATGTGTAAGAATTGTGTATCCAATATCCACCCCCTGCAGCAGTATCTGAATAAGATATTTTCTAACACAATGTTGCTGTGTGCTTGAATTGTCTAGTTACGATGCATGGACGGTTTAGGTGAAATGAGCAAGCTTTTTTTAATGAGATGTTTTTCCTTCCGCAGGTATGTGTTAATTCTTGTTTGGACTAAGCGCTGTCACACTGTGCTATCAAGCAATCAACCTATCATATTCTGTGAGTACAAGCAATTGACAGGTTTAGCTACGTATTTTCCCACGATTGTGTAATGGAACTTTGTCATTGGAATTGATGCCCCCATAATCATTCTGTAGCCCAGCATCTTTCCGGAAAAGTAGCACTACAGTATAATAAATATCTTTCCCTAAAGTTGGTAGTTACTTCGGTCTGTGCAACAGTCGGTTTACTTTTCCTGGACCGTTGTAAGTTTCTTTTTCCATTCTACTACTGACAGTTCTTTGGTACGCATGTATCTTCCTCCATTTTTTGATGTCCCATACATCTTTCCTTGTCATCTAGCCTGAGCAAATTTTTTTTATATTGTTACATCAAGATAATGTTTTTGCACTGGTTAGTCCACGCATGAATGATATCAAAAGTGTTACTCCCGCTGTTCCGAAATAGTTGTTCCACAGCCAAAAATTTCATATCTGCATTAGCAGTTCGATCTCAGACAAAGTATTTACCGTTTACATTAACAGGTCAGTATTGGCTATGGCTGAACTACGTACCTAATGATAAGTACTCACCTGTTGATGCAAGCAGCAAATAATTTGGCTGAGATCCAACAGCTAATGGAGAATTCAATTTTTGGCTGTGGAACAACTATTTCGGAGCAGACGGAGAATTACATAGACGACTCTATTTATTAATGCAAAAAGACTTAAATTAAAGGGCATATTTAAATAACTGGTCGTCTGTTCTCTCGTGCATTCCAGCGCGTGCCGTGTCCGCAGCACGGCATAAAAACCCATCGTTATTTTTGCATTAATTGACTTTGCACGATTTTAACGGGCAAAACTATGCCTCCTTGAACTTTGAATATTAAAACGGTGTTATAAATACGTGAAAGAATTTCATGAAAAATGCTTTGCGTGCCAGGAATCGCTTTCGAAAGACACCAAAATGTATTCCATTTACAAACCCTGAAATATCGATTGTGCAGAGCAGCCTGACCACCTCCGACCTATGAACTGTATTAAATTTCACCATTTATAGTTTTTCTATTGAATCGAATGCCTCGCTTCCATGAGAAAATTGACTGCATTTGCTTGCATGTCTTGACGTAATTACGCGTTAAACGCTACGAATATTTTGCTCACTTTGATCAGGTAAGCGAGCTGGCGTATCTCATTTCCTGTTGGTATTTCTCTGCCTTCATGGGTCACTTGCTATGGATGTCGGCCGCAAAATTCCTCGAGTAGCAATATAATATCTGTACACTACCCAAAGTTGAGCATGCCCAATTTAGAATGCAAGGTTACCCTTTGCGTGTGCATAAGACTCGCCTCACATGATGCATGCCTCGTCTTGCACGGGGACTGACCCGATGCTTTGGTTACCCTTTGCCACAGGTCCTGGAGGTGGCATATGAGTCGTCCTATAGCACTGACCTGTCGCATTTTGTTACCCTTTTGACCGGGCATACAACTCCCCTTGCACGTCACTCGATCGTATCATCCCTGCAGCGACCTATCATAGGGTTGCCATTTACTCAATATGCTACTGGCGTTATTGTATGGCAACTGTTCACTTGAGTTTTCGTTAGTTTCGCCCTCTTGTTCGTACGAGACTGCGTCCCTTGTCAAACCAAACGTTCAAACATCCAGAAGAAAATGGGTTGATTAAGCATCTTTTTTTAATCAGCTACGAACTTCTTCTTGTTGCAGTGACCCGACACATGGTGTTTACCAATTTCTACGTTCGGCTTTCTGCCATGTTCGCTGCTTCGTATCATTAACCGATGTTACTATTACATACGTCGTCCTCCTGTTGTCATTCGTTGCCCTCATTGTCTTAACAGTCAAGAGTTCCTTGATATATCCTCTTGCCATCAGTCTCATGACACTGCAGTCATTGTATTAGCTCAGACTGGTCCAACGTTTATCTCTCCTCAGCTAAAAAAAAGCATGCAGGTTAACAGAACTGGCAATAGGCCAAGTTCAGTACGAAAGACCTGCGTTTGCGAAAATTCATTTTTCTTCAGCAGCATAAAATACGCCTGACTAAAAATGTGCCTGGGCGCCAAAGACAAGATTTACGGAAAGAAATCTACCCGACTGCGCATTTATTTTCTTGAACAAAAAATGAGCAACACTAGAAATAGTGAGTGAGGGCACCAGAGAGTTGCCTACCTATAGCTTGCTGTAAGAGATTTGGCTACCTCAATGGTCGTACATTTCCCGCAAATGTGAAGGTCAGGAGTCACCTTATGATTGCGTGTGAGCTTAACTGAGAAAAGATATAATTTGCCTTGTGTGTGTGCATATCGACGCCGTAATGGACCACGACGGGAACAGCGGAAGCCTTATAACGATATCCATAGAGTGAAGGAAACACACGCCTTTGATGCGTCAAGGTTAAGGCTAAAATTTNTGTGAGCTTAACTGAGAAAAGAAATAATTTGCCTTGTGTGTGTGCATATCGACGCCGTAATGGACCACGACGGGAACAGCGGAAGCCTTATAACGATATCCATAGAGTGAAGGAAACACACGCCTTTGATGCGTCAAGGTTAAGGCTAGAATTTGTGTTCGAACACAGACCTCTATTGTCTTTGGAGATTTTTGCAAGGATATTCAGAGTGGAAGGAATTCGATTAGCGGTATGCACAAGGGTCTCTTCCTGTAGTGTGCGACGCATAACAAGTGATTTTCTTAGACCCAAATTGCATTAACGAAATCCGTGTCGAGTTACGGAGATGGTTAACATTTTTTCTTGCTACACATACTTGACTTTACCGTTTGCCCGCTGAAATTCGATACTTACAAAAATTTTCATTATTCCTATATAACATATACCTTACTGTTAAGGTAAAACTCGCAGCATACCTTACAATGATGGAAGAAATTTTTATTTTTAGTATTTATAATTATATTGTCACTGGAAATTCCGTCATAAATAAAAGAAAGAAACAATCAATTCTTCTAACAATCAACATTTTTATAACGATACCAGTAATGAAGGGGATTAAAATCGAGACTTTTAGTAGATAACGTGATGATAGGCTTGTCATCTTTGGGTTAAAAAGAATATTAGATTGAGAAGAAAAAATTAAACAGTGCGATGCTGTAAGCCGGTTAAAAAACTTCGAATGAATTGGTTTGCGTACAAATGAAGAAAATATATTAGAAGATACCGTTTGATATGGATGAGTAAAGTGTTTAAGAAAGGAATTAGAAGTAAGTATGCTAAAAAATTTTTTGGTTTAACTTTCTATCACTGAAATATATGTGCGCTTTGATTCTCGTAACCCTCAAGTGAAAAAATTACTGTTTCTCACAGGAATAACATGGTTTTAGTCATATTCAAAGAGGGCAGTTACTGCACGAGTTTACCCAGCCTGTTCGCGCTGTATTGCCTCGATACAAAGGCTTTTTTCGTTGATGTACAGTTAAGCAAAGAACCCTTATAGCAACATAACGTAACCAGGTGCGAATAAAGTGGAGTAATTTCGTGTTCTATAGCTGACGTACAGCAGCCTGAGAAAGTATTCACTGCAGTTACAACACATGAGATTCTCATGACGCTGAGCTAATAAATTCTGAAAACTTTTGTCGCATGAGGACATCGGCTCCGTTGGGCGAGTGGTTCTGACACACGCGATGCATGGAACTCTTCTGACACAACCGATGTGTCCTGCTCCACTCAACCCATTCTACACTGAAACTAAATCTGGCCAAAAATATGCAGTCCTCCCACTAGAGAACGGCTTTGCATTTCTCTCGAGACGTCAAATTTCGAAAAGCCTTCGGGCCGGGCCATCCAATGCGGTTTTGGATTTCGGTACTTGTGACGAGGCATCTCCCCCCCCCCTCCCGTGTGACCTCACAGTCTTTATTCTTGTTTGAAAATTTTTCTACGCTTGAAAAGCAGTATTCATTTCACATCACCAGTAATTTCCAGAGGAAGTTCAATTTTCTTGTAGAATTTTTGTGGGCTTCCGTAGTAAACATAACTAATAACTCATGCTATTTTCATTCCAACTCCGACTTTTCTCACTTTTGGAAAAATATGATACCCATGCCATAACAAAAGTAGCGATGTGCGCCACTTAAAATCCATGACTTCATTATACTTTAAAAACTACTTTTTAGTAATGTTATAGTTTCAGCTGATATCTTCACTCTATTTGTAACAAGCAGATAACACAGGCTTTAAGAACGACTTACATTAAGATAAAGTTGAAACAATGACAAACGGGTTTCTCTTTAGCAATAAGCATATCCATGGCAATTATAGATTACCTACAAGAGACAAAAAAAAAGCTTCAAACATCAAGCTTGTACATTTTCTATCTACACTCGCATATCTTTACATAAGGTTATTTTAGGATAGGCGCTGCGTTATTCCATGCTTGAACTGAAATATGACTCGAATTCAGGTCTAATTTATGACTAATTTGTTTCGCATGCTTGTAGTACAGCAAAGTTGCATGCATCCAAAATATACCGGCCATAAAAGAAGAATATGCACCGTCAGGTGTCAGCTATTGCGGCAACTGGTGCCAAAGACTTCTGCAATCTACATGCGGCTTCGTCGATAGCCCTTACAACCCTGTCTAATGTCTATATCCCTAAAATATACCAAACATAAAATACAACTATTTAATCCTCTGTTTCAACCACTGTGAAAGCTTATGAGAAGGACTTGTATAAACATGACATCCATACTGCTATTCCAGCTCCAGGAAAGAGTCGAGAGAATAGGCCGTGGAGTAGGCTGCTCGCTGGAAGTGCCAGGCGTAAGCGCAGAGTCGTAGAGCAGAAGTGCACAGATCTATCGATCCATCCGCTGCATCTCTTCTCAATTGATGTATGCTAATCGGCGAGTAAGAATGCAAATACGCCACTTCATAAGGGGAACATCGACTCGCGCTTTTTGTCGAACGTAGGCGAAGATTTTTGAGGGCGGAAAAAAGTTTTTAATGCAACTGGTTGGAAGTTCCGACCGTAGCGACGTCCTGTAGACAGAATTTGATTAGCATTGACAAGCTGGCGACCGTTAATGAGCGCCACTCATTTTTTTATACTCATTCCTGAGTCAAGAATTTTTGGTGAAACTTCCTCGAATTACATATACAGTAAGGATTCCGTTAGTACTCAAGCCTACTATAACTCGAACTAATCGTTAATCAAACAACCCATTACTAGAACTAAACCTACGTTAGTCAGACCACCTATATTACTCGATATAATCATTATTGAAGCCATCGTGACTCAGACGTATCTTTGCTCGAACCTAATACTTTCGACAAAGAAAAAATATGGACTTGCGAGATGAATGCATTTTCAAAACTTGAACATCTAATAGAATACGTATATTTGCCTGAGCGTTTGTCAGCCAACGCATAGTAATAGTTGTGATAATTTAGATAGTTGAGTCGCCTCCATGAGTGAATTATATACATTCGAGTAATCAGGCAATATGGGCACCATAAAAGTGATCTTGGCTAAGTGCGGTCTTGGCTAATTGTTCTGGTAAATTCATCTCTGACGATTCTTCGTAGAATTGAGTCGAATCTGTTGGAAAAACTTGGCCAACCATTCAGTTGACGCTACAAGTGATGCTACCGATTGTGCCTAGGTAGTGCGTAGATGAGTTCTTATTGAGTTCGTCACCGTACTTGGTTGTTAGGGTTAACTTCAAGCAGACTAATGTTTTGCGGCTACAGTGCAAAATGATGAAGGAATGCCTTTAAGATATTTATTTACAGCTCATTATACTTAGAAGACTTATAAAATCTAATCCAAGTACAAGTGGCAAGCATGCTTCTTGAGAGGGAGCTTATTGTAAGCTCCTAGGTTCAGACAGAGTGGTACGAGCTCTGTATCAGAATGCTGGGTTGCTACATGCAAAAGCCGTTTAAATACACATTACATCTGGGCCTCATTTGGAAGCCGGTAGATTACAGTTAACCACTGGGGTTCCGTTTTAGTTTAAGGGTCGGAAGTCCCATTTAGTTCACATGTGAATTATCTGTATGTTTATGAGACTAGCAAATATCTCCGGACCTCTGGTTACGGATTTGGAATGATAGCTTTTACTGATAGATTCACCGGAAGCTCATTACAGCCTATCACTCACATTAGCGATGCTGGAAAGCGAGCGCATTTGACGTTAGATATATTTCCCACCTTTCACCTTTAGACGGTCAGTGCTAACACCGTTAACATGAACACAAATGAGACCAGGAATGCGTCTAAACATTTGACTGTTAGAGCTAGCTTATTCAATGTACGTGCAAAATGCATATAATAACACCAACAGAACCTAACATCCTATATAAAGCAAAATGAAAGCCAATTGAGTGTTAAACATAATCAAAATCATCTTGTAAAGCGTCGATGTAGCCGAATATTTTGCACTGATTGACTTTATGATAAGAGCAAGTTAGGAAAGCTGACCCTTGAATGTGGAACAATAAGTACTTTATACCTAACATACCAGCAGGATGATCGTGTACGCACCTATAGTACAATTCCATATGTCCTACATTCAGCACATATTGATTAATTGCGCATGGACCCGCGGCTAAAGGGCTGCGCCGCAGTTAATTCTCCTCCAGTTACCGACACCTTTTGCTATTAGCCAAGATTTACTTCGATTTTACGGCTATTTGTATCCTGTAGACAAGATTATTGGCCCGAGCGCTGGACGTAAAAGTACGAGTCATAATCGGCACGCCCCCATAACTGTTACGGTCAGAATTGGCCTCATTTGTATATTAATCGCAACCATCAATGCGGTAGACGAGCTCATTGCAAAGCGCGCATGAATAAAATTGGGCTCTTGCCTTCTAATGAATCCTTGCCAAACTCTCGTAACTGTCGAGTGCTGAGATCAGACCGCACATTGTGTCTTCATTGCTGCCTTCACCGAGACCATCATCGTGCCACTAATGCTCATCAGCGCGCTTCATCCCAAGCTACGTCACTGGTTCACCCATTAGGTACCAAAATTATTTATGTTGAAATTCCCAGGGAAACGCTTCATGAGACTTGCAGTTGCCGTACTCTGATAGAAGTGACAAAGTTAGAATAAAATTATTTTATTTTTTAGTCTACTTGGCTAATAGCTGTAACTAATTGGTATAATTTACATTTTAATTTTTGACTGGAAACTCTCAGGGTTGGAGATGTTTTAATCAATATGACACACGTACCATGATCTAGTTTTTTTTACTTCTACAAATCGCTATGAATAAAGCAATTTGTTCCAGTTGATCCATTCCGAGGTCGAGGTACGTAATGGGGTTAGGTAAATTCTTGATGCTCTTCAAGAACTTCAACTCTTGCCATATTTGATATGTTAATAGAAGACCAGCTTTTCCCACTCGGATTCACCATTGTAGGAGACATAAATTTGCATAATATTCATTTTCATGTGATATCGTTGCTTGTAGGTTTCTTCCTTCTCATTTTATCCACCACTGTTATAATGACAATTATAGGGAGGCAAGCTAATAAATGCTACGTATATACCTTAAAAAAATCATTTTGCTACTTAGCCCAAGTCTCCGATTTATCAAACACTTGAAGGCGAGCTAGGACGAAGGTTAGAATCAAAATTATTCTTGTTATAATTTTACCCTTACGTTCAAGATCTACTTAGCTTGTTGTCGAGTCAACATTTGTATCATTCTGCTTTACGTTAAACGCTTTGCTCAGCTGTTAACCTTTCGTCGAGGTCTACACTATCTCTGTTAGTCTTCCCCCGTAACACTTTGCTCAGCTGTTAACCTGTAGTGCAAGTCCGCCCTCTCTTCATCTCCATCTCTAATTCCTTACAAATCTTGGAGTCAATCAGTGTCAATCCCATCAATGAGAGTCTGATTGCCAGATCGATGGGTCTGACACTGTCGCCGGTGCTTGTTTTCTTCGCGCAGAAATGCTGCCGAGGGCCCAACGGCTCCCTAATTTCTCACAATTGAATCAAAGAGCAGGACTAAAAGGCGACTTCTTTGTCTTCGCGTCTGCGGCGATCTCGGCATTCCGAAATTTCTGCGTCCCATCCCTCAGTAATTAGTTCAATTTTCTCGTGCTGCCATATGGCCTTTATAACTCATATTTTGATGCTACTCTGGATGTTATATTAATTTTGTACCTCATAGTGCAGAGCTAGTGGAGTAAATTACGTTGAGTATATTAAACTGTTGAGCAAACTGTTCCTGCATTGGAAAATGTTTCATTTCAATTGCCTTTTGTGTTCATACATGGCCCACGTTACACGAGTACGAAAAGCAACATAGTTCCCAATAATTGGTTGCGATTAACAATAAATCGTATTATTTGTTAAGGCAGAAATACAGTATACTACACTAATATAATTTTGCTTTTAGTCTCTTTTCTTGACATTGTTTGTGCAATTCCTTCGAAGGGACCAGCAGATATGTCCTTGTGCCCCTCTACATATAAAAGCTACGACGAAATTAGGACAATCGTACGAAGCTTGTTGCATTAACTTTTGTACAGTGACACTAGCGCACATAAGTGCCATTAGTATAGTCCCCTATACTGGACAAAGTAAACCCAATACAATATGCTCTATAGTAATTTGTTCTCTGACACAAGTCGGATTATTATATTTCCTATTGTTGACACAGCCATTCATAGTATAATAGGATTCTTCAGAAATACTTGTGGAATCACTGTACTACCTGCCAGTGTTAATACTAGAACAATATGTACGGTTATATGATTCAGTAGCACAAATTGAATCATTGTATACCCCCAGGCTTCGGTTCGTAATTCAGTATTCTCAAAGAGTGCAAGGTTTCTGGTCAATCAGATTGCGCCAGTCACTCTCACTTTCCGTTGTCGATGAACAGAAATAGGTTCTGGATTACCGCATTAGGGGCACAATTTGTCACTTGGTTCCTATAAATATGGAGATTGGAGCCTGATCTCGCCCTCCTCTCCATGCTGTGCCCTCCTTCCCTCCATCTCCCAAATATTCGGAGTGTAGCGCGTATGGAGAAGACTTTGCCGCCACCTCCCAAGAAAAACATATTGCAAATTTGCCGCCCGTTTATTGAATTTGGAATGCAGGGGACCCTGGCGGCGAAAGCTTTCAAAAATGAGCAGCTTTTTCCATTTTTTGATGGAGTTCGCTTCAAGTTTTCTTCAGTCTTTGCGGGAGCCTCTTTATTCAATGCTACTAAAAGTTACGTGGTTGTGGTAGTTATTTTACGGGAACGCGACACTGGATCCTTTTCTTGAGTGGGGGTGTACTTCTCATTCCATAATTTTCATCAGAATATAGCTACTGGTTATTGTTATAAAACCTTTTGATTTGCCAGGTCATGGATTTTCATACTTTGTGTGACACTTCAAGCGCTTTCCTGTCGTTCATTTTTATTAACTTTACATGGTAAAATATGGCCTATGTCATCGGAAAACCTGCTAATGATTAACTACGTCCAAGTTTCTCTAACAAACTGCTGTGTCTTGCAAATTACTCTCAGAAAAATATAATACACTGCTCTCAGGGCAGCATTAGCCAATGCATGAATAAGCCCGTTTCTTCTTTTGCTGTACCCAGTCTGTAATGTAGCACGGTTTAAATGCGCTCCGGCAAACGACTCTGTCTGCAGTTTCTCACGCACGTAATGTATTCAGTTGTGGGGTCGACAGTACACTCTTGGAGTTGTAATTTTTCCAGCGTATTATCTGCAGATTGAAGCTGATATTAGTCGTGGCCTTTATTGCACTGACCTCCAGGCAATAAAAAATCTACTTCTGAGTGTCAGCATTGGCGCGATAGTGCATTGCCCCGCGCAATTACAAGGAAATTGATCACCAACTGACGTATCAAAAACCTTGATCTTGACTAGTTAAGGTCAAGAGTGTCATGCGGCACAACCTTTTGTTTTGAGAGCGTAAGGTGCCGTTGACATTCTCTTTTGTCCTTACTCTTAACTGCTATTAGGAGTCCTATTACACGCAGTCAATGGGATGCATTTCGAAATGGCTCCGAGACTTACTGGAAAATATTTGGAGATAAACTATCACCAAATGTGTAGGCAACTGCCAACTTGCATTATAATGGGAGCAACACAAACGCCTTCGACTGCGTTATTCGAATCGGCTGTAGTATATTTAGCTCGTTAAAAATGCCCGTTAGTTGCGGTAAAGTATGAAGAACTTTTAAATTTTGTAGAATTTAAGTAAAATATTCAATTTTATACTAAGGATGCCTAGACCATGTGAATGTGTTGTTCTTTCAGGTGAACTGCTCTTCAGCATACTTGGATATAAGAAATTTTGTGAATTCCATATTAATTGTCTACTATTACTATCATCTATTGCTTCAGTTTCGTCACGTTAATGCGTAAATGGTTCGATCTTCTTCTCCCCACCGCAGTGTGCTCTCAGATGCCGCAGTAACTATCCTCTGCTCTTTTATATCGATCGCATAGATCATTGAGAGGTCGAACGAATTGTCTGCCTGCTTGCCAAGCCGTTGATTTGCTCATTCAGAGCTAATTTGAATGCTGAGTTTTGCGCTCAGTGAGAGTGATTTACTGATGCCATTGCCCTTGCACCTCTTCAGTCATTTCCGCATCAACTTACTGCAATTGCTGCTCTCTTCTATGATGGTCAAGTTCAACTCCTTAACCACTCCCGCAGTTTTATTAAAATAATTTTTTTAACGAAACTTTTATTTGAACGTTGCACGTCACATTGGATTGCACGTTTCAGTTTCGTTTGTTAATTGAAATGTAAACAGATTGATGTATTGCATCTCCGGGCTTACGAACTTAAGGTGTGACGTAAGTTCGGCTCTCATAGAGCGTAAGGTTGTGTGAACAGGCTCTTTTGTCATCGCTCAAATCTTGACTAAATTATCTGAAGATAAAGCCGTTGTAGCTTTCACGAGATGTGCAATGAGATATGATAATAAGTCCAAAAACAGCTAAATTGAACAAAAAAATATGAATTGTTGTTCGTAATGTCAACGTGTACGTGTGCCAGCAGGTGTACGTACCCTTAAGTTAGCTATAATATATCTGTTATGACATATGATTCGAGTTTACGACCTTGTTTCGTAACGCGCCTGAAACATCAGCAGTCTCTATAAACTACCAGGCTTACGATAACCCGCAATGTCGCGTCTCAGACCATCAGTTGAAGAAAATAAACCACGAGATGTATCGAGTTCGTGCGTTTAGGAATTCGATGAAAAAAGACTTTGTACGTCATCTGTGTAGATCATCATAATTCTTATTTCAGGAAATTTGAAAACATGCAGTACGATGGGTGGATAAAGAGTACTGAGCCTCACACAGATACCTGTGAGAAATAGAAAAAAATTGTAGGTGTAGTTTGCTACAGTTTATACTATTCTGTACCTCATACTTTCTCTTTTGTTTTGGCACGTTGTTCAACAAAAAGTACTAATTCACAATACTTAGAAAATCTATTGCATACCATTGTTAGAAGGTTCAATACTTCCCGTGCAGCCTTATCTATCGCTGCGCGTCTAGCGCCTTTGCTAGTTGAGTATATATAGTGAACAAAGCACAGCACATAGGTAAGTTTCGTTGTACTTCATATCGCGCAGTTTCGTTTATCTGAACAATTTTTTTAGTGACATTGTGGTAAAATCATTCACACCAAACTCAATATGTGCATCACAATTAACGAGAATATACGTTTCAAAAATTCACTGCTCAATCTTACTTTGCCACACTAGGCAACTTCCAAATGTTATAATATTATTTGTGACGTAACAGACTTATAAAGGTCTACTTGAAACAGTGATCATAACTTATCCCTCTTCATGATGATGTCAACCATAGTCTACTTTGTTTGTGCACTCTAACTAGAAATAGGAAAACGACTCAACGTCACATGAACCTCGTTTTTTCCTCGTCTCTTTGATGAACTGGAGAAAACCGCGGCATTTCTCTATTGAACTCCCAGCATCTTCACCACAGAGTACTAACTCGCTGGTAGCTAGTATGCTTCTTTGCCTTTGAGTTAAGAACATTGACCTATCTGTGACGATGCGCTGAACGCTCGTGACTGGAGTCTGCTCGTTACCAAGTTACTTATTCTTCCCAGGTTCTTACGCTGGCCAATGCGCCCTTCCTGCCCCGCTTATGTGCATATCTACTGTATGTAAAAAGCTCGCTAACTATGCCAGTAAATTCTCCTTCGTTGCTGGTGGATTGGAAAGCAGACAAATTGCTTTTCGCCAAGGCTTTCCATCGCCGGCAATTTTTCTTAGCTACCCCACTACGTCGCATACGGTATTTTCCATTCAGGAGATCGTTTCTTTTAGTCATTATTTAGTGCTGCCTCGCATTCAGATCAGAAAGCTGTGTGAAATACTGAAATTAGACCTTTCAAACTGTAATGCAATTAAGAGACCACTGTACCGCCTGTAGTCAATCCTAAGGCGCGGACTCAAAGTTTGATTTCTCGTGCCAGCAGCCTCGTGTGGAACCTCAATCAACTCTACAGACTTATTGGCAGCCACTGCAGCTAAAACTCGAAAACAGCTTCTGAAGCGGCCAAAAATTCTATTCTTTTTAGGAAAATTTCTCCCTCGGTGATATATGGGCGAAAACCGAGATTACCGCTTCTGCCTCCCCATCTTTGTTCTTCATTGTTTATTTTTTTTTTCGTACTTCTCGTACATGTCATCCAGGCAATTATTTGTGTCCTTTGGATGAATTTCTTGATTAATTACTTAATCCCCGTAGTAACATGTCGAATATATGTTTCAGTATAATTGCTGAGTGTTTCTTTGGTGTAAAAAATAACTTGTAGTAGAGTAAAAATAAGCGATTTTGAAAGCACTACAGTGTTAAAATACAGAGGAGGTATTGATGGTAAAATGATCCAGAAAACCTTACTGCGTGTGTTAAGTAGGTACGTGGGGAATTCCATAGGTTACTTTTAATAGAAGTTGGCCGTCAGGATTTCATTCTCTCCTTTTCCACTTCACTTTTTTGCATCTTCTAACTCTATTTCCTTTCTGCTCTTCCTCTTCTTTCACCATTATTCTCATGCGCAGTGATCCTGCTGTTACAAGTTCCTCCTTTTGCTCCATATATATACACAAGTCTCTTGTTCTGTTTTCTCTTTAAATCACTAGTGTAATGGAGAACGATATTTAAATTTCTAGCATAACTTATAACTTTGTCAAATAATTTTACTGCGTTAATAGCAAGCATTTTGATCTATAGCAAACTCAAATACAGTGCTGCCAAACTGAGAATTTGACAACTTTTCATCAATGGCTACACACAGCAAAACAGTCAGTACTGATCACCAGCAGGTACGCTCATTGTGTTTACGGCTATATCACTTACGACCGTCGCCGTAAGCACGAACATGTTGACAGGATTTCTAATTCCTTCATCTCCATAAATTGCCTGCCTTCAATGTCAACAACTGCAGTCATTGGCTGTCACCTTTCAACACATAGTACTGAGTTCTATAGCAGCACTTCGCATGCACTAAACCTCTCTTTTTCTCTAAAGTCAGCTTCTACATCGATGTGATTGTATCTTCACTTCCTTTGTTATTCTACCAGCCTTCAAGCAAAGTATGAGTTGATTTTTGGCGTAACGGGAGGACGGAATCCGTGCATACGACACTTGGTTAGATTTCGAGTATAATTTATAATTCGAATCAAGATCAAATTAGGCAATTTGCTGGTCATCTGTTTTATGTCTCGTTGATATTGGGGATGTGCTGGCAGAGCGAGTCTACACCTACGCAAAAGATCCTCATGGAAGTCGTCTATGTAATAGTTTCCAGTTTGCTCGCATTGCCATGCAGCTAGGCCATATAGTGTATGGACTAGGTTAGTTGAGTTGCCCATAGTCTACTTAAGGGAAGTTACGCATCCAGAAGATACCATAGTTTAACGTAACCTAATATCTTTTGAACAGTTCATCATAGTTAATTACTTCCTGACATATATTGTGTAATAGCAAAGCTTTCACATGTATATAGGATATGTTTAGTTACAATTTCGCTCATTAGGTTAGATAGGTTTGCCTATCCATTGTTATGGAGAGCAGCTACCCCTTTGCTTTAGCTAGGCCTTCGAGACGTCTTTCTATCGGGCCAACTTAACATCCTTCCGCTTTCATAACGCTAATGTTTTTACTTTCCCCGACTTGCTGTTCCTATGCTCGTTGACCTAGTGTGGGAGCACCCTTGTGCACAGACATGCTGTATGTCCCTTCTTTCTTCTTCAGTATAATCGCCTAGCTTTGTTGTGGAAAAGGAAGCTTAAACTACTCAAAATAATAATATAACAACATCGCTCTCATCACCCAATTGAAGCCTTTAATCAAGTTCGCTAACGTGCTGCAAAATATTTTCTTTAATCCAATAGATTAGGCAAGTTAAGCTTACATACAGAAAATAGTATGTTAATATTAACCTCTGAAAATGTGAATATAAATACTGTTTTCTGTTGGACCTGATATTTTAATTCATTGATATGTATGATTGGAAAATCATATAGTATTTAAATGATGGTGCGTTTCTCTTTCAGACTAGGAAAAATAGTTTATGTCTCCACTCAACTCCAGGACGTTTTGTGCAAGTATGCCTGAGCTCCTTCATCTCAATCGATTCCTAAAAGTCATGTGGAACGATCCCAAGTATCTCTGTCCAAGTAAATAACTTAACACGATAACATCTTAGCTCAACTAATTTAAACCCCGAAATTATATCTTAGGCACCCGCTAATTTGGCTTAATATTCGCTGGGGTTGGACGCTCACCCAAATCTTCTACGGGGCGCATTTAGTGCTCATGCTCTGATTGTTAAGGTATGACCTGGGCAGGTATTCTTGTCGCTATCCCTGCTGTATGACTTTATGTTCCAGCTCAGTCATTCATATCCTATCTCTTACTGTAAGCCTAATGCTTTCGGTTTGTAAGTAATCTGGCCATGCTCTAGCAGCTCGATTTAGAAGAGTATACCGCTTTTTAACCTTGAATCGGGTAGTGTATGCAGGAGCAGGCTTAAGGAGTATGGCATCAAATTATAGGTGTACAGTAACTTATCTTATTAATCTGCTAGTGCTATCGCATGCCTATTATTAGAATACCGAAAGTACGGTTTTGATTCCATATTGGATAGTGTTTTTAAGGGTCATAAAAAGAGTGCGAAATGAAATTACACCGGAGTAATTCATAATTCTTACTAAAAAAAATCCTCACGGATTAGGCACGATAGCTCCGTAATTACCTTTGTTGTTATGTTTAGTATCGTAATGTATATCTATGTTTCAGAAGCCTATTACACCTATTTATAAATAGTTGTGTTTCATTCAGCAGTTTTCCTTCTTTATAATATTCGTTTAATTTCTCAAGACAATGACAGTGATTTTCATCTTTCATCGGCATCTGATACCGTGTATTTGGTAGGAAACGAACATGCTTTAATTACAAATTCTTTCTACGATCAGTGTTTTTATAGATTTCGTATCTCAAGGTACTTCGTACCAATGGTTTCTGCTTAAAAGTTTAACATGTATTGTTATTAGGAATTAAACTATCAGCGATTTCATTTTAAACTGTGAATTTTTTCCGCACGTTTGGCACCACACATTAAAGTTACCTCTCTTTACGGTCCAAGACAGCGGTCCGCGAAAGTAATTTCACATTGCAGGAATTATTGAGACTATCTATTAAGAAAGCTTTTCAGCAATGGCCTCATCATAATTTCCTACTAGGCTAGATCCAATGAATGTATATCCCGCAGGAATAAATGTTATGAATATTTAAGGTAGCAATTGTTTTAGTAACATGAAATATTTTGCAGTGAAATGACATCTTTCAATGAAATTTTTATCAACATTTGAGAATATTATTGAATACCAAGTACCCATCATTATCGTTAAAAACTTGTCTCAGGATTCAAATCCACTGCAAAAATTATTACACCTTTCCGGAATAAAATTTTTAGGGATTAATACCAGCAGAGTCTCCAAGATCATGAAAGGGGTATAACTGCTATCGGATGCGACACTATCTGAATTTTTAAATTTTAATTTAAAATATGTCAGGATGACTCTCAATAGTCATTGAGAACAAAGGCAAAACGCTAAATATTAATACAGTATCATCTTTTCAAAAAAAGTACTTAACATGGAAATTATTTTTATTTTATTTTTTAATATTACATAGACCCCTACAGATTTACCGGCACTGTATTAGTTCGGTCACTGACTATTGCTTTTATCTTCTATTTTTTTTACATGTATAGGTAGTTTCTAACATCGTGTTTTATCTATGTATATAGTTTACTGCCGATAATCGATATTAATAAGTATACTACGGAGAAATTACAAGCGGTTCTTCTTTCCACGAAGATTCTTGTCTTCAGTTCTCACGTCTTCCCACAACATTTTTGTCGAAGAATTTTTTCTTGCGGAGCAGTTTAGAGGTCCATCCTCCCTAGAGTCTTGGCCATTACGAGAGTCCTTCTTGCCTGCTTCCAACGTTATGGGCTTTTGATCTGAAACTTCATCTTAGAGAAAACAATGGGAAATCGTTTGATCTTGATACGTTGGCATGTTAACCATTTGTTTGCACTGCGAGTCTTATTTTATAGATGCATTGCAGCATGGTGTCTTGTGGTGCATGAGTGCATCGGCGTCGCGACACTTTTATGGAGCGCCACAAGAAGAGGGTGGTGTGGGTGGAGCCCTTCGGAGATCATCCAAAGATTCTTATCAAAGTTCCCGGTGATTTAGAGACTGTATTTCACGTCTCAGGCTCTCTGCTCCAACTCAAACCAAAGGATTCGATGCAATTTCCTCGATTTTATGATGGAGTTAACATTTGCGCGTTCAGCTGCAAAGATTGAAAAGACCTACGACGACTTCTTCCCGTAGCTTGCTGGACCTGCCATGGATGGGATGGGTGCTAAAGAAGAGGTTCCTGTTCCTCGGCATTCCGTCAAAGGAAGAATGTTGCTATTACCAATTACTGAAGGCTATTAATGCATGATCGGCCTGCGTAAAGGCTTGCACGGTCGGCAGATATTTTGGGGAGAAGAAATGAAATTGCAGGCCTAATGTGCACTTCTCCTGAACACCGGTTTTTTGAAGCCATTTCCTGTAGTCTCTCACCGACTCCAAATTACCTACAATCATGATTGAGAGCACGCGCCCGAAATGTTCTGAGCAAAGTGGACATTTCTTTTGTTAAGTACTTTGTAAACCGGCTGCGGCATCTATTTGCCTGCCTGTGGAGCCTTCTTTTCTTATACTGAAAACGCTGTGGTACATGATTTCTCCTTAGACGTCCCATTAGTAACCCGTTGCCAATTTAGTTTCTAAATTCTGCATAATTAGCGTAGTGTTAGCTAGGGTAGCTCTGCGCACAACTCCTTGCTCCACGCTGGTGCGTCGGTTCTTTACAAGTCGGGACATTTCATGCAACCAAATAACGACATCTGTTTTTGGCCTTTAAGCGCCGTTAATCTTTCTTTTGATCATATAACCCTGTACGTATAGACGCTTATACGTACAAGTCCTGCACATGCCCTTACGGTATTTGCATTGCTCTGATTAAGATACAATAACTTGATCCATGTGTTCGTAGGTCGCCAAACTTAAAAAAAAAGTTGTCTTGACGCCAATAAAGCTTACGAAGTGAAGTTTGTTCTCGTGATGTTTAGGTATAAGTATGTTTAATTTGGAACGCTGACACTTGAGTTCCATACTTTTGCAACGACTTATATAATTTATTCCATATTCGTGTCTATAATTCTCTTCCTCTTTGTCGTGTGCAGTTTCTTTCATCTTGCTACGCAAATTTTAAATTTGCAGCACCATCGTACATTTGAGTTACTGTTATTTGCTGATGCGATTGGAGAGTGTGTACACGTACGCTGCGCAACCTCCTCCGTGTTAGAGGTAGTTTGCTGCGTCCGACAGAAGTCGTGCCATTTTCTGTTCGGTATTCTTGTAATATAATATACTTCCTCTCTTCTACATTCTGTGTTTAGCCTCTGTTAATTACTTCCTTTGTAACTGTGTGCAATATATTGCATTTAGCTATAGTTTTCAGCTTTTTTCATGATTACATATCTATCTAAATAAATACTTATACTGTGTTACACCGTCAGATGAATTCATCTATAATTGTTGTTTATTAGAAGATCTCATAAATCATCCATCGGTAGGGCAGGTTTTATTGCAACCGACAATATTCGGATGAGTTATAGCCTTGGTTCTGTAAATAGTGCCTTAGTTCTTTACGGATAGCTTCCACGAAAATTGCATTACTACTGTCGCTTCTAGGGCTTCATCGTGATACACGGTTAATCTTTCCAGCATTCGCCCGTGTCATCTCTTTGAAACAAGGTCACCATCAAGACTTTCGCCGTGTTAAATTATTCTAAAGTCAAACGGTAACATGTTTGCAAAATTGCCACGATCTTGTGCAGCATTTTCATCAGTTATCGTCATCATTAGAAAACGATGTAAAATTAATATCAGTCTGCTTTGAGGGACGACTTCACTGCAGTATCGATGCTCTGGCTTCAGTTTACTATGCATGAGAAAGATTCTGACTGACTACTCGTACGTTTCAATAGCCTCAAGATATTCTGCTTCGTTTTTACGCTGATCAGCCTAAATAATTTTTTATTTTAAAGATATAACTACCTGTTCCATCTGCCTATGAGGTTTTGTTTGTGTTCGTCCTCGGTCCAAAGATCCAATACATTTTTACTTCTAAGATCGCCTTTCTAATGGAAATGAAGGCTTAAACTATTCAATATTATAATTTTACTTGTATACGAATTTATAATATATACAGAAGGTGAGCATGAGTTTCAGCCTTGTTTAATAATAATTTTAATAATTAATTAATGTCAAATTACGGGGTTTGTGAAAACTGTTGGGGTTTCATTGCTAACATCTATAAATCTGAAATTTAGAAGTTTTTATTTAATATTTTACATGCACGGTACGCTGCTGTTGCTTTCACATGAAGAGACCGCTACAGAAGTCAGTTTTTGATGCTTCGTGCAGCAGGGCAGGATAAATGGAACTTTCTAGCTATATTGTGGTAGCTGAGCGGCGTAAACATCAACTTATGAAGCAGGCCTGAAGCTCTTGCATGTGTAAATAGAGACGTATTAGATCAATGATAATAGTATGGCATGAACTACTGTTCTACGTAAAATCTAATAAATCCTTAAAATCAGAGAAAGGCTGTACGTTCTCCGTCCTTTCTTTAGTATCTTGATGAAAACACGTTTAATTCTCCAGGTATATGCCACATTTACCTCAACTGAAATAATAAAATGACATCACTAACAACACCGCCGGAATGGTTGATGGAGAAGTCGTCGACGAATTTCTCCACCAAAAAATGTTACTTCAAAGA
This sequence comes from Parhyale hawaiensis, assembly GCA_001587735.2. Classification (NCBI taxonomy): domain Eukaryota; kingdom Metazoa; phylum Arthropoda; class Malacostraca; order Amphipoda; family Hyalidae; genus Parhyale; species Parhyale hawaiensis. Next base: position 50,477,880 of record LQNS02278091.1, on the reverse strand, counting down.
ACTACACACCGAGAACTGTATCTGCATCATGATGCTGGTTGCAGCGGAGTCGTTGACTTACTTGACTACTGACTTAGTAATGTGTTGCTCAACGTTAGCAGATTTCACCATGCTGTTATCATTACTCCCATGCTAGTGTTTGAGTAAGAAGCTCTTGCCTGGCTGGAATGACCAACATTCTACGTAGAAAAGCGCCAAAAAATGTTGGTTTGGCCTGGATGACAGAGCCGGCTGGGCCACTACTGCAATGCTAGGAATGCCAGCATGTGTGGGTATCTGCTTAGCCTCCTCTCTCTAATTCTGCTTTTTTCTCGCCACGACCCGCAGTACATACGAAGTAATGAACCGCTCTCTATCTCCGGGCCCTGATTAGCCTCGCTGTTTATAGTCCCTGGAGCGGCGGCAGCGGATTGACGGCGCTCTTGCTGCCATTCACCAAATCCGGTGGTCTCTTGACCGTTAATATTCTTGCTTGCCGAAATGTAGTCCCATGAGGTGAGTCCATGCAGGGTCTGACGTCGCTCTTTTCTTACACTCACCGAATATCATGATCTGTTGACTAGTAAGACCGTTATGGAACTGTTCTATGTTCTTCTGTTGTTTAATGGGCTTTGTGGCGTTCCCATTCTACAGTTCATAGCATTTTCTGGTCAGTTGAAAATGTTAAATGAGACTTTCTTTAACCATCTAGTCTCAGTTGTACCAAATCCGTGGCCTAAATCCTACCTATTAGGACCGTTGAAAATGTTAAGTGCTACCATATATTACAATCTTGTGAGGGAAACCTCGCAGATATTGTCGTATGCAGTCTTCCGCCACTGGCGCCATAGCTCTAGACAATCTGTGGTCGACTGCAGCCGTATACTCCTCTGGGGCCTGTTGGTCTATATCTGCAGCACAAACCAATACATGCGGGTCTCCCAGTTGGGGGTACGGTCAAGTTGACTTTACTTTTACTAAAAATTTATCTTATACGATAGCATCTTCATGTATATTCAATATCGGAAAATTAGTTCATCTAATATCTATGAGGGTGACATAGATCGACATGGATAATCACCTAATAGTTCGGGTGGGATGTAACCGTTTAAATATGTGCGACAGAGTGCATTCTTCATGTGATATATACTCGCAAAATGTATAGTTTGATAATGTTTATTTCACACAAAAAATTACTTGTGAAAGAATGCTGAACTTTCGAAAAAGACTCGTCACATAGTTCATTTTTTTTTGTGATTATTGCAATCTATTTGCTTTTCCTTTCTTTCCGTCTGTTGATCTCATACATAATTAGCTTCATTTTGCTTGACAAGCTCCATGGATGCTCATCTTTTCTTCCTCTTTTGGATCCCAGCCTACGCTGTGAATAGGAATGATTATGCGGTCAATAGGATGATAATAATATTAGGAATCATTATTTTCACAAAGGTGGGCACTTTGGGCTGCAAACTCGGTCAGTGGGCCGCAGGTAGTCGTAAGTGCCCACCTATGAATGAAAGCAAATATCGTGGACCACAAACTTCACACCTGCTTTGCCGCTTTATGGAAGTAAAACAACGGCTTTCAGTTTTGATGCTGCTTTTATTCTGTAGCTACTTGCAAGCTGAAATATGGAATCTTTGCCACTCCTGGCCGCCTGGTATTTTCCATCCAACGAATATAACTTATACAAGAAGCTAAAAAATTTTCTACCCAGTGTCTTGTGCGGTGTTGTTCCATTTTCTGCTGGTTATTTGAAAATATGCTTTCCGAAGGAAATGCATCATTTTTATTTTAGTCTTCGTTGGACAGTGGTCGGAGACCTTCACTCGTAACGCGTGCTCATATTATCTCAGCACTGTATCGTCCATGTTAAGCATCATTTTCCGTCGCAAAAACACTATTTAACATATGACCAAACCATCGTATTGAACGGTAGGGAGGTAAGTTACTTACTAAATTATGCAGTCAACAACATTTTAAAGGTAAAAATATTTTCACTGCTTGATAAGCGGCATCATCCAGTCTTGAAATGCAATTCCGAATTGTTTGGTATCCAACAACTGGCAGATTTGGACTATCTGTTGGGCTGGCCAGCGGTGCTACAACATCATTATCCCAACAGACACGGGATAAACCAGAATTTTTCTGTGACAGAGGGCCGGTGATGCTAAATTATCTGCAGTGTTTAGCCGGCAGCATAGCATAATCGCGCCATCTGGAACTGGGCAGAGTTGGATTCCAGCCACCAGGAATGAGCAGCAGCAGCACAGCCCAGGCAGGATCGGACGGACGGACCGGTATGGAGGACTCAGGCTGGAGGTCCTCTGCCTAACTCTCAGGATGCCGTGCCTGTAAGACTCTCCATTGAGGCGCCAGTGGTTCATTGCTCGGTGATACCCCAATGGCTTCCCACCTCCTCCCCTCCTGGACAGTCCCCACCCGTCTGCCTCCGAGGGGTCATCCTAACCCAACTGAATAAATTAGCTGGCCAAAATCTCCTCGCGCTCATCAATGAAGCCAAACCCAAAGCTTTTTGCACCGGCTGACCGCTGCTTCTTTTAGGCACTGAAGTGTACGTGCGACTGCACTTGGCAGTGTCTCTTTATGGTGGTGTTCATTAGATCCTTGTCCGTCCCTTTGTTATCTCAGAAGGTAATGTAAGCGTGAACCAAGTGCCGTCCGCCTCTTTCATGTTTGTTTAATTAATCCCACTAATTGCTGATTCAAGAAAATTTTGACGTGAGAAGCCCCCGGCTTTTGCACCGATATCAACGTCCTAAAATCTACTTACCAATACTCAACATTATGGCTGGTCCTATGCTAGGAAGCGATGACCAGTCCTTCGTTTACATCGAAGAACTTGGGCTTCACTGCCGAAAGTAAAACCCACCAAGCAGTGCAACGCGTTTAGTTCGCCGTGCAAAGTAATCTACCGTCTTTTGACGCTCGCCATTTTAAAGTCATTTCTGCATACTCTAATATCCTTTTTTAGATGCGGCTACTCAAGGATTTCTATTGGAGCAGTTGCCTGCAGCAGCGAAAGCGTGTCATCTTTAAGCACAGCAGCACTGGACTCATTCATAAGTTCATTCTTGCAGCCATTCATAAGGTGCCTGCGGCAGTGCAGTGCTGCCTCCAACGAGGTCGTGCATTGCGCTGCATGGCGGAGCAGCCATGCTGTAGCTACGCTGCCTGCATCGGCAATGGGTCTGCATAAAAGAAGCTGTCAGGTATATCTTGTAAATTGCTGCTTTCAGCCCAATATTACAGTGGATTAACGGACGGCCCAACATGCCTACAGATTTTGTATAATCTTTTGCTTGCATCGAGCATTGCAACAATTGATAAAGAGTTCGCTGCACTACATGTTTGTTTTGCGTAAATTGATGTGTGCAACCAGCATTGCAACATAATAACAGAAAGTTCCCATCACTTGTATATGTGGGTAGGTTGTTGCTTTCGATCAGTCAACATTGCAGCTGATTAGGTACCCATGGGCTCTCTCTATACCCTATCACAAACGCCAGATGTAAATATCCTATACATGTGTACCCTTGTGAGGGCATCAGTATGTTTCATGGCCACTCATTATTTCCATAAGAAAATACTGCACATGCCGGTTATTGCAGTGAACTCATTCTCTCCGTGCATGCTGTGAACAGTAGCGTTTTAGGGAGAGACTCCAAAGCTTCCGCGTTTACCTTGGCCTCAGTTAAGACTTCAATATGTCTTTCCTGGTGCCCACTTTGCTTCCATATTTTTCTCACTTCTAGTGGCTATCTTTTTCTTGGTCTTCCCCTTTTTTTCCGACTTGCTGACGTCGCCCTTCCCTGCACCGTGTGCCGTTCTCGAGCTCTCCGTAGTTCTTCCTATACAACCTCTTCTTTCCCTCTCTTGAAATACCGCGTTGCACTCTAGTAACAAAATGACACACCTCGCTATTAATAGGTTTAACGTAACGTGCAATCCAGTACAATATCGCAGTAAGTAATATTTCATACAATGTTTATTTGCAAAAGAAACCTATTAACCTGCTGCTTCCCTTTGAAGCTGTTGCTCATTTATAACACTTTACGTACTGCTGTGGTATGGTTAGTGTCATATACTTAATTGAAACCATTTTCTGCTGCTGCATGAGGACCAACACACACAAAGACGGACGCCATATTATCGTCTCCAGCAAATACCAAGACTACCTTTTATTAATATTTTATCATCCAGTGGATCAGAAGTTCTCTATAGGCCGTTATTTGTCTTCTGCTCTTTGGATACAACTGTTGACGGTATTTATCGAGACAGACTCTCTGATGAATGTCTCTATCAGAGATGTACATATTTTATCTGTGCAGTTATCACAAGACTTCTACTCCACGCTAACAGTAATAATGATTCATGTCAACTATTGCTGTATAAAGAAGAGTTGATTTTAACATGAAAAAAGATAATTTATTGACCAACTATATTTATAAGGAACTCGTGCTGAATGCATGTCTATTTATAATGATGATATCTCTCTTAAAGAGTTACGGTACGTGCAGTTATCTTAATCTGCGTTTAATCCCAGCTTCTGATGCATGTTAGTCTTGTAAGATTCTGATGAAATGATCAAACTTTGTTAAAACTACACCATGCAGGGTACAAATTGTATTTTGGCCTATATAGCTAGCGCAAATACTTTTCTTTTTACAAAACCCATCTTCCAAAAGACTGTTTGCTTTATCATGAAATTACTCATGAACACAGAGTTGTTCATTTTTGTTGGTGTCATTCGACTCTAGTTTTCTTTTTAATTATATAAGCTTGGCATTTGATTCTTTCTGTTCTGCTGTCATCGCTCTGAAAAGTTCGTTGGTATGCCAGTGGCAGAATATCAGGCAACATGTCCCCGTGTCCCCTAGACACCTTACTCTCCCCCCCCCCAACCCAGTGCATAATTTGCCGCTTGGTTTGAGGTCGCAGGAAGTGATCGCGTCGAACAAGTTTTTTTCGGTGCACTTTTGGGTAGCGGTGTCGCCGACTTGCAGAGCCGCATGTCTGTAGCATCAATGGAAGCGCCATTGTACTGCTATACTTTGGTGATCTTGACCCTGGGAGGTGAGGAGCCGCACACGCCACTGGACAGCCAAGATCGGCTAAGCGAACCTGGGAGGACATTGCGCTCTCTGGTAGAAATGGAGCAGGAGGGCGTTGTTGGATCCTACAGACACA
>LQNS02278091.1:50455829-50471974 GCA_001587735.2 Parhyale hawaiensis | reverse complement strand
CTTCAATTGGCATCCCCTATAGCTTCCACACTCTGATGATTTCAACGCTTTGGATACAGCCGCAGCGTGTAATTTTTAGCTACATTCTCGTTAATTTCTGACCAGGAAGAATTTTCTCTCGTTTTTTTTTTTTTTGCGCTCATTTCGATAGGAGTCTTCTCCAAAAGATAGGTGCCGCAACTTTTCCTTGGGTTGTGATTACAGTATTCTATCATTCATCAAACCTGCTCAGAAACCATTCTCCTATTTGTGGTTCCCAGGACATCTTCGACAGTTTATCCATTCTGAGAAGTGCTGTTGTCTTACGAGCTTTCAAGATAAGTTTACCACTACAGCCATTGTATCCTAATATTCATAGTCTCATCCTTTGTAAACGCACAGTACACGCGGCCGCGGACCATCGCGACGTGCATGTATAAGCGCGTACCCTCGGCATGCACACGGAGTCATCAAATCCGACACTACGCAAACAGTTGTAACCTACTGTTATTCGCAAGTTTATCACCGCTCATTTAATCTTTTACTCCGAAGAATATTTTCATTGCGTTCGCGTGCTAAATCATGTTAAGGATAGTTTTCCCGCAACTTGTTGCACATGTTTGCCTGCTAGTATAGTTTGTGTTACGGAGAGCTTCGATGCGGTACACCGCTGTCTGTTGTTACATGGATGGCAAGTGACTTGTGAAACTAGTCACGGAATGTTGTATTAATTGTCGGTTTCCACCCTTACATAATAACAAGAATGTAGTTGGTAATTGTAGCTGTTGCTCTTTCAAAAATATCACCCAAAAGCAAACTACTGCCGTGGCTAATTTTGTTTTCATACGCACGTTAATTTAGAAGATAGTACGAGCAATCAGGAGAGATCAGTAGGATGAACCTAGGTAAATAAAGAGCGTAACTATATATACCTGCGGTCTTAATGTTGTAAGCTCCAAGGGACTACTTGCATTAATTACTGTACTACTGATGTGTCGCCATTCAGTGGAACTGAGGCCAGTTCTTGAAATTCACTCTCCGCTAATTGCTTCTTTTTGCCTGGCGGGGCTACAGTTCTCGCTGTCTCTCCTGTTGTTGGTGCCCAATTTCATGGGAATTGTGTAGAACCAAAGAGTTGATTTGCAAAAGTTAATGACTGAAATGGAAAAATATTGCACTGTTCAAAATATTTGAGTTGAAGGTATCCTTTCTTGACAATAAGTTTAATTGCACTCTCAACTTGGCTTTCATGTTGCAGAATTATAGGACCTTAATAGTTTTGTCAATAATACCTGTTTTCATCCATGCACTTACTATAAAAGTAGGCGCGCTTCGAGATGAAGTTTCTGATATTAGCCTGATGCTTATTACTTCAGGCGCATATCAGTTTTTTTATGCACATTTGGACAGGGGTCCGAAGCCCATGTCAATCACCTTCTGTAAAAAAAAATAACAAGAACATAGAATTTAGAATAAGTGACGACAGCTCATATACTAGATTCAGTTTATTTACTTTTATTATATATTAGGATTAAAATGATAAATAATCAAATTTAAGATAGTATGTGTGGGTGACAAGAGTTGCTCTGTACAAATTTGCAGCATCTTGTAATTTTGAGTACTGCATACGTGTTAGTATTATTATTATTAAAACTTCACGCTTGAGCTCCCACGGACTGGTAATACAACCCAAATGAAGCATCTTGCAACACCGAGAAGCCCAAAACGCTGCTAAAAGAAATCCAGCAAAAAACCATTAACAGCTGACTTAAACGCCTGCAGGCCAATACGACCAAACACCGATATTCTGTTCTAACCTAACAGTAGAATTGATTGCAACTGATTCTATCATTTATTCATTTACTTATGACACTTGTTTCTGAGATAGTGAATAGATTCTTCCGTGCTCAGAGTTTTCTATTATACATTTTAACATAAGTACTCCGTATTCCTTCATTAATCTTGTCTATAACTTGAATCGATTGTTTACTGCACAGTTTGGATGGTCGTTTGCGCTCCGACAATGACGTCATTCCAAATAAAACTGGACTCTATATTCCTTCATTAATCATATATTTGGTGTTACGGCCTGGAACACATTAATGGAACTCGGCATGAGCTGGAATTTACGATGCGGTTACCTGCAGAGAGCCTCAACTTGTTATTCCATTACCTAATAACGCAATAAAGTTCACTGAGTTAGATGACACTGGCCGGATTGGAACGTCGATCAAAACATGTCTGAAATTCTTGCTTTGTGTTCATCAATTTCCCGCTGTAATCAGAATACCGACCAGCAACATCTCATTAAAGCAAACGTGGACGAATATATGAGGACCTCGTTAGCTGCGAGCTTAATGTGACTTGATGTTCTCTAATTATTACCTGTCTTGTATAATGTGAAGATTTCTTAATGTATTTGTAACTGTTGTACTTGGATAGCTGTTTTATAAGCATCTGCTGCAGAATGTAGGGAATTTGTTGGCAGCTGTTCATATTAGTTGATATGTATTGATATCAGATGTTTGTTAATCCATATACATATTTTGAATATCTCCCTCAGTATATGTAGAATATGTAGAAAACTTTGTGGACAATAATGTGCGCATAAGTGCTTACTATATCGTTTTTTTATAATGCATTTCGTACATTTAATCTTGGTTGATATTGACCGCGCAAAATGCGGTTTTAGGCTTGCTTTTGTTTTATGCGGATGCCCACATGTATTCCGTTATTAAAAGCTGCTTACAATTTATCTGAAATTAATATTTGTTTGCTTCATCATTATGGATATTTTTGTCTCTGCTGCTAGCAGGTGTTGGGTGTTTCTCAGTCATTACCGTGCGACTGTTAATCATCAGCATTCTTGTCAACTAGTCTAGCGTTAGAAACTCACAAACTAAACTAAAAACGTAAAGCACTGCAAAATCTCAGTGATATGAAAGAAAAAATGTACTTAGTTTGAATTTTGACGTGAATCGAGTCATCCACCCTTTAACTATTGGTAGCCCAGTGCATTCCGCTTTCTCCGTGTTCTACACTTTTTACCCAGGCAGTCTACTGTTCCATTTGAAAGAATATTACGTTATTAAAGGTTTCTTTCGTAACCATGATAGAGGGTCAATACTGTATTGAAATTACGAGTGAAAGTTTAACTTTTAATGAATCTTTCGCATCATCTTGAGCCTGACGAGCCCACATACCCTCAGCTCCATATTAGGCGATACTTCTACTACCAATCATGGTGCGCTATATACACCTTCTTATCGAAGATTGACTACATTAATAGAATATGAAAAATTCGCTACCCTTCAAATAGAACAACCTTGGGACTTAGAAGTGAATCACAAACGAATAATGTGAAAAAACGAATTTCACTCTTGAATCGCCTAAGTTGCGGCTACGGTGGTTAAACTGAAACATAATAATAATGACGAGCTCACAGCGTTCATCGCTTACGTCAGCTGGACGCATTTTCATACATTTACAGTAATTTATGTACTCGCGATAATTTTTCATTCAGTAATCCTACGCAATTTTTCATTCCTCCGGCCTCCCAACATCTAGCTAATGCTGAAATTATCATTCAGCTGTTACAGCACTGTAGACTCGGCTGCATGACTCCATGCTGCACAGCTTCGCCAGTCGAAATGACAGTTCTCATAAGTCCCGTTAACACGAATTAAACGGTTTTGTTCAGTATGCATTAAGCAGTCGTTCGACTGACTTTAAGTGATCAATTGTGTTTGTTGCAACATCATGCCTTTCCAGGTTGACAAATCGCCTCTTGTATCAATATGACGCGCGTCTGTCTGGAAGTTGGCGCGCGGCCCCTTCCTTGTCCTTACACTCCTCCTTTCGATTGAGTTTGGACGTCGGCGCGCTTTCATGAGAGAGAGCCACAGGGTAGTCTTTTATGCCCCTAATGGATGTAGTCAGTCATTGCTGTGCTGAAAGTCTTTACCACCGAACTTGGGTTCCATACACACACACGCGCGTGTGTCCATCTTGTCTTGTGTCTGCATGTATCCTGCAACACCGGCGCAATGAACTAAAGAGCATTGCTTCATCAGACCCCCAAATGTGCCCAATTTGTGTCGCATGCTATTGCCCTATGACTAGAGGTAACGTATCTCGATTAATGTAGTCAGAAGAGAAACTAGAGCAATTATTATTTTACTATTAATAAGCTACACCCTCGAACGCCAAAGCAAGGTAAAGCCCTAATGGAGTGACCGCAGGATGTCCGAAACATTGCTCAGAAAACTCATGGGTTCGTCCATAAAATCTACTGAAGTAGATGACCGAAATTCTTAATTTGTATACAGTTGCATTGAAAAATTAAAATGCAGTGCATGCTTCCCAAATAGCTGCAGGCCGCCGACGCATCGTCCCAGGTCTATACGGTCCAAACGACTCCTGTCTTTTCATACCCCCCACTCAACGCATGCATAAATTTAATTTTGGCATATATTAACTGTTGTTTATTCCACCTTATCGTCACTTTACTTTACAACCAATTCGATACTTCTCCATCATTACAAGGAAACGGGGTAGGATGTCACTCTCTATGGGAACCTTTAATAGCAGCCTAGATGATGCAATACGCATTTCACAAAAGTGCAAATGCGCGGTTTTTTATGCGTTCAACAGCTTATAGTACCAGTCTAGATGATATTCTATCAGTCCTTAAAACTACAGAAGAACTTCCCCACATATTATAACATGGGGTAAAATCAGGAAGTGAGATTGTGGACGCCCGTAATAATCGGCCATGTTTGTTGATCATGACGTTCGTAACACAAGATATGCTTACCATAAATTGAACTTTTTATGCACTTCACTACTATTTTTAAACGCGCTAGCTCTGCAGCAATATTCAATGCACAGCAGCAGTGTCACGAAAAGGACTGTAGTAAATCGTGAGCTTGAACGTCAAAGCGTCTCTTAGGGCGTGTGCACACTCACGCACAAGTTGCAGCTACACTCAGTTCCACATCAAATTACGTTGCCGCGAACAAGGTTCGGCTTTTACCGTGTCTCTACCTTGCACTAAGATGAATATCTAAACTATGAGTCATTCCTTGCAATTTGTACGCCATGACCAGCGGCGCTGGTTAAACTATAAGGATACTTCCTATTTCTAAGTTGATGATGCGTTACTTTTAAATTGCAGTGGAGCATCGTTTTTACGTGACGCTCAAAGGCCGTATGCTGTCGTTACTGCCACGTGACAGCCAAAGTGAAAAGCTGTATTGCTGGACAATATTTGCGCTAGTGTGCGCTCTCCAGCAGGAAAGTATTTCTTGTTTTCATCCTTGGAAACCATAAATATGTTTTCTGCAGTTTGTTATGTCGCTTCTGAGGGTGTAGGATGGGCCATGCCATAGAGTTAGCTCAGTTAAGTTCGCCCATTCTATGTTATCGGGAGCAGCGACCCCAAGGGGACTCAGTAGGTTACCATTAGCTAGGTTATCGAGACAACTTTCATCCGTGCCCACTTAGCTTGCTTCCAGTTTCGTTCCACGTATTAATGATGCTTTCCCCGGTTCTTTCTCTTCTTTCACGACTTGCTGTGCCCACGTTCGTTGTTCCTGGGCGGGAACACCCTCGTGCATGGATTCCATATTTATCTTGGCATATTATATGTTTCTTCCTTTCCCTGTGTTGGAACATCTAATTCGTGATGTGATAGCGAAGAGTAAACTATCTTCTACGACAGTTATACCAATAATATATAATTCACTGCCATATGCACAATTTGTCGCTCTGACAAGTTACATCCACTCACTACCTGCCCTGAACGTGTTCCTGTTGTTGGCCACTCACGCTGCGCATCTATAGTGCGCCACAGCTGCATTACATATTCGACTTGAGTCGGTGTCATGCCAGTTAGTAGAAGGAGATGAATTTTGGCGATTGAGAATTGTCGAAACTCTCAGGAGGACGCGTCCATTCCTGCCTTATCCCACAGGTGACGGTGACGTCAGCCCTGTCCCCAAGTCACCTGTGCGCCTCAATTCTCACCCAGTGCCATGCCCACCACCCCCTCCTCCCCACATCCCTGCTGCTTTTCTAACCGTCCCCCCGGCTGACCTTCCGCCTGCTCTTAGTACAACCGACCGGTTCCTATCCAACCTGCTGCTCCCACTCCTCCACCCTGTGTTGTGCCCCGTCTGCCATCTCCTCCCACCCTCTAATTACATTACCCAATGCGTTTCCATACGCGTCTACATCGTCAACTTCGTATTTTTGGGTCGATTGTACGAACTTTTTCTACCTATCCCTGCCATTCCTTTTTCTCCCTGGAAATACCGTTGCAATCGCTCATTATTTCCTCACGCGGTTGCATTGCAGAATCCTTTCTTCATTTTCGACTATGTATTTTCTGTAAACTGTAACTATTTTTTGCACTCTACATATCCCTTCATTTTGCTTTCTTATAACATTTTTGCAGTGGTTAGAGTGGTATAAGCTATCACAAATAATATGAATAATGAGTGTTTCTCTTTGTTTGATATTTTAGTGCAGAATTCTCAGTTGCGGAGGGGAATAATTCTCATTTATTCATCAACACAATGTATCCTTGGTTGGGCAAAATTTTCTCTCGTCTTATATTTGTGTGCCAGGAGTGAGACCCACCAAAATACTCTATTTATTACTCTTTATTTCAAAAATGCTATAAATAAAACTAAACAAAAAACTGCAAAAAATGATTTTGCTGTCTCAACTACAAGATATAACTGCTCCGAGTAAATTTGTTAGTTGTTGTGCTTTCTATTAACTTCGTACGAAATTGGAGTTCTGTCGTTTCGTACGTTATTTGTATCATTTTTCGCCTATTCGCTGGTATCTAGTATAAAAATATATAATCATTTATGCCAAAGTGAATTCCGTACGGTGTAGCTAGTTTGATGGTATAGGCTCATTCTTCCGTCGTGAGGGATGAAATGCTGTGAAATTTTCCCTTACCAGCTGACATAAACCAAACTGCATTTTTAAGAAAAAACATCTTTACAACGCGTTGCTGTAGGCACCCTGTATGAACCCACCAAGCACGCAGCAGATGCTCTACGCATTGCATCTCTGATCGACCTTGCAAAGGCTGCGTGGAGCTGCATGGGAAGTATCTCTTTCTGGATGCTCTCGTTTTCGTTAGCCGCATACGTAAGCTTCAACCTTCTAACCTCTTGGTAGCTCGTGTTAACCCTTCTAGTAACCTCTGGGTCTCCCCCACGGCACTTCCACTCCTCCGCCCTACCCCTGTCTCCCTCCTTTTGCGGGCATAGCAACCTCTCCTGACCCTCCATAGCCTGTGCCAGCAGCTTCTTGAGTCCGCTAAAGACCTCCGGTTCAGCTGTTACCTTATCCTTATATTAGATTCGATTACGTAACTAAATTCTTCNTCCGCCCTACCCCAGTCTCCCTCCTTTTGCGGGCATAGCAACCTCTCCTGACCCTCCATAGCCTGTGCCAGCAGCTTCTTGAGTCCGCTAAAGACCTCCGGTTCAGCTGTTACCTTATCCTTATATTAGATTCGATTACGTAACTTAATTCTTCAGTGCACGCTGTACCATGCATTAGACGTACCGAATGAGATTATTCATATACAAAAGGTGCAACAAAACACGTACTGACTGGTTACAGTTCGACAAGATAGCTGTAGATTTGATGTGGAACAGATAATGCTCTAATTGAAAAATCATTTCGTTGCTAAAAGTATTATTGCAAGATCCCGAAACCTGAGATCTAAGTTTTGGTAGTGAAAGACATTTGAGAAGTATGCTACATAATAAATCAAGTGGAGATGAAGATCAACAGCGCTCTGAGACCGTAGCATATATTATATGTATAGATACAAATCTTGGGAAACTGGAGCCTTCCGTGATAATTCCACATCAAATGCTCATAGATATGGACATCGGTCTTTCCAAAGTGAGACCAACTGCGTGTAGCTTGTGTACATACGAGCCCCGCAACATGAAGATTGGATGAAGGAAAATCAGCTCGTCAGAAACATTGCCACCTTTGAAACCTCGTAATGTGGATGTCGGCCTTTAAAAACCGTGATTGTCCTTGACATACCAACAATTGAGACCCCGCAGCATGGTTATCGGTCTTAGGGCATGGATGCTACATGTGACGTCGACCCAAGCCCAACCCTGCAAGATGGATATCAACTTTGAGAACTGGAATCCATCCTTGGCGTCTTGCTGGTGAGATTGTATGCCATGGATGCCGGCATCGGAAAAAGAAAGACCATCCGTGGCATCTTCCTACTTAACCCTTGCCATCAGTAGACCTTTGCTAAGGCGGCGCGCTCCGCACCAGCGCGACGGCTCACAAATGGACACACCTGCCTCCGCACATGCCCCTCTAACGTGCACACTTACACACGCACACACACAGGCCCCAATACACACCTGTTTGCTTCTTGCCTCCAGGATACGGAATGCCTGGAGTGTGGAGGTAGTAGTGGTGGAGGTGGAGGCGGCGGATGAGGAGGTAGTTTTGGTGGAGGGGTAGGCTGTGGAGGTGATGGTGGTGGCAGCGCGTGTATGGCGGAGAAGGTGGTGCAACGGTTGAAATGATACTACTAATGTGAAATAAAAAATCTGAAGACATAGCCCAGCATTACCTTAATGTATGGATCGACGAACGATACGCTGTGAAGAAAAAATGAAAATTTATTATAGAGCGCGTGACAGTCAATACAAACGAGATAGTCTCTGTATCTATGTACTCTTTAAATAACTGAAGACAATATCTTAGCGCTATTTATTAGGTTGTCCCATAAGTTCGTAAACACTTGGGGAAAATTGATTTTTTAATTTTTTTAGTGTACGTAAAGTTAAAACAAAAGTACCCGGCTCTGATCAACTGGGCTCCATCAGATTACGGCCTTTTCCGCTCAATGCAACAAATACTTTCTGAAGGGTCGCCAATTCAACTCGTTTGATGAAGTCGAGGAAGCGTGTCGACAAATTTTTGATTCGCAGCCGGCCGAATGGTACTTTGACCAGATCCAAAAGTTTGCGGATCGATGGCAAAAAGTTTTGGAAAGTGATATGGCCTTTATTTTGAGGAATAATTTTTTTTTGTTATTCTTTGGCGAGTAAAATTCCAGTTTCTTGCATGTGTTTACGAATTTTTGCAACAACCTAGTATTATTCACTTTTGTACTCCAGACCAAATCTACCTAACGGATCAAATGTAAAATCGTGTTCTAATAAACGCGCTCCAGATAGAGCAGTTGTTTCTAAATAGTCCACCTCAGAATCCACTATTATAGAATCTCTATTCTCCATAATTTGCCAGTTTTTATTTATCAAAATTATTAAAATCTATTCGAATTACGCTAATTATTACTATTTTGACTATGTACCAGCTAGCCGTTTTTATATAATTAAATAAAATATTACCTGCCTACCATAAATCCTATCTATTAAGTAGTGTAACTCAAAATTTTGTATATTGTTTATTCCTTCAGTGTCAAATCTCCATCTCGTTATTATTGTCAAAAATTTGTAAGTACTTTTTATTGCGTAGAAAGTATAAACATTCACACATGCATTTACCCGGAAAAGTATCTATGACTTGCTTGTTGATCACTTCGGTTGATGAGCAAACTGCTCTGTTTACCCTATATGTGTGACTATGAATCATCATCAACTTGATATGTTGACCAAAAGTTACATATTTTCGTAAAAATCTAGCTTGTTTTTTACTCCACGCGTTGACTAAAGCTAGAAGTAAATGCTCTAAAAGTTAGTCTCATGTTAGCTTTATGTGTCACTGATAATTATGTTTTGTTTGGCGTTAACTTTACGGGTTGACCAAAACAATTGTTCCTACCAAAAATATGTGTCGCAGTTCAATTTATTTTTACCTTTCGTGCTGACATAGTTGCTGAAAATATTTCGCTCGGTGTTAGTCTTCTTTGCTGACGCCGAAGAAAGTCTCATATCCGCCTCTCATCACTGACCAATCATGGATCATTTCCCCCCCACGACGTGCTGGGCTTCCATCTATGTTGTGGATTTCCGTGCACCTCCCAACTAACGTGCGGTAGATACTTCCCTCAGGCACGGAAACCTTCAGAGTCATCTCACTGCGGCTGCAGAAGTACAAATATCGCGACACGTTACTTTAATTTATTTTTTCATCTTCCTACAAATTGTTTTAAATTTTGTCATCAGCAGCCCCACGGTATATGGACTGCTTATGCTTTTGCTCTTTCATAACAAAAACAGCAGGTAATAAATAAGCTCACTATTTATTAAGCCTACTCCTTCCAGTGATCCCTCAGGGGCACAGGATAGGCCATAGGGTTAGGTTAGTTAGGTTCGCCCTTCTTATGTTATAGGGAGCAGCGCCCCCAGGGTTACCTTAGCCATTAGCTATAGGCCTACGGGATGTCTGTCTTTCGTACCCACATAGCTTCCTTCCACTTTCACACTTCTACTGATAATGCTTCGTTCTGTCCTTCCTCTTCTTTCCCAACTTGCTGTTCCTATGCGCGTTGGTATCGTGCATGAGTTCTCGACATTCTCTCGACATGCTTTATGTCCCTCTTTTCTTCCTCCCCTTGGATCACAGTGTACTCTGTGGGTAGGGAGACTTAAACTAGGAGAATACT
This sequence comes from Parhyale hawaiensis, assembly GCA_001587735.2. Taxonomy (NCBI): domain Eukaryota; kingdom Metazoa; phylum Arthropoda; class Malacostraca; order Amphipoda; family Hyalidae; genus Parhyale; species Parhyale hawaiensis. The sequence continues at coordinate 50,461,356 of LQNS02278091.1, read as the reverse complement.
ACTAGTGATGGGCTTATGCAGCCTATTTTAAGGAGTAGCTGTTACTAACATTATTATTAAACGTATTCAGCTTACAGTCTCTGTACGTACAATTAACGTATTGCTTGAAATCTAGAAGACGCTGATGTCGGTTGCATGCCCTGATTAACGACATTTGCAATGAATGATTCAGCCAATGTATAGACCTTAGTACCAAAAGTAGCTTTAATGCAGAAATTTCATGTTTTGATGACCACCTTTGAATGATCTCGCCACATTTTCACTGTTAAACATATTTGATTCGGTATTTTTTTTCCAAGTTTCCTACTGAATTTCCCAAATCTTTTTAAAATCATTTTCCGAAGTTTGCGGCGCAAACGCAGTTGTCAGCACATCATTCCAGTGCTACCACGGGCACCACAGCACTACTTGCACAGCTTATCAGTCTGACTTGTACGCTTTATGCCGTGGCCAATACTGGATGCGTCATCAAATATTACCAGCAACTATCCAGAGCACGGCGCCCCTGCAGCCTCTTCCTTACACTCCCCTCGCAACTTGTGGTGTCTGCGGCGTCATCCATTACCTCGCGCACTCATCATTGCTCGCCTTTAATTCACCACTAATGAATTGCCCCTCCGTCTGTTCGCTCATCCGCGCGCTGTCACTCTTCTTTGTTCGCCTCGCCGACCNCTGCAGCCTCTTCCTTGCACTCCCCTCGCAACTTGTGGTGTCTGCGGCGTCATCCATTACCTCGCGCACTCATCATTGCTCGCCTTTAATTCACCACTAATGAATTGCCCCTCCGTCTGTTCGCTCATCCGCGCGCTGTCGCTCTTCTTTGTTCAGCTCGCCGACCGCCACAGATGATGGGTCCAACGTGCTGCGTCTCTGCAGATTAAGAAATTTCACAGCAATCTTATTGGCTCCGTATTTTATATATCGCCGCAATGTTTGAGCTACTTCACTGCACCGCCTTCATGGCTTTAATGTACCGATCTAAGTTTTTGGACTAGTTGATTGAAACAATTCGGTGACTTATCATGTGGCCAGTGTAGTTTTGCCACAGTTTATTTTATTTTTTAATTCACACGTTGCGTACGAAGCCAACGTTCAGGCCGCGCATATTTAGGGATAGTTCCACAGACCCATCGTGCACCAGGGTCAATGTAATATGATCCGTTAGTATCAGGTGTTTACGTCAATATTTCATTATGTATTCGATAAACTGTGGGTGCGCATTAGCACGACGTATATCTATTCAGTCAAGTTCATTTAGACGCGAAGCCAAGTTTTGTCATTGACTTATGCCGAGTTTCTGAGTTTATCTCTAAGTTTAGTTATTGCTGTCCGTCATTTGTTGTCTTATCCCATTAAAGTCGAGTGTAGACATTGGGCTACGTTAAATACTGAGCTCAATTGTGGTAATTTAATAGTTTTTTAAGTTTTTATGATTAAATTTTGCAGTGTCTTGTGGCTCATAAATTAATCGTTCTAGGCAACAAAAAGTAATTCTTAAACAGACGTACACTTACAAATAAAACTTCAATTTCAATGAAATAAGAAAAATACAGCCGGCGTGAAACGGTTATATCAGAATTCGGCAGCATCGTCATTGTTTTGCTGCATACTGCATGCATCCCTCGCGTAGGAGTCTAATTTTTTGATTTGATGACTACATATACAACCACTTGCCAGTCCCTTTGTAGAATTATCACCCTGACTTCACACCAATGTGATACAATGCTGCGGCATATTCATACGTCAAAATCGATATGTTTTATTTGTTATTTTGCATCATCTTAAGAATATTTTTCTTTGTCCACTTGCTAGTCAGTTGTTATATCTTAACTTTGAAAGCCTCAGCGCTATGACGTTGTGTATTTTGCAGTCTCTGTCTTTTATTCTACAGCTCCAGCTTATACATAATATCTGCCTGGAGCCCTCTTTGTGCCGTGCGCCATTCGTCAGTGTCCGTATTCGGAGAGTCTGTCAGCGTACGGCATCGTTTGTCGCGATCTTCCCACACTAAATTAAAAATCTGGGGAACGCCCGCCAATTGCAACGCCACCGCTCGGCCTCGCAGCAATCAGCAATAACCGAGGCCTAGTTAGTGCAAGGAAACTCCTCCGGTTTGTGATGCGGCGGTAGGGGATGTCTCACACTGATTTTTATCTGCTCGTGTCTTCCTGGTCACGCAAGTCGTTTTGTCGTGATGCGCGGAAACCGACAAGCTTCTCTTACTGTACAGGGTGCAAAATGCGTTGACACTGTGGTGTACTACGTTGTTTTTATAATATGCGGGGTTTTTGTACCGAACCGCTTGCCTATACAGAACTTAATTTAACTTTACGTCATCAGTAGGTACTCAACTAAGAGGTCCCGTAAAGCGACGGTCAAGTATTTACAGTACCTTGCTTCATCGTGACATAACTAGTGACATAATACTGCTGCAGTTTTAGCCTCGAAATTGCTTTTTCAATCTACAGCATATTTTCCATTCATCTCTGAGCCATTTCACTAATCAATTGCTAGTACCAACATAGCCTTTGTAGCACCACGCTATGACCGCCTAAGCCTCGAAGGAAATGTCATTACTTTGGTTTCTGCATCCAACTTCGTGAAGCGCTGAGATTAACAGCAGTCCTTGCATTAGCATTTGCTGAACATTTCCTCTCTGCTATCTCACGGCTAGATTACATTATCTTGTCGCTTTAACTAATGATGCGGCACCTCTACCAGAGGGCGTGTAATTCTAGTTTTTCTTTTTTGTACGTCTGTACGTAGGAAAGATGGCTTCGCCAATCATAAAAAATGGGAATTTGTATCACTGAATATCTATAGGTGGAAAGCATTTATTACACATCAGTAAGATTACTTACTATCCCTAGATGGCTACAACTAGGAAATTTATCCAGTACCAAGAGTATACATATTTTAATTGCCTTTCATTACTTAGTTGATATCAGGACGAGGTCTAGGTGCTGCTACTCACGCCACCCCCACTGTTTGAACCACTTTACAGTCATTTTAACTGCACAGTGTAAAATAAACATATTGTGTTTCGAACTTACTAATAATCCTATGTGAATGTTTCTAAGATATTTGAATTCGTCACAAATCTGTTTCAGCCAGCTCTCGTAAAAAAGTGCAAGGTTGGTCATAACTCACATAATTTATGATCTTCCAGGAAAAGTTATCTGAATAATAAAAGCTCAGTGTGGTTTAATGCTTTAACAGAATACATAGCCCATTTAATGTTATTAAATCATGCGTGCAACTGGATTTAATTTATTTAATTAATTGAAACTATTATATGTTTCTAAACAATCTTATAACAAGTTAGGAATTCCAGTCGCTCGCCTACCCAACTTACTGCACAGAATTTTTTTTTCTACCTTGTCGGTCAGTACGTGAATGCCTGATATAATGTAATGATATAATGTCTCCTAAAATCTTATATTCTTGTTATCAAATGGCACTCATAAAAAATTAGCTAATTTATACTGCAATTACCTTTCAAAATAGCCCTAACAGAATTCTTGGCTACTCCAAAAGCTAAAGTCACAAAGCAACTTCTGGGGTAGCCACAAATCAGGGAGTGGCAGATTAACACGCTATGCGATGTAGATATTCAGCAACAGTACGTAACAAAGTGATATTAGCGACTTATGATAGGAATTTAGTAGTCGTCAATGATTATGTGATTTGATTATATGAAGTAATGTGTTTTGTTTTTTCTTTGCAGGTATGTATCTTATGCTGGAAAGTTCTTCAAATGAGTAACGTGAGTATTGTGTTTCACGCATCACTGAACCAATTTATGCGAATAATATAGCAATCTTTTCATGCATGAGCACTATTTTAATAACCGATTTATGAGCTGGAACTGTCATACGGCACTCTCAATTATCGCGTCATGTTGAACTTCTTGAATCTTTTGAATCGCATCTTCTTCTTATAACTCTTTGACATTTAATACTTCTTGGATCTCATAAGCTGGTGAATTTTAAGGACTTGTTGAATCTTATTAGTCTTATGAATTCACGAATCGAAGGACTTTTTGATTCACATGACGCTCTGAATTTACGCGCCATGATCGAATGAAGTACGTCAGTCTGCCATTCCGTTGCACCCAAACTGTGGTGTGTACAACTGTCCCTACGGCTCCTCACTTTCGCACTTACTCCTTTACTTCGCTACACTCTTTACTGCCCGCTGTAGAGCAGCACAAGCAAGCATGTCTATAACTCGAATACAGTAGACTCAGATTTATCCTCGAACTATTCGGAAATGAACATTCAACTCAATTTTCAACTCAATAGGCATAATGTGGCAGCACTTTTGGTCTCCAGTTTGGCCAACTTTTTCCTCCAAGCTTCTCATGCAACGAACAAAGGTTGTGACTGACACTCACCGAGCGCGCGTGTGTCCGTCAGTCGCAAATCTGGTCATCGATGACACTGCTAAGTGACAATGCTCAGTGATCGTGTAACTCGGCCGCAGCAGTGGGGGGCTCTACTTGTTAATTTGCATCCGCGCCCCGAGTGCAATGTTTGGTCGGGGACTCAGTGCCTCTCAGACGATTGTCATTACGTGATGTTGTGCTATCCTGCGGGTTGTGGGTTCCCGTGAGCGCTCTTGCTTCTTTTGCTTAAACTGTTCGTTTGCACAACAATATATATTGGTTACAGACTGCCTTTGTTCTATTCCTTTTATCTTTTTTTCACTTTCTTATTATGCATGGCGCTCCCATCTGCGCATACTAGTATTCGCGGTTTCCCTCGTATCGCACTGTATATTATCAGTTCTGAATGCAAAATATTTTATTCATTAATTATGAATTTAATAAGTCCTGCTTTGAAACTCTGAAGCTTAAATTATCACCCTGTGCATGTGTAGCTTTTCCATCTTAAATGTCGTAAAATTTGTGCTCTTTACTTCAATGAACAAAACTTAATGTCTGAAAACTAAAATTGAAATCTGTTGTATTATTACAACGACAATAATTGAAATGCTTCACTTTGGCGTAAGTAATGTGAAGACGTTAAGATATCCATTTGGAAGAATAAGTTAATAGTTTTTTAGGAAAAAGATACATATGCGTAGTTGAACCTTTGCTCTACGCATTCAACTTAATTTTTGTAGGACTAGCACAGTTTCAACTTGACGTCACTCCACTTTTGAGTGCTTATTTAAAATATTAATTTTTGCCAATCATTCGAGCCCTTACAATAGCGCTAACCCTATACAAAAACATTGTTTACTGGGCCAGTTAAAGGTAAAGCCGGTTAGCTCTTTCAACATTAGTTACAAGTCACCCGTAACATTTCCTTCAGTTGTGCTCTTGTTAGTCTACTTCTAATTTTAGCTGTATCGTCTTCGTCAGGCGCGCCTCCTTGCAATGCCTGTTTTTTATGTTCGATATGACGGCCCGTCAACCCCAGTACAATGAGAGGGCCTTTTTTAATTTGAAAAAGTAATAGCATTTTACATCCCCCGCTCTTGAGCAATGAGCTGCTGTAATGGAAGTAATGACAGAGGAGAC
>LQNS02278091.1:50396275-50455492 GCA_001587735.2 Parhyale hawaiensis | reverse complement strand
ATGTTCGATATGACGGCCCGTCAACCCCAGTACAATGAGAGGGCCTTTTTTAATTTGAAAAAGTAATAGCATTTTACATCCCCCGCTCTTGAGCAATGAGCTGCTGTAATGGAAGTAATGACAGAGGAGACTGCCTTGGTCCTTGTACATACGCTTCGCCTCCGTCGCCAGCCGACCTCTTTTGTTTCTCAAATGATTTTGTGTACGCAAGTTTTGACTTGCGCCGCTGTTTTCTCTTCATGTCAGCTATAGCAATCAAATTATCTGTCGACTGGAAAATGACGCTCTTTCTCTTCTTTTCATTAATTATATACTACTATATTTACAATAATTGAAATTTATCTATCGGCTGGAAAAGAGCACTACTTCTCTTTGTATCAACTCGGCAGTGTATTTACAGTAATTAAAAATTATGCAGAAGCTGGAAAAGTATGCCAATCCTCTTTGCCTTAATTGAACATTTAATGAAAATTCATTATTAAAAATTATCTATTGGCTGGAAAAGTGTAGCTACTACACTTTCTGATTTCAGTAATTTTTCTTATTGAATTGGTACTTGATATCGGGCTGAAGGGCATATGAGTTACCACTTACCAGTACATTGCTAGACTATCCAGTAATAATCATCATCACTATAATATTAATGTGCTTGTTCCTCCCTACGTTCCTTCCTTCCTTAGGTCCTGCGTTAGGGCGACCGTTACGCTTTCACAATTAGATACGGGAAAATTACGGTAGGTGTATTGGATACCTTCTCGGGAAAAAAGATAACAAAGTTTGCACTCTTTCGAGCTGGAACTGCTCTCGGACCATAGGCACAAGATTGGCGGTTTGGCTTGGAACATATTTTCGCACTTTGTATGCTTGATACGGGTCGCTGAGCATTTTAAGTCAGTAACGATGTTTTTACTGTTGAATATACATAGGTTCTTTCAGTATTATATGGATACTAGTGGCCCGGGCCGTCATTATAAATGTCGGTAGAAAATTAGCACCTCAGGTAAACCCCCGCTGTTTCCTGTGCTTATTACTGTTCAGAGGCTTCTTGAATGAAATATCAGCATTCTGACTAAAAAAATTGGATATATATTGTGCGACCCCCGTATACAAGATACCGTCTTCGGCCCCTGAATTTTCTCCTATCTTATTCCCATAGAGCGTGATAGGAAAGATATAAATATAGTTATAAATAAATAAATAAAAACACGACGTGAATTATTATATAGTACTGATAATAAGAAAGATGAAATGGATCCGAGATATCACTGAAGCATAGTGCTTTCCTTGAGTGGAATTTCCACCGGTTCCAGTTAGTAACTTTTAACGAGCGAGTATCGCATGTCCCTTGGTTCACATTTTATCGTCAGGACGACGGATTCCTTCCCTCTGTTTATTGTCGTTATAGGAAATGAAACATGTTGTTTTCTGTGAATGTAATTGTTTTAGCCCTCATTTTACTCTCATTTTACTGTAACTGTGCTGCCCCTTTCATAGCATGATAACTAAATACATATCAGGGATTCTTTCACTTTTCGATTTTTTTTTTGCATTACTCAATCGGAGAGTTTTAGGTAAACAGCCGATATTAACCGATATTCGCTCATATTGACATGCATCGATTGTTTGGCTCAAATTCATATGTATAGCCTATCCCTACAAGATTTTTGACTGTCCCAGTAGCAAAAACCGCAATTGAGCTTGTGGAGGCCACCAAAATTCTACTTGGGCAAATACGTATATACATTTACGCATTTGCTTATTCAAGTCCGTATTAATTTCCGTGCAACTGTCACTAGCTGTAACTCGTGTAGCACTCGTCAGACCGGCCGTGGTAGTAGTGCGACGCCTGGCGACGTCGACGACCAGTGTACAGGGTCTTTCAGGTTGCGACAGGAGATTAATATTTCAGCTCGTGTTTCCGATATCGCGGTGGACTCCGGAGGCGCACTAGTCAGGACGCTCCTCAGATTGCCGTAATTTGGCGCACTGCATAACTCAAGATCAAAAGTTCCACGCGAGGACTCGTGTGCGACATGTCGACATTGACAGCAGAATGCACTTTGCATAATGAAGTGCAGTCGTTGACCCGTTCTTGCAGCAGTTTTCGCGATACAGTTTGAATTTGGAAAAAAAACGCGTTTGTAGCAAAATTTAAAATGCCGAGTGTGATTTTTTTTCGTGGTATTCTCTATAGATCTACTGTGAGTTCGTGTATAGCATGTATTTCAGGAACCTATACGCTCACGACAATATATTGATACTGTGCGTAATTATGATAATGAAATATGACTGAAGTTCTACTGTATGCCTTACACTCATGCTCTGAAATCGGAGGCCCTCGGGTTATGTACATAACGCGCAGTTCAAGATACTCGTGTTTCATAATTGCCCTTTACTATCAGATATAATTATTTTTTCATACAAGATCTTTGGCATCCAAAACGTTATCATCTATCCGGTCCAAGCCTGTCGCCTGCACTCCTCCCATAAGGAACATTGTTCCTGAAGTCTATCTAGGCGCCGTCAAAAAATATTAAAAGCCTCTCGACAGCGAAGTCTCGGGCGGCCAAAACGCCGCTCTACAATGGAACTAAAATTGAATTTGAGTTCATTTAAATCTGGCTGACTCGTGGTCCGTCCGCTGATTTGTTCCAACCCTATTATTTGGATGAGTGGAGTGGCGGAGGTTATAGGAGCATCTAGAGCCACTGGTTTGCGCCCTATATCGCGACGTCGACTGTTGAAGTTATCGCCATTTGTTACGCGATGAATTTATCAATGCAGTATACCGCAAGTATGACACAGTATACCGCAAGTATGACACAATATACCGCAAGTATGACACAGTGTACCGCATTTGCTCGATGTGAAATTATGCATCAGGTGTTGCATCATATCTTTTCTTGCCCTGGCATAACTTACTGCTACAGAAGCAAGCCGGCCAACAGTTATAAGTGAGAGTTTTATTGTTTGATACCGTCATATTCGTATAAGTTCTCCATATTTTTCTGAGTAATCCACGCAGAAAGCTAATATGAGCCAAACATCCTCATCAAGACTTTGCCTCCGTTTAAACTATCATACCATAAATTATTAATCGCCTTTCTTTAACTTTCTTTTGTTCGGTATCTTTTCTTGATATGTTTCGCACCGCGGAAGTTATTTTGGAAGCATTGCTGTCGTTACCCTTATCGTGCCTCCTTTCTCTTGCTCTTCAGAGCTACTTGGTTCCATTTGCTAGATCACCTCGTAACTAAACATTTAGCCTTTTGGCGTCAGCCAAGCTTTTTTCCTTTCGTTGCTTCCGCTGCTCTCTTACCTGACAGTCAATTTTGTCGATCGCAGCCCCGCTTGACAGCTGCGAAAATGCTGCTATAAGTGACTGTGGTCGGTGGAGCAGGTGCGTGTGACGGAGGCGGCGGGTGGAATTGCAGACGGTGGTGGAGATACAGAAGGTAGCTAATGGCTCTATCTAGCCAGTCTTGTGATATGGGTAGCGCTTGTGTAGGTTTCCGGACACTAGGTATGCCTAGGTATCCACAGTTTGCCTAACGCACTGCCCAGTAGGCAAAGTGCACAAACGGTCCGTCAACCGGTTGTCCGGCCACGGCTCGTGCAAAGAAAAAGTAGGTTGCCCTAACCTTCCAAACTCTCTCAGTGCTGTAAAATTACCTCAATTGTTATCATTACCAGTGCACCAAACGCGACCCTTCTGATGAATAAGTCATAGAAATATGTATTTGAAAACATCTCGGCTCAACAAAAGGTTTGATATGCACCAAGCGCAACCCTTTTGTTGAATAAGTCATAAAAATATATATTTGAAAACATCTCAGCTTAACAAAGGGTTGATAGTCTGGATGAGACGTAATTAAGTGACATCACCCGTAGCACCGTTGAAAATGAACGTGTCCAAACACGGGCATGCAGGGAAGCGCCCAAGTGCCTCCCCGTATCCAAGATACCCTCACCGCAACAAAAAAGTTGGGTACCTCGGAATTTTTTTCTTCAGTATTAGATAGGGGAAAAAAAGGCTTCGGACAGACACACGGATGGACGGACGGACGGACTGACAGACAGCTTTCTTATTATAGTATAGATTAATCTTTAAAGATGCTTGCAATTGTCATTCATTAATAAATGGGATGAGTCTGCAATATAACGATTGGCACTTGCCTCTCCAAAATGTAGCAAATTATAAGCTCTCTCGGTTGGTTTTCTGGCTCACTATACTAACTAAAGAGCTCATCATTATTCTTCCATGCATAAAGAGCTATATGGGGTCTTCATCCATGGCATTTCCTTTTGTAGCGATTTTGCCGAGGATCCCCTTCTTGCTAACTCGCGTGCCTATGAAGACTTGCAGTGAGTACTTCTTGTCAGCATTCACTGGACTCGCTGAAGCAAATAATAATAATAATAATACTCGGTTAACAGTATTTACACCGTCATCAATATTTTACATCTGTCTGAATGAAGCTTTCGGCTTGCGAAGTGACGCTACGCCACTATCACCTAATTCGTAATTGGCTGCCGACTCTTCGATTACGCCCGCCAGTATCGTGTGCTGCTCTGGACCTGCTGCTGGTGCTCCTGCTGCGTCTGTTGCCTCTCCTGCGCCTCTCTCCCCTCTCTGCTGCCTCCTGCCCTCAGCCCTCACTCTCTGTTGTGTGTTGTGGTGAGATGGTGTGCACCGCAGACTGGAGGGTGGGTCGTGACTCCTGTCCCTACCCTCTCCTCTTGTCTCCACCGTCCTTCTCCCTCTCCCAACTTCGCCGGTGTGTTCCATCAGTCGTGTTCCTTCTAGTGGTTTCATTCTTGTTCACTCTTCCTTATATCGTCTAACCTTCGCTTCATCACTCCACACATGTCCTCTCTTTATGTTTTGCAATTTACTCTCTTGAACTTGTTTCCAGCGGATTTTCCCTCTGATATGCCATCTCGCTTAATTGTCACCCACGAACGAAGTGAGACAGGTGCTAATGTTTTCGTTGAAGATTTAAGTATATATATTTGTAAATATACATATCTATAAATGTATCTAATTGGCCTGATAGAGGTACACCCCCCCCCCCAAGAAACTTGTAGGTTAGGAGACTAGGATCCGGTTCTGCTAATACCCAAAGTATATATAGGTTTATACGGGTTTACTATGTATTAAACTTCATTATTACACAAGCAGCACCAGTTCTGGCCTCCTAACCTACAAGGTTGGAGGGGTAAGAGCTCATTGGAAGGGGTGCTGTACTTGGGTGGTGGTGGTGGGTGGCAGCATAAAAATTTTTTGGACGTTTATCTGTCGAGAAGTGGGCGTGCGTTCCAACGTAGACTTATTTTCCTTGAAAATGAAACCAAATTTGCGAAGATCTATGGTGTTTTTAATACTTTTGCCACTATTTGAAGCTAACGGCCTAGGTTTTTGGTACCTCAATCGAGACGCCGGCCACTTAACAGGCCGCATTGAAAGATTGTTGGCCATCTAATAGCCCGTATCGAAATATATATATATTTGTCTGTCCACCCAAAAAGTGGTCGAAGAAGTTGAGCAATGCTCATAAGTTTTGTAGGGAGTTTGATGGGTTGACCTAGATGTGACCCATACCAAAAAACTAGGCCTAATTGGCCATCGAAAATGACAGCGATGAAATTTGCTCCCACCACGGGTGATGGTCTGACGCCAAAAGGCGTCCTAGTTCATCTTTTTGTCACCATGTGCTAAGCCTCTGATTTCCTTTGTTATCCATCGGACGTTTTTCCTTGCTTTCCCATCCATCCCAGTGCACCCGTTACATCCTCCGTACCGCTCACCCTCGCGGCTCTTTTCAATGTCTATTACATAACTTCACCGCTTCCAGCGTCCTTGTCGCGTTTCCTACTTCCTCCTCTTTGTATCTTCTTTACTTTTGGTTACAACTTTCATTTTGGAAAGCTTCAACCGAAGTGAGTCAATGTGAACTAGCTTGTGCAGCCATTGTCTTATATGCACTGTATTGGTATTTCCGAGGGAAGAACTGTTGGCAAGAATTAAAGAATTTTAACTTTGTTACTTGTGGTATAAGCCTCTATGGTAATTGTTATTCAGCTGAATATATGGGTACTACATTTTGCTGCGATTGAACGATAATACGTGTAGCAATAGTTTCATTTTGCTCATATTATTTTAATAAATTGTATCTAGAACTTGATTCTAACGTGAAAGCATTCGTAAGCTTCATTGTTCTAAGCATCTCATATACCGCCCTGTTTATTTGCAATTGCGCAACCCTATAGTTTATAGACGTATCCTATACAATATATTGAGTGATGTACAGTTGGTATTATTTTACTCTCTTTTCTACCATCCTATAAGCTGGTAACTCAGAAAGCTTCTACATTATGTAGACACATTGTCCAGATTATACTGTATTATGTACCATGATTCTTATCCGGCTGATCCTCTCCAACGTACCACCTTGTTCGATCCCTACTTCGCAAGAGTCAACCGCGGATTTATAGCGTCTAATACCTACGCTACTTAATGTGTACAGTTGTTGTTATTTGCCTGACCCTTGCTGCTACCGCCCTGTTTACTGCCAACTGTGCAAGCCTTTTGCTTGTAGACGCCTGGCTAGAGCCGCCGTGGTTTAGGTCAGAAGGAAGAGCCCTGGCAGGATTTGCAGCAGACAGGCTCCCATAGAGACGCAGGGGACCGCGAAGGCGCCCATCGCGCTACCCTTTGACCGACTTCCTCCGTCAGGAAGGTCCGCTTTTTTTCTGTCATACGCTGCGTGTTTTTTGCCTTTTGTATTATTCACTGCTCGCTCTTCTTGCTCGCGGTATTCTGCCTGTCGATAGGCGTGTACTCTAGAAAAACAAACCCGGGTGCATTTTGCGAAGCATTTAACTTTGGTTATTTCACAGAATATTGTGAAACGTTCAGTGGAATTGATCAAGGGAGCTGTGTGAGTATAATTATCTCACATGTGAGTTAATAGCAATTTTTATTGAACTATTTCCTTTTTACGGCATTCTGAGTAATCTTCAAATTTTCCCTCAAATCCTTGCCTATACTACAAGCAAAATGTGATCACTAATTATCTTCCTATTCAAGCGATAACAACTAATTACCCATTACTGAAACGGTGAGTATATGTGAACAAAAACTTATCCACTTTTCTCATTAATCATATATCAGTTTCGCTGTGAAGTGCTCGCTAAGCTGTCTCCTACAGTAATGCACAGTGGCGTTTGCCCTCACTGGTGTGCTGTGTTCCATCCTCCACTTTTGCCAACATCCCGAGTAACAATCTCTCGTGGGCCCCACATGGGCACCAGGTGGGATATGGGCAACTGCTGGGCACAAATGCCATAATCTGGGCTCTAACTGAGAAAACCCAAACTGGGCTCTACATTGTCTTTACCACCTGGGGCCCATGCGGTCTTTCCCATCGTGGGAAATGAGTAGTGTTTTGCACATGGGTAAAAAGTGGGCTTCCTAGCTGTATCCCTCATAAAGCGTTGGTGGGTAAACACAGCTCATACCCGGGTCGGCATCTGTGGGGCTTCCCATATGGGCATCGTATGGTGTTTCCCAAATGGGTACCACATGGGCATCTCAACGCTACCCCATATGAATAATATCATGAGCCTTACCATATCGAACCCACGTGGACACGAATGTGTTTTCCCAGTATGGGCAAAGTATAGTAATTCCCAGATGGGTACCAAATGGGCTTCCCTGCGACATCCCATATTAGCAATTTAGTTGGTCTTCCCACACCTCACCCATATTCAATTTCCCAATATGAGCAACATATGGTGTTTCCCACATGAGTAACGGATGGGCTTCCCAGCAAAATCCCACATTAGCAATATAGTGGGTATTCCCACACGAGCCCCCTGCGGGTTCCTGTGGGTTTCCCCATTGTGGGTGGCATATGGTGATTCCCACATGGGTAACGAATGACTTTTTAGCTGTATCCCATATTAACAATTTATTGGGTCTTCCCACATTACACTCATAAGGGATTTCCCAATATAGGGAACATATGGTGTTTCCCACATGTAATCCATTCAAAAACGGTTTTTATAAAAGGAGCTGGGACCCATATGGGCTTCCCACATGGGGCCCGAATGTTCTTCCCACCCGGGCCCCACGAGATGTCCATCTCCATTCTTGCTCGGGATTGTTCGTCCCTCATAATCACAGTTTCACTATCTTCACCATATGAAGATCAAGTTTAACTTCTATTTCTTGTAGGAATGTATGAAGAGCTTGTAACTAACCTTGCATGGTTAACTAAATTGTCCCCACAAGTGAGAGTATCTTTAATTACGTGTCTGTTCATTTACGCGTGGCGCAACGTAGACTATATGATCAGTGGCACTGGAAACTTTCAGTTACATATATTTCATCGCTCTCGTATCGTGGCAGTGTACCTAAAAGGAAGTAAAGAAGTGAACAAAATTCCACAAATATTCCTTCAAGGAGGTACAATGTTCAGCTATTTGCATTTTTTCTTCACGTCCTTTCATTCTCTTCTTCATCGTGTAGCTAATAATTATTACACGGGAACTTTTCTAACGAACGTGTTTTGTGGGATAAAGAAAATTGAAACAGGGAACTGGTATACTGTTGAACGGGGTCTGCCGCACCACTGATATTGTTAGCGTTGAGCAATACTGTCGGCCTTAAACGTCGCACTGTCACAGTTTGATTTCGAGCACGTAAATTTTAGCGGGAGTAACGATTGAAGTAGTTTTTTTGCGGACCGTAGGTTATTTTACTCTCGCATTAATTCAGTGCAGTACAATATACCGGTATATGTCTCGTCCACTGTCACCGAAGTCTCGTCCACTGTCATGTATGTCTCGTTTACTGTCACCTATGTCTCGTCCACTGTGATCCATGTCCCGTTTACTGTCACCTATGTCTCGTCCGCTGTGATTCATGTCTCGTCTACTGTCGTCCATGTCTCGTCCACTGTCATCCATGTCTCGTCCACTGTCATCCATGTCTCGTCCACTGTCATCCATGTCTCGTCCACTGTCATCCATGTCCCGTTTACTGTCACTTATGTCTCTTCCGCTGTGATTCATGTCGTCCATGTCTCGTCCACTGTCATCCATGTCTCGTCCACTGTCATCCATGTCTCGTCCACTGTCATCCATGTCTCGTCCACTGTCATCTATGTCTCATCCACTGTCATATATGCCTCACCCTTTGTAACCTACGTCCCACCTAGTGTCATCGATGTCTCATCCATGTGCACTTTCATTTCTCACCCACAATCACTTATATACCACCCACAGTCATGTCTCGCCTATAGTTACCTGTGTCTCACCTAGAGTATATAATCATCTCTGTCTCACAGTCATCGATGATTCACCTACATTCATCCATATTTCATTCCCTGTTTTCTACGCCCCACTCCTGTAATCTGTTTCTCACTTTCTACCATCTACTCGTATGTCTCTCCCTCCACCATCTACGTCCCATTCCTGTCGTCTTCTACGCCTCTCTCACTGTTATGTACATATTTCACCACATCTCTAATTTACGTTTCATCCACTGTCATCTACGCTTCACCCACTTTTATCTAAATTTATGACTCACCCACTAACATCCATGCTTCGTTCACTGCCATCTACGCCTCACTCACTGTCGGCCTATCATCCCTCCCTCACTCCACCCCTCAGCCACCCCTCATCTACTCGCCCTCACCCCTCAATTCCCCCCGCAAACACAGCTCGTATAATGAGCAAGTGGTCGCCCAGCGATTACGCTCAATGAAAACGAGGGGAACCGCTTTCCCTCGCTTTACCCTCACACAAAAATTCTCCTCAAAACCTCCGGAAAAAATCAAAGCGTTAGCATAAAGGCCTTCCTGAAGCCTCTTCCTGTGACCAAGTGCGTATCGTCTGGGCCTCTGGAAGTCAGGCCTGTGATGCCAGTATATATATTTTGTTGCGTGGCCTCTAAGCTGTGTGTGTTGTACTGCTTATATGTCCGTTTGGGAAATGAGCCAAGAGTTGTGACTGTGTCTTATATGACGCATACGTAACCTTCAACTATTTCTTGTGACCATTTTTTCACGATTGGGGAATATTCAGTGCAATGTTCTGTAATTAGCTTGCCCGCTTTTTTTTACATGCTATTAGTCCATTTCCTTTTCATTTCTTAAAGCACTAGATTATATATCAGAGGCGATATATAAACGTATTACTAATACCTGCCCTACAAATACGTCGTTCGCTCGCCGTTCACGAAACTCCTTCCAATTTCATTGACAAGTTAGATGTGCAATCTTGCTAAAATATCCTATAAGGCTTGAAAGTGAAATGAGCAAATTTGTCTCGGACTTTGCCTAAAGCATGTAAATCATGCATGGTCTGCTCTAATATTAGTGGCAACATGCAGGCTTGTCTGCTGCTTAGCGCACATGTGGTAATGTTCAGTGAGTAGTGGGCGGATCGAATGCATAATCACTGCAGCCTCTTCTCGGACTTTCTCTTCATTGCACAAGAATAATTTCACCCGGATTATGAAAATATGACTGCGAACTAATTCACTTTTTCTCCAGGCCGGTGACATATGAGCGTGGAAGTGACGAGTTGGAGAATGACCGAAAGAGAGCGTAGAGAATCCTAGGGTTGCGTCAACTATAGTCTTTACTTTTTCAAAAATCGGCTTGTTTTTGTTTACTGTGGTATAGAATTGCGAAATTAAGTTTATAGTTTGTTCGTAAATAATTCATCATGCTATTGTGCATTGGTTACTCCAGTATATTATTGGCCACTAGATTTAGTACTTGTCTTAAAAATATTCTCTAGGTACCGTGGTCACAGTAATGCATCTCTTGTGTCGGTTTAATACTTTTTATAACTAGAAAACATTTTCTAATAGACAAGAAACGACGGCGATAAGAGGATCACGAAGAAGATTAAAAACTTAAATTGCATAAAATAAATATTGCAGCGTATGCGTGGAAGTGATCGTGTTTAGGAAAAACAGTTCATCTCTTCTTGAAGCTATTGAGCAACTTGTGCCAAGCACGTGACTAATTCCTATAGCGACTACACGACGCAACTCATTTTGTGTTATTGCATGCTCTTGTTAGGGTTCAGTTTTACTGTGTGGATACCATTATTTACACTGACGAATCCTACCGCTACCCTGGCATAAAGAATGTTTTTGAATGTATATATGTCTGACCTACGCGGATCTTTTTTTATTTTATTCTGAAGTATTCTAGCATAGTTCCGCTGCTTTATTAGAAGATGGATCCTAGTTGTTTTTCTGCAGCTGTCTTCAAATGTGTTCATTTTTTTTAATGATTGCAGGCCCTTTTTTCTTTGAATGTTCCAAGATTTTTCCAATTCTATGGCAAAAAAAATCAGTATCCTTTTTTTTCTATAGTGTTATCTAATGATTTCATTACTCAGTATAAAATAAACAAATCCACTTAATTCGCTATTACTGTTCTCAAATGTTTCTGTTTGTGCATCAAAACAACAGATCCCGCGTTTCGTTCAGGTATATTGTCCAATATTTTCACTTCCGCATCAAAACTTTAGGTCTTTTTTTCTGGAGCCTTTTTATTTGTGCATCACGACTACAGGTCTTGTTTTTTACCATTTAAGTGCGCAAGAACCTCCCCACTTGACCATTTACAAACCATTACTCTCCCTAATACCGCAACCATTCGGATTTAAGACTGCGCGCATTCAAATGCCGAAGGGGCGCCGCGACTGCGTTCGGATCGGTCGATGTGACCAAATCTTGCGACAAAGTCCGGCAAATCTTCGTCCAATTCTGCTCAGCAATCCAGCGCCTGTCACGCTGATCTCAATCTTAAGTTGGCTGACCGCCACCGCTCATTCGCTCCTATCAATCTCCTTCATAAAAACACGGCGGAAAATTGCTTGCTCTCAGCAGCATTGATTCTTAACCAGACGTAAATTTATTGCTCTGGGCGAAATATTTCATTGCAAGAGGTAAATAATTGAGGTAGCTACTTTACGTATATCTAATAGTGCATTCAATTCCTGATCGATAGTTTTTCTGGGCTTGATTTTTTCTAGACCCTATAAGGTCACTTTCGCTCATTTGTATTTCCTATTCTTTCTAATGATGCTTTTATCTTAGTCCACTTGTTTGTTGACTTGCTGTACCCATGCACGTTGATCCAGTGTGGAACCCCCTCGTGAATGGGTTTCATGTTTCTATTCGCATACTGTACTGGATGTGTCCCTTCGTCCTCCTCCTCCTCCATGCACTCTTATGCAAAAGAACGAGTATCCTCAACTATTCATCCGAACGTCTTGTTGATCTCTCGTAAACACAGTTTTGAAGTCGCCAAGAAAAGGTGTAAAAATTTTAACCCTCAGTTCAATTTGCTCAGTAAGTACCGTTAGTCAAGTTTCGTGCATCTATTCATACTTGGAGTGAATATTAACTCATTTTTTTTTTGCCAGTGTATACTATTTAAATGGACACATCAACGCATTCGGATGCGGAGATGACGAAACTAGTTTTTTTACAGCAGTGTGCACAGGCTCTAAGAATACCTTTTCTGTGCCAAAAGAGGCTTCAGCTATCGAATAGTATAATCTATTCTAATGTAATCTGCATGTTTTTCTTCGTTCGTTTACAATGACTAAAACTTATATAGATATCTATGTTGATGTTGAGATATGTTGTGACACATTAAGCAGTGAGAAGTGATAATAATGGGAAAAATTGACAATACCTGGCCTACAGCATCTAAGACAAAAAATATATGTCTTATTTGATTGTTTACCAAATTATTCAACAACATAAATGTTCATTTAAGTAAATTCTATGTTTTTGCAAGTCTTATATTAAAGATGCTAAAAAATGTTTGGCATGGTTTTCCGTTATTTTTGGAAATTTCATCAAGGGTGTAGTTTTTCCGTTCATTATCCTGTACACTCGCCTGCGTTCACAGGGCCCATTGAGCATGTTGTTACTCGAACAGAGTTTTTTTTACCGCCCTTGAAGCTCATTTAACTGTTTTAGCTTCGACTGAAATAACTGTTTTAGCTTCGGGGCGGTCCAGATGTCTGTTAGGGTAGATAATTCACTTATGTTAACGTCAGTATTCTCGTCAAATAATACCTTATGTTTATACAGATTTCATCATTTTGATAAAACGTGAAAGCCTCGTTAGTTCAGTAACAGAAGCGCTCTCATTATTTTAATTTCATGTCAGCTCCGTTTTCACATTGCAACCTTGTATAAACGAAATACTCGTATCTATAGCGCGGCCAATCCATTTGGCTAATACTGATTTCCTCGAGAGCACTAACGATAGCATTCTGTTTGGTTAGTAATGATGCTCATCCAATGCCCTCTCTGTCAAACAGACATCACATAAAGTATCTAGCAAATTATGTCTTTTCTACGGCTCAAATTAAAAATGTTCGCTATTCCATCGTGTCGTTCGTACCTGCTGTTTACGAAAACACGATAGTTGAATATATTTTAGATTAGATAGGCGGCAGTAGACGAGCCAACAGGCCCAGGTATGACGGAGAACGCTTGTTGGGCCGCTGGTGTTCATGAAAACAAAAATATGAACAGTGGTTTTGTGAGTTCTAGTCGTGCGGTTTTAACGCCGTATGNAGGGTACCCCACTTTTTTTTTACATTTTGAAACCTGAATTTTCTCCTATCTTATTCCCATAGAGCGTGACAGGAAAGATATAAATATATAAATAAATAAATAAATAAAAACACGACATGAATTATTATATAGTAGATAGATTGTATGTTGATGTAAAAGATTGAATTACGATACCTTAACAGTGGGAAGTGATAATGATGGGAAAAGTTGACAATACCTGGCCTACAGCATCTAAGACAAAAAATATCTTATTTAGATTAGATTAGATAGGCGGCAGTAGACAAAACAATAGGCCCATTCCCAAAGAGACACCGGAACCTACGCCCGGCCCTCTATGAGCTATTGGCATTGTGTTAGTAGGATATAGAGGACTGGAGAAAAGAAGAAGAAAGAGAGAGAGAGAGAAAAAAAAGGGGGAAAAGAATCCCAGCCAAAGAGACGATCATAAATGCACACAAGCACGATCAAGAGCCTCTGATATGCGGAGCTTAGAGATATCAGGCAGTGTAGTTGGAGCGGGAGAGAGAAGAAGACGGATTAAGGTGGCCTAGGAGGTTTTGGCCGTTAAGAGCTTGCAACTCCTGGAAGAGGAGTTCTTAGCTGTGGAGGATGTCTCTCCCAGTGTATGTCAAGACGATTTTTAAACGCGTGGACTGACTCCGCACTAACAACGTCGGAGCGGAGTCTATTCCAAATGCTTACTATGAAATACGGAAAGAACTGCTGACTTAAGGCCGTTCTTCTAGCTTTATGCTTGAGTTTTTGACCGTTGTTTTGCAAGCGATCATTGAGGTCTCTTTCAAATATTTGATTGTTTACCAAATTATTCAACAACATAAATGTTCATTTGAAGTAATTTCTATATTTTTGCAATTCTTATATTAAAGATGCCAAAAAATGTTTGGCATGGTTTTCCGTTATTTTTAGAAATTTCAGCAAGTGTGTAGTTTTTCCGTTCATTAACCTGTACATTCGCCTGCGTTCACAGGGCCCATTGAGCTTGTTACCCTTACAGAGTTTTTTACCGCCCTAGACGCTGATTTAACTGTTTTAGCTTCGGAGTGGTCCAGATGTCTGTTTGGGTAGATAATTCACTTATATTAATGTCCGTATTCTCATCAAATAAAACCTTATGTTTGTACGGATTTCATCATTTTGATAAACCGCGAAAGCATCGTTAATTCAGTGACAAAAGCGCTCTCATTATTTTAACTAGTGCACCAAACGCAACCCTTTTGTTGAATAAGTCATAAGAATATGTATTTGAAAACATCTTACCATCCCATCGAAAAATTATACAATACTTCTACATTCACCAAGCCCACNAGATTAGATAGGCGGCAGTAGACGAGCCAACAGGCCCAGGTATGACGGAGAACGCTTGTTGGGCCGCTGGTGTTCATGAAAACAAAAATATGAACAGTGGTTTTGTGAGTTCTAGTCGTGCGGTTTTAACGCCGTATGAGCACCTCAGGTTGCGAGACATTACGTTGGGCCATAGGGTTAGTTAGGTTCGCCCGTGCCACGTAATAGGGAGCAGGGCACCCAGGGGGTACGGATGTGTAGGTTACCTTAGCCGTTAGCTAGGCCTTCGGGACGTCTAGACTGTCTTTTGTGCCCGGTTTGCTTCCTTCCTCTTTCAAACTCTTACCGATGTTATTTTCCTCTGTTCTTCTTCTTTCCCGACTCACTGATCATATGCGTGGTTATCCTCTTTGGGAAAACTCTTGTGCATGGGCTCCACATTTCTGTTGACACATTATATGTCCCTTGTTTCGTTCCCTGTATGATCGCCTTTGTATTGGAAGCGGATGCTTACACTAGTTAACATAATATTAGTGAGACAATAATTACAGCGATCGAGGAATGTAAAGTGTATTATTTGGAATGCTATATGTGCAGTGCTATCAACAAAATGGGACAAAATCAGCAAACCCCTAATAATTTTGTGAAACCGAGAGTGGATGCACATTAACACAGCGTATTCATGGTTGGAATGCACATTATGTAATCTCACATTCAATGAAGACTCTGGTTTAGTCTGATCCAGAAGTATAAGATTATACGCATCAGTTTAAAGAAGTTCATACAATCCTCTGACCCCTCCAAACGCGTCTACTTCCCTGCGTATTTGTCCGTAAGAACAATACAATAGCTGGTTTCTTACAGTAAAAAATAGTAGCAAAGCAGCCATCCTTCCTTTCTGAGTATCTACGACGCACAACACTTCACGTGCTAACAATTGGTGCTGCTAACTACTTCTGTCCAAATTAACGGGTTTGTCCAAACTACTGCATTCTATACTGACGGGATAGTCTAAACTACAGCATTCTAAGCTATTGGGAGTACTACATAGTCTACTGTAAAACAACCTTCTTTCTCTTTTTAATATGTTGACACCCGGTGAGTTCCTAAATGTAATTATATTATGCTAAAAAACTTGCATTCAACGCTTCGAAACATACTTAGTGCTTTGCATAGTTAGATCTAACAAGAGACTTGAGTTATGTAGCAATTTCGAGATGATTTTCCTTATACCTGAGGACCCTATTCCTGCTCTATTTCACTATAAATCCAGTAACATGAAGATGCCAAGGTTCAAACAAGCTATCAATCTGAATTGAACAAAAAACAGGCCAACTAACGCGAATCTTGCCCCACAAAGCCATCCAAGTGTTGGTAAGCTCTATAGCTCAGAGAACAGTTTCGTCCGGTGTATTGGAAAGCATTCTAATTTCCCCCGCCTCATCATAATTTTACTTTCTAGCCGACTAAGTTCCTCCATTTTTCCATGGCAGCCACCCAAGTCATTTCCCCTTTCTTCTTATTTCTTATTAGCCGCTCGCTCAGGAACAAAGAAGCTGTTGGAACTTCCATTGTACGATCCGGGGCGCCTTGGCTACAGCTGCAGCTCTGTGGCATTAACACACGGCCTCTCATATTGTCGATCTGCAGCGCCCCATCACTGCAAATATCGGAACTATTTCATGGTATCTCTTTCGGTTCCTAAGCAAACTTGCAATGAAACGTTCTCTTTGTTTTAAGCTTTGCCTAACGCCATTTTTGGCGGCCCATAAACTGTTTTTCCAATTTTTAGTATCTAGAGCGGCGAAAAATTTTCTAAGGGTATGTTTCGCTGCTGTAAAATAGTCGTATCAAAGTGCTGCATGCGTTATGTTTCTCATGTCACTCTGCACTATTCTGCATTGCACGTATTATCTTGGCGTTGGGTGGCTGCTGCCGTTAGTTAAACATCATTCAGAAAGCGGCGAGCAGCCTCAGTATGTACAGTATACAGAATTAATCTTTGGCACCGACTGATTTCAAAGTATCACTTGGATTCTTGTCCGTCACATTATAGACGTAGGAGCTCTACGACACAGTTCTTACCCCGGAAACTAATGAGTCGTTTTGGTAGTGCACACTGCTATGTAAAACTTGTTTGTAAAATAGAGTTTAAATTAAACCCAACTATTATGGCCTTGAGAATGCAATACCCATCCGTGGAGAGATACTCTGTACATCGTATCGTTGCTGTGTCCTGCAGGCTGCTACATACTTCGTTCTCCTACGTACCTCTCGGTTCTGTGTCATGGCCCACGATCCTGCTGGTCGCCGTCCTCTTCGGTTGCCCTCAGTTCCCTCGTCTGCAGACTTTTTAGCATTCCCAGCAGCCGACACAGACGGCGGCCCTCGCGTCTTCTGCGTTTCCGATTTTTTGTTCATTTTTCAGAGTGTCCTTCAGGCGCGTGTCCGGCTCATGTCACGTGACGCACGTGATTTATTGCGTCCGTTGTGTCACTGCCACACAACCTTGTGACCTCCCGCTGCAGTTACTACTTTCCATCACACCGTAGGTGTACGTGCATGGAGTGTACACTCTACGTGCATTCTGTATAAAATGAAAAGCACTTCCAGCCGGATTTATTCTTATAAGGCGCCCGCATTTCTTACCTCTGAATTTTACATACTCAACCTATTGATGCAATTGAACTGAAGCTGTAACTTTATTTATTTTACCATGCGCATACGTACCGTAGTGAGACTCATGTTCCAGGTTCTCTTAATTGTAACGCTTCCATAATTATTTTCTGTTTTGCTTGTGTACCTACCGTACCTGTACGCCATATGTACGTCACGCTTGAACTAGGTTATAATCAATCGGTGATACCGCGCGGCCATAGCGGGAGTGTACGATGGACTATCGGGTGTAAGGGTAGTTCGGTTCATCCGTCCTATGTACATAGTAAAAAGTCGTCGCACCCCACCTATAGGTTACTTTAGCCTCTGTTAGATGTGCAGGCCAGCTGTTATTTTAGTGCCCACTATGCTTCTTTCTATTTCTCATATAAATTAATTATACTTTTGTTTGGATATTCCTTTTCTTTCCCGAAATGTTTTTCCATGCCCGTTGCTCCGGTGTGGGAACACCCCCGTATACGAGTTCCACATTTCTGTCAAAATGCCACATGTCTTTGGTCCGTTCTCTGCTCAAAGGCGGCTCTGCATATTTCCAGAGGCTTAGCATTACGCACACGTGGTGTAACACTTCATTCATTTGCGTTTCTTATCCTAAATTTTATTTGATAGCTTATCAGCGACCGTAAGTATCAAGTACTGTCCAAATCAGTGCATCTCTCTAGCTGTAGTACTGAACATTCAAGTGTTAGAATCTTACAAATATTGTATAAGTCACACTCGTCTCATTTGTATACGACATGAACTTCTTGAGTAATCTAGTAGTGCAAGACTTTAGAAAAAAAATACCCGCGTCGTCGTTGCTCATCACTGCAGGATTAAAAATTCCCGTAAAATACAATAATTTTCCAAAGACTGCACTAGTCAGATTCGTAATACAGTACATTGCAAACAAATTGTGGAGGATTCCATACTGAAGAAATTCTTGCCACAGGCTCTCCGTTAAGAACATGTTATACATGTTACAGTGCAGTGAAAAATACATACGTGCCTAGACACCTGACACTAATGGTGTGTGCTAGCGTAAAAATTAGGACGCTAGGTCATGCATTCTTCATGAGCTTTTGTGCAGTTTATAATGGGATACATACTCGTACACCTCATGCATATAGCGTGAGGTATGCAATACCTAGCCAACGAATGTTTCGCCTGGTTATGAAGTGCATCAATGCAAGTTCTTTGATATTGCGTCATGTCCACATACTCCGTAACTGCTCGTACTGCGTGTAGCAGAGGTAATATTGACGATGTACGTACTATGCGTACAAGACATACATGTACTGATGCTAATGGCATGACATGCTCTCACGCACTTCCTATTGCCTAGCATTATATTATTCATCAGGGCTAAATTGTGCCCATATGAACTTTGACTCCTGACCTCATTGGTATAAACATGTGTATTGCAAGCGAAGATCTGTAGTGTACATGTCATACATATATATATATCGTACAGTAATTTGATGCATGAGACTCATCTGTAGTGACAGGTGTAAATTCTATGTCAAGTAAAGATCCATCACTTGCCGTATACATGCTACAATAAATTTAATAAATCAGATTTCACCTATATTCATGGGCGTATTTCAGGAAAAAGTCCAGTTTGTATTTAGATCCTGCTTTATATTTATATCCTAGGCTTTATCAAAATTTATATGCTTGTTTCAGGTAAATATTAAGTACATATATATCCCTCAGGCCTCGTTTGTACCAGAGTAGTGCTATCTTAGTAGGGATGTACTATGCACTTTGAGTGGAGTCATATTGTAATTTAAATTCTACCGCACGTCAAGCGCTGTGAAGTAATTCGCAATAATAATTATCAAAATACACTAATAATTTTTATACTAACGTTAATGTGGACGAAAATTCTAATTACTCTTATATCCACTATTTCAGAGCTACACTCTGTACAACACCGCGTACTAATTGATGGTGCTGAGTGCGGTGCTTCACTATATATGTATATAGTGATGCTGAAGGTGTTCTATAATTCAACTGCAATTTTGTTCGTCAAATTGTTTAAATATAGTGAAGGTTTGGAATTCGTGAAAGAGGCAGGGCTCTGTTACCATTTCCGTTCCTTCACATTTTCCATGCAGTGATGGAGCGTTCTTAGAGCATATATAAGCAAGTACAACGGTCTATGTTTACATGACTCGTTATGGCCTCGGCTGTAACTGTCTCGTCAAATAATTTGTAACTATCAGAATCTGTGAATCTCCTACTGAACTAAACAGCTTTCTTTATCTTCTTGTTTCCATATCCGTCAGTGCTCTCACAGTGAACCCCTCCTCTCACACAGCAGAACAGTTACAATCTATAGAGCAATGACAATGATCTTATACTCATTAATACTGACAGCGTGAGTATGTATAGGTGTGTGCTAACGACATGACAAGCGCAATTATCGCATGATAGTTCAGTCATTGTACTGCTTTGCTATGTTTTTTTATCAGTCGTTAAATATTGAGGGTATAACCGGCGAGTGGAGTTATTCGTTATTTTGGGGTCGTGAATTCATATCGGCTCATGATTATCTGATGTGTACTTCATTATAAAACTTGTCTTGCATCACGTGAACTGTTGAATATTATTGAAAAGAATTAATCAATTTTTTGCCTATTGAAACTTCTCTGCCGTACCCCGACTTTCTTTGTCTTCATTTTCATGCTTTATGAAACGAGTCTTTTTACATTGATCAGTTTAGTCTTCAGCCTCATAGCGGCATTTAGCGTTAAATTTCCAAACTTCCATCCTGGTATTACCTCTGAATGGCATATAAGGAAGTGCTATATTTTATACATTCGTAGCATTGCAGCTATGCTTGGCTTTTATTTTTGTTTGAGCGCACTTTTCTTCTTCAGCTGCCTGTATTATTTTTTAGGTATTGCTTTACATTTTTTCTTTCCGCCTTTTGGTTACGACTTTTTTATTTCCTCTTGGCCTTTTTTTCTACCGTTTTATCTATGGCTTTTGTTGGTAGAAATTCTCCGTTGTCTAGTGAGAGCAAAACCGGTTCCTGGAGAGAGGTCAGGCAGGGCAGGTTGACTCTTCCCTTTGGTAAAGATCGAAAGAAGGAAGGAAAGAACGAAAAAAGCACCACCTCTGTTACCAGTGAAAAATAATAACTCGAACAAGGAACAAATTGAGTCATTTAATTGCAAGTGTTCTGGTTCTCGGCAAGTGGTCGCCCAAGTTGAAATTTGTGGTCGTGTGTCTCTTTGGAACCTTCATTTAAAATTTTCGCTTTAAAGACGGTAAAAGAACAGGAATTTTCGCGGGAAGCAAACTGTCACAGCCAGTTCTAGATAGGTACTTCGCTTAGTCGTACGTTGCATTCGCTGCTTAATAATAATAGTAAAATGAGTAAAGATTATAGAGTAGGACAGGATTATTTAATGCATGTATGTAAGTGTACTCGTTAGAATGCGCGAGCGCGTCAGCCCTGAAAGATACTTATTAAATGATTAGGCTGGGTCTAGGTGCATTGGAGCTGTTATTCTTGTTCTAGAATTCATTGTGTTGGGTCACAACTAAGTTTGATTGTTCTTGCTGCCTCTGCTGTTCACTGTTACTCGTCAGTACAGTGTTCGTGCAGTCCCTAATTAGAGTACTTAAGGCGCCATCTGTAGGCTTGGCGAAGTCTACTTAAGTTTAACTCCCTAGGCTGGACTTGTCCAGAGCTTAAGACAAAAAAAAAATTGTTGCTGCTTGGAATTAAACTTCAGCAGTTAACCTCGAATTGATTAACCTAGAAACAACCAAAAACTCGGCCCTATGCCGTTAAATGGGTTTCTGCCTTTTCGAATATAATCGGCTTTGCTGCTAGCACCTGTAAACGTTTCGTCGTGACGAATCCAACGCTTCTTTTTGATTTCGCAGTGCCAACTGATGAACGCTTTGGTACTCTTGTGACTTCGATTTGTCCATCTGCTCCGCAACGTTCCATTTGCGTCCATGAGAAGGAGGTGACTCATGTGCCGTAATAATGCAACTAAGGTTGAGGGCCTTCATTGGTAGAATAAATATTCATAAAAATTATGTATAGCTCTAGACTTACAGCGTAAATAGTAAAGATTTTTGACAAATTGTGTCGTTGATATACAGAAACGTAATATTCGGACGCGTAAGTCACGGAGCCAAAGATTCTCGGTTAACCCATCTACTTGCAGCTCGCGTTTTGTTTACTCTTTCGTCAATTTAGAGCACGCGTTCTGTTTATTCTTCTCGTCACTCTAAGTACAGTTGCGTTCTGTTCACTCCTCTCGTCAATCTTAGTACAGCTTGCGTTCTGTTTTATTCTTCTCGTCAATCTAAGTACAGCTCGCGTTTTGTTCACTCTTCTCGTCAATCTAAGTACAGCTCGCGTTTTGTTCACTCTTCTCGTCAATCTAAGTACAGCTCGCGTTCTGTTCCCTCTTCTCGTTAATCTAAGTACAGCTCGCGTTCCCGACTCTGGATTGGATCTGAACACCATATCCCTTCTACTTCGCCCATCTCGCGAACTGTTGGTTCCATGCTCATAACTCTTGATATTTCTCGAAATGCATCAGTGTACAGCTTCTGAATCATCGCCGTTACTATTAATTTCAGATACTCTGCTGCGTGCGTCAGAAGTTTTTGTTGGCAGAATCTTTTCGGAAGCCTTTTGCTGTTTTTGTAATTTAATATTCCCATGTTGGTTGGTATGCTACATTTTGCAATTCTCGCTTCATTGCTCAAACCTGCATAAAGCTCTAAACCTAGGGAGGCTAACACGAATAAAACAATGCTAATAATTGAGAAGCGAAAAACTAATCGCTTTTTATCAAAGGAGCAGTGATATTACAAGATATTATTTTACGAGTCGCAAAGCTATTGCAACAGCTGCCTGAACTATAGCAGCGCTGTCAGCCTTCGTGCATGCCTCGCTGTCTGTACACTGGTAGTGCACAGGGCAATCATGTAAATTAGGTATCTGCAAGTCCCAATACATGTCGCACTCTCGCGGCACAACTATGCTTTGGTAATATGCGAGTACTATAGCTGTGCTCCATGTTCTTAACAGACTTGCACATGTTTAACGAATCGTGCGTTCTTTTAATTGCCTGTAAACTACCAAATTGAAGAGTGTTGCGTCCTCGACTAAAGTAATTGCAAATTTTATGCCGAGTTCCTTAATCTTTAAGTTATGCTTCTTGCACACTAGAAACACCGCCCTCTGAAATTGCTTCATGTCGATGTTCTGGTTTGCATTAGTTTTATTGTGTTAACCCTTGCTACGTATGCTGTACGAGCGAATATCTTTGTTTTGGATCAGTTGGGACAAAGATCTGTATCTGTAGTTATCAATCGGAGGGTATTAATTTTTGTGTGTTTTCGACGCATCCAGTACTTAGGAAAATGACTGAATTAATTAAGCTATACATGAAGGTGAATGCACTATTTTTAAGTTATACTTCCAGTTGAACTAGATGCAAGCACCTGATTTTGTATCACACAGTCCCTTATATGGCAAATAAAGTAACGGTTGGGTCTTTTTTTTTCGGCCCCGCAGATATCCCAGAAAGTTGGATACTTGCGAAAGTGTGGTTCCACAGCGAACGCATCATAAAGGAACTAACTTGTACTTCTTTATATGTTAATTATTGTTTAGTCTATCCTTTGCCTTGCACATTCAAAATGACATTTTGTCACTTCTACGCATTTTTAAACTCATTCCACGCATATCCTCCGTACATTACTTAGCAATTTGTATATATAAGGCCGGACTTCGGAACACCTTGTATAGCTACATATGATATAGCTACTTGAACGAATTGTGTAACATAACCATATCCAATTCGGTAAAGCGTTTCCTGCGTGCATGCAATCTTTCTTTCCTCATCCTGCGCATTTATTGGGGTCCGGTGAAGCCGTTCCGTGGGTGGTTGCCATTTGACGTTTTTTTGAGTCAATAGAAGCGGTCCTGCGCATCCACCCAAAGATGCCAGAGATGAGCGGTACAGGCACCATGTTTATGGTGGGTGTACGTTCCGCTCAACCCTTCTAAAGGCTCTTAAAGATCAAAGGTTAGTGTGTTCTTGCACGCGCTGATCGATTAGTGTTCTGCTTCGCAAATTGTGTAGCTTCATCTTACGAATATCATTATATGCCGCTTCTTCAGGACTCTTCAATTCATAACTTATATCGGTGTGTTACTGTATCATGGCTCAATCGTGAATACACAAGAATTGAAGGAAGGTGGGGGTAAGAAAAAACATATTTAAAACAGGCAAAGATACTTCATTATTAAAGTGTTTCTTGTATCGTAGTTACATCGGATCGATATGACACTGCAGTGCAACAGTTTCGGTAAAACACAGTGACACAATCCTTTGGTATAGGTAAAATTTGCCAAGCGCTTATCGAAGTCTAGCTATCAATGCATATACTTTCCCCCATGCCGCTTTCATATTTGAAAAACTTTAACTACTCTTCAGGTTGTCTATCTATCGAGATAGGGGTTCAGTTAAGAGTTGGCAGTGAAATCCTTCGTGTCTTTCTCTGACACAGAAAAAAAAATTGCTTTTTGCAGACAATCATCACTCAAATAGTAATTTCGACTCCGTATCATGAATATTTCAGAATATCTCATACGTCACTTTTTTCGCTCAGCGAATAGCTGTTTTGTTGAGAAAAGGAAACCAAGTTGGAAAAATAACTGAGTAAGTGATATGCAGCGAGATTATCTGTGCGAGGAAACTATAAGATTTATAGGAAGCATGAGAGTGATTATTGGGAACCTTCAGATATCTTCAGTGCTTCGATTTCAGCGTTGGCAATGCAAGAACTAAGTGCATTCAAATACAAAGTCCTAAACTGGACAACTTTTTGCATTTAGTTAATATCAAAGCTTGACAGGAAGGCCACAGTCTGCAACCTGACCTAATTATTGCATCATCAACATTATTGAATGATTAATAACGTGCTTTTTTATTTTTTAATTATTTTGTTATAAATATGTTTATATATCTATATTTTTTCTGCCGCTTTATCCGATAAAATAGAGAGAAATTCGGGCCTTGAAAAGGACTCTACCGTACCCATCATGAGGGGCTGCAATCGCGCAAACCTGGAGACGGCTTATTAATTGCCATAAACCTGAGCTTGCCTGATTGAACCTGTTCGTACATGTTAAAGGTTATACGGGAAATACCACTGGAGCCTACACGCAGAGTATGAACTTTTCGTTTTAGAAGTCCTCTGAAGCGAAGGTAACGGCTAAGAATATGGTGTTTCACTCACGTACTTATACTAATTCTACCTCAGTATTATTTGTTTTTAGGTCTGATGTGCACGTTATGTTCCTCTTTATTCGTTCGACTGCAGTTCTGCAGCGTTCGTGTTCCCAAGTTCTCGTCCGTCATATTAAGTTTGGTGTACTTTCCTATTTCTTTTTATGAACTCATTCTTGAGGATGTCGCTTCCTCACCCAACCAGACCCTCGTCCCCCTCTCAGCTCAAAGTTTCCGACATATTTCCACCAACTTGTCGAACCGAGGAAGTTTTTTGCCATACTTTTCACGCTCTCGAGATTGGAGAGCGACTTTCCTGTGGGTTGGCGGTGGAGAAGCTGCTGCCGAACCAACCGCGCTATTCAGACACGTTTGCGTTGTGTTTAATTACGGTGACTTCAGTTAATTTTATACTGATGCTGAGGTAGCTTCAATATGTATTCTACATACATTTATGCAATAAATGAGAACTCAATTTACGTAGTGCGAGCTATCCGGACTGCCCGATAACTGTATTGATTGCTAGCATACGTTCTTTTATTTTCATGTGCTAGAGCAACTTGATGATCTGTCGATATTGTTTTCCATTTTCTAGTAGGTAAGTAATGGGACAAAGACTATTGTGTACTAGAGTACCCACGCTGTCAAAAATGATGAGTGCTTTCTGTTTCCATTCGTGTGAGCAGCACACTCCTTCCTTATCTTAGATGACATGCGAAAAAAAATGTTTATATTCATAAAATGAAAGTTTTGAAACACTACTGACTTTAATTAAACTCCCCACCGCATATTCTGCATTTACCAATACAGCCCTTCAGTACATCGAAATTTTTGCGCTCGAGCTAGAACTGCTTCGTCAAAGAGGATGGCAAATTGCAAAAACCATTGCTGCGGTACTGCACCTTGGAAAATGCTTCTCCTGTGCTTCGTCGATCATCCACTGAGTTTGTAGGTCCTGAACTGAGAGCAAGTACATATAGTTACGATGTAGAGAAAGTAATAAAAATCCAATTTCATAGCGGGCCTTAGAGAAGCTGTAAAATCTTTATTTGTGGATTTCGCCGTTGGCAGAGCAAAAAAAAAAAAAAGATAAGAATTCCAACGGTGGCCATCTTCTGCAACATGGTGTAATTTTCACTTATTGATACCCAACAAAGTGCAACCTAATCACAAAATCTGCAACCTGGCCTATTTCTGATTATCTGTTTTGTTGAAAGCGTGACCCGAATCATGAAAATATATAAATATCAGACACTATATAATTAACACCGTCGTGTCTTTATATATTTGTATATTTATATTGTTTGTTTCTGCCTTGCGATTTGTAAATTTATATGGAATAATTTTTATTACGAATAATAAGTTGTATTCAATAACTGCACCCTACATTATGTTTGGAATTTAGAAACATTCATTCTAATACATCTTTACTGCTTTGCTTTCTAAGTTTTTCTTTTGAAAATACACGCTATTTATGAAGCTTGTCCATTTACCTTTTACGAATTGCCTATCTAATGTTATAGCGTATTTTAACTCCTTAACGTACTGGTTTTTTTACGAAGTGTCTATAGTTTGGTACAAGTAACATAAAAGCACTAGGCAACTGCTGCACGGACATACGCAAGCTAGTGCGTTAAGGGGTTAAGCTAAGTTTATAACTCACCGTAAAATGGTTTCTTTTGATCTCACTGTTTGTATTTTCTCATCTCTTCCCAAGCTTCATCATCCGGTTCGTGCTCCATAAAATTCGTAGCTTCGTAATATGCAGAAGACAAGGCACTGCGCTTTACAAATGATGTGGTCAAGCAGGCAATAAGCTACAATAATGCAGGGCCTTTATGTTTCGCCAGCGTTCATTTGCATTTCAATATGGTGTTGTTTTGTAAGGACGAAGCTTAGAGTGCCATCCCGCTGCGACCCTTTATTGGTGCCAGCTGATAACGAGCGCAACATCACACAACAAATCTCCCTGATAAATTGACTCTATTCTCACTCATCAAAGTTTTCATAACACTCCAGCGATGAAGAATAAGTTATATTCGCTTGGAGTGATGTGACTTTCTAAAAGCTACAGTGATGAAAAAGTGGTAGCTACATTTGGATCGGGTTTTGAGGACGGTATTCTCGTTGTTAAATGTTTCCATTATAGAAAAAAAAATGCAGCACAAAAATAGAATTCAAAGTATGGTTGCATAAACTCAAAAATAGGAAATTTTGTGGATTCTTTATAAGTAAAGTATTGGTATTATGTGAATAATGCACTCTTATGGAGAAAAGGGATCTTTTAACAGCTCCCAAAGTTGACTAACGTAACAGTATCATACTTGGCGCGTGTGGAGAGCGACATTCCGCTTGTTTAAATTAACAACTATTCAGGGCTGTACATAAAAGGCGAATAACGTTGACATTTTCCTATCTTGATAAGATGCTGGTCCACGACTCGCTGAAGTTAGCGTTACGATAGCCGGCCATAAAATTGAGAATTTTGTTTTATGTGGGAGTAGCGCGAAGTAATCACTAAAGGTCACGCCGTTTTTTTGGCGAAATTTCTTACCATTCCTCGCATACTCGTTTGCAATGTTGTTTTCTTGAAGAACTTCGTTATTATTCAAATGATTTCGATTTTCCTTTTGCCCTTTTCAGAATTTGATACTATCTACGAATGGCCCTGTTACTGAGTGCACAAATTAATTCTCCTGCTTGAATTTGACCTTTTCGAGTACTAAAATGAAATTAGGATCCTATTTATTGTGGGCTTGTAACTGGAATTCTTGTGTAGCAATGCAGTTTAGCAAGTGAACAAGGTTGAGGGCAGGGCGCCCTGTCATCATAAGGTCGTAGATAATAAGATCTCAATGAGATAACTACGGCCAGAAGGTAGCGCACCACAGCTAGACCTGCAAGCTCTTTAGCTATGTCTCTTCCTGGAGCCAAATTCATGACCAGCTTTGCCGCAAACGTACCTTAATATGATAATGTTGCCGCACTTAAGCTGTTTCTGCAGCCAAATTCATGACCAGCTTTGTAAACGTACCTAAAGAGAATGATTTCTGTCTACCTGAGCTCGTCCTTGAACCTACGTCAGGCCCAACCCCACAAACGTATAGAAAATGTCATAATTTTCCCTGTTTCTAGCTTTTCTTGAGGCTAAACTCTTGACCAGTTTCGCGAACGTGCCTAAATTTTTAAATCTTGATCCTAAGCACTTCCTGCAGCCAAAATTACGAATTAGCTACTGCTACATACATGAGCTCTCCCTTGAGCTAATATCATGATGTGTTATGAAGGTTAGCATAATTCACGGTAAAATCATTAGCACCAGCATATTACGTTAGCTGGATTACATATGTGCCTAATGTTATGGTAAGTCAGAGCCGAATTCCAATGACTTTTATACTTTTACTACATAACTTCGCCCGTTCTACATGTATAGTCCACTTTCTTGAGATGCAAGAAGTCATTGGAACAAAGCAGTTTTCATCATAGCGTGAGCTATATAGTCATGTCTAAAGTCAAATCCATTGCACTGGAAACGCACAGAAATCTGTATGTTCTTCTGTTTGTCACGGGTTTCCTTTTTCTCTTTAGATTTTGTTCCAGATTGGAAATTCTACACTGTGTGAGCCCTCTCAGATATTATGGAAATTATTACCGTTTCTAAAAATTCTTTTGTTGGAACTTTTTACCGCTGAGGTTTTTTTCCTCTATTTTTGAGTTTTTCTCACCGGGTGGAAGACTTTGCTCCCTTTGAGAAGACTTGGGGTAACTTGACAAAGTTTGGAAACTCTGTAGAATATTAAGAAGCTAAAATTCAATTGAGAGCAATTATATGCTGGTTGGGCTCCTTGTCAGACACCTTGACTTGACTTGGGGAAAAAACGAGCTTTTGATGGAGTTCGAAACGGCGCAGTGCCGAAAATATGAGCTTTTATTGAACATAGACCTGAAGATGTTGTGGAACGTAGAACAAAACCTCAGCTGCAATTAAAACTAGGGCACTCTGAGAGCGCATACCTCCGCCAAGTAAAGCAACGGCAACGAAAAATTCAAATTGGCTCTGAAACCATCTTTTTTTCGTATCAACCCTAAAATATAATCTTTTGTGCCTTTTGATAGTATTAACAGTTTCTGCATTTTTTTAAGATCCGTTAATAACTTTTGGAGTTATGCTGGAAACAAACATTGGCAAACATAAGTCAAACATGCAAACGAAGCAACCGATATCTACCAAAATTTAATCATTTATGACTTTTAACACTACTAACAAGTAACAACTCCTGCAAGTCTCATGAAAATCCATTCAAAACTTTTTGAGATATTGCGCTAACAAGCATAAAATCAAACACAGGGACAAACACACGAACGAACAAACATATCACAAAAAGCTGGTCATTTACTCTTCGTGATATACCTAATAACTCTTGTAAATTTCATAAAAATCCGTCCGTAACTATTTGAATTATAGCATTGAGAAAAATTACTCAGGCAAAGAAACAAACGGATAGACGAATCTTCACCAAAAGTCAGTCATATGGTCCTCCTAACGTGCCTAACTATCCCTGTAAAGTTTGTCAAAATCCGTTCACAACTTTTTGAGTTTTCCTGGTGACAGACAGAATAACAGACAGACAAACCCGACGAAAACATAACCTCCTTGGCGGAGGTAATAAAAAATTTCTTGAAACCCAAAACAGGAGATGCAAAATTAAGAGAACCAATGTTATTTGTGGCAAACGAAAGAGCGAATTAATTACCCGGAACACAGAATATTTTGAGCTATAGCTGCGGGAACTGTGAGGTTTTTGTATCCTGGAACACGTGATATTGTGAAACTAGAAGACCAAAATCTTATCTGTGGGGATATATGAGCGTCGTAGTTACCCGGAACATGAGATGTTAAACTATAGGAGACCAAGTGTTTATGCATGTGGAAAATTTGAGGTTTCATGCTCCTAGAACGGGTCTCGTCTTAAAATCCACCTATTCTTAATTTATCTCATATTTATAATATGGCGCTTTGCATGGTCTTTTACTAGCAGTGCTCGACGAAAATTGTATAAGGTATAAGTTTTTACATAGGTAATACAGCGATCACAAGTTATGCCTACTAATATATTGCTATTATTATTAGGAGTAATAAAATAGTCAGGCAACTGTTCTTCTAGCATTTCGTCTCAGAAACTTATTGCTTTCCACTAATCAGGAAACGTATTGCGCTTCGTTTATCTGGCAACATCGTTGCTGCTCGAGGAGCTTATCTGTCCCAAGTTAGGCGAGTGGGAAGAGAAAATATCTACTGCACCTTCTCCTCATAACATATTCATTTCATTACGCAGTGTTATCAGCAGCCCTGCATGATGTCACACTCCACTGAACACTGCGCAAAATAGAACCAATCCCAAGAAACGAGTATGCAACGAACACACTCGAATTCTCTTGTTAGAACATCGAGAATAATTGAGGTGTCCATCAACAACTCAAGCAGAAGGATAAAAATGTTTCTCAAGTGGATTTGCGAGATTATTTGCTCTATAGAAATGCCTGGAAGAGCTAATCGAAAGCCATGTTCATTCAGTTTTTCTAGAGCCCTGCTAGTGCACCGCCGTCTGATGTTTTGTTGTAGACGACTTCACCAACTATTCTAAGCATTTCTTGTGAAACCTAAACGATTTATATTG
This sequence comes from Parhyale hawaiensis, assembly GCA_001587735.2. NCBI lineage: Eukaryota > Metazoa > Arthropoda > Malacostraca > Amphipoda > Hyalidae > Parhyale > Parhyale hawaiensis. Next base: position 50,424,950 of record LQNS02278091.1, on the reverse strand, counting down.
CCTCACGACTTGATGAACGTGTAGGAAGGAGACTGATGCAATCTCAGCAACGTTTCGGATGCGTTTACATATTTCATAACTATTCTTCAGTGAAGCTCTTGTCGCGTGCTATCCAAAATACTTTATCAGTGATATACTGTACTTACCGTAATGGCATCGTTGGCCCCAGATACTGAAATCTTGAAACAGCTTCAGAGGGAGACTTCGGTTTGGAATATGCACCAGCTACAGTCACCTAGCTGTGACTACTGCCCTTTTTTGGGTGTGTTCTCGTTGCTAGTGGGAATGCTGATGTATGAAGCTGGAGTCATAATTAGTGCATACTATGAACTTTCGAAATGTGATACAAACACAGAAGCTTCTGTTAATGCAGCCAAATGCCTCAACCAGATATATTTGCTTTTGAGGACCGAAGAAGACAGTTCTTCGTACTAAATATATAGTACATATGCCTATAACTCTCGGTATCAGTACTGAATAAAAAACTGTGTCAGGTTGAGTTATTTGAAACTTATGAACTGTGGTGTTCTCTCAGTGCACAGGTGTACAATGCGACAGTACGACACTTGTCACAGTGTTGATGCGTTTTTTTTTTTCTTTAAAGACTGCTAACACTTTAACTAGCATCATGCTAACGCCGCATTGTGCTATCTCTCTACTTAATAGAATGCATGAGAGTCCTCGTGTTATCTTTATTCCTTTTGAAGCTCGTATGACTCTTCGTATTATCTTTCTCCCCTATTGAACTCATACGAGTCATCGTATTACCTTTCTTCTTTATAAATTTAAACCTCATTTAAGTAGTCTTCCACCTGAAGATCTTCTGGCATAAATGCCGAGATAGAAATATTTGTTAGACNCTTTATTCCTTTTGAAGCTCGTATGACTTCGTATTATCTTTCTCCCCTATTGAACTCATACGAGTCATCGTATTACCTTTCTTCTTTATAAATTTAAACCTCATTTAAGTAGTCTTCCACCTGAAGATCTTCTGGCATAAATGCCGCGATAGAAATATTTGTTAGACGTCCTGTTCGATGTAGACCTCACCACTGATGTGCTAGTAACTCTATCATACTGCTACTGCTCTTACATTCTACCTCTCGAATCGAGTAAGTAAACTATCACTTGCATACAGCTCCAAATAGTTTAAAGGTTTTGTTAACTCACCAGCGGAATATGTACCAATGTGCGTACACACAACACTGTACTGGAAAACTTTTGTGAATTCAGCAGTTGAGTAATGCATGCACCACTGTACTTACAAACAACACCATATACAGCTCGTGGTTAACTCATCAGCTGAATCTAACGCATGCGCTTATACAAGCAACACTAACCTATAGCTCTCGTGAATTCACCCGCTGAGTATGTACCAAAGCGCTCACAAACAACACCGCATAGCACTTACAAACTCACTCCCTGAATATGCACCCTGCCTCCTACACACCAACTCCCGCACCAACAGTTTTTACTCTGGACCCTGCTGATGCCGGAATAAAAGGTTCCGTTTCTTGCGCAGAGCTCGTCAACTCTCTGTTAGAATGCGAAGTGGCACGTCAAGGAAGCCTTCACTTATAACCCTATTGCACACCGTCAAAAGATCGCCTGAATTAAAACGAGACGAAGAAAAACCTCACAGGAAAACCACAATAAAGCCTAACTGATCATAAAAAACGAGATTCTGCCATTTGCATTTTTATGCGAGGGACACCAGGACCCGAGCCCTGCCTGCCTGCGTGCCTTTGTGAGAGAGGCGGTGAGTGGCCTGTTGCCTTCCTCCGGTGCGTCTTCTCAATCCAGCAGACTCTCGGACGAAATAAAATTGTACAGTAATACTTTCTGCCGAAGTCACCGTCATATGTAGGTGAGATGAGGAAAATTACTTTAATTTAATCCTGCGGTTTTCGGTTGCATTAATACGCAAAAGTAAACAGCAGCTACAGTTCAAGACTCGTATTCAGCACTTTACTGCGATTGCTTTCTGTCTTGGCCATTAGTAAGCTACTTGGACATCTACTCGTTGAACGCAGAATATTCTACCGTATACCCAAGTACATTGTGGACTCCTGTATACTCCTGTATTGTGTAGTTAACAGGCGCATGGAAATTCTTGCTCATTATCATCGATTGTGATGTCCTGAGTATTTTATATTTCTTTTTGTTGATTATCATTGAATACAATGAAATGCATGCGCATTCTACCCTGCATTTTATTGATATATATGTATTTTTTTCACTGTGTTCTGTACACACTTTCTTTCTACTATACTAAGCAAGGTTTTCGTTGAGTTTTTGATTTGCAAGGTGCACTAGTAAACTATAGACGTCTCCAAAAAACAAAGACACTTTAATTGTTCGGTTGTAGAACAGCCACTTGGAATCGTACTAAATTCCAACTTGTGGTTCAAGAGAGAGCGCCGTATAGATGCACCAGAAAGCTACAGCAAAGGGCCAGAGCAGACGCACGGACCTGCATTACTGGAGGGTCGTCAGAGATAAGGCGAGTGGCCTCCCTTGTCCATGTGTCTCCTGCGCCACTCCGCCGCATTACGCCACATTCACACGACAGCTAGCAACAGCTCTAGCTATGACCAAGTTTAGACTTCAGAAAAAATAGTTACCAAAGTGGTTATTATTTTTATTGCCGTATTAACATCATTATTATTCTATGGGAATTTTACCAGTGGTGACAGACGAATATTTGTATATTTAGGGTCCTGGTACAGTACGAGACCTACCTCAGTGTTCGGCTAGGTTACTTAGAATAGGTTAGGATAGGTTTAGTTTAGCTAGCATTGGTGCCTAAGTTACAGGCATGTACATTATACATGAACCGTAGGTATGCCAGTTACCATACGGGCTCCGTATTTTACCATTTCAGTTATGTCACGTTCTCGCTACTGCCGGTATTAGTCTGCAACATCTCTAACTTTAAAGCTGAGTTGAGATGTCAGATTAATTGATCAAAATGGTAAAGAAGTTGCGTATTTTGACGTTTCACTGTGGTTTTCGGTCACACCATTTGACCTAGAGACAAATTTAAGTTAAAGCTTTAGAAACGAAACGATAGTTACCTGTCAAAATATGCGAAACCACCTGGTATGACCTATAAATGAAACTTGATAAGAACTGCTACTCCAGTATCTTCTGTTACATCACAAATTACGAATCTTCAGGCGGTAGTGATATAAATGTGTACTTGCTGCTTAACCCCTGTCGTTCATGGTTGTCTGAAGTGGCAACATGGCATCGTATTATCATATTGCGTTGAACGGAGCTTTTGTCAAACAGATGCTGTTGATGATACTGTTAGCTAGCTTTAGAGAACTGGAGATCAGTGAAAATGGGTAGACTTTGGCCAATACCCACTGAAAGCGTTACGGCTCTAGTGATCTACATTCAGGATTAATATTATTTTGCATCGATGTTGCCTTTTCAAAAGAAGCTTTTAAGTTATACGCTCCATAAGATACGGTATAGCCAAGTCCCTAACGCGCTGAATGGATCCACTCTTGCCCTCCTTCCTGAAATTTGATACCTACCATGGAGCTTGTTTTGATAGTGATCCAGTGAGCCGTTCTTCAGCCGCTGCCATCTCATTATATCTGTAGCTAAACTTATGTAAATGGCGTTTATTTTACCGAGTTGCCAGTTCGGTGGCAGCTACTACATAATACGATTGAAAGCTACTTCTTCCTTTCGAGTTTGTGATAGATTTTTTTACTTGGGACACAGATTAAGCTCTTCCGTGCTTCGCTGTCGAGTGCATAAGTTTGTAACTCAATTTAGTCGCACAGAATGCATGATGAAATATTTCCTACAATAAATGCAATAAATCTGGATGTGCCTCGAGTAAATTTTGTTGCAGGTGTCTACTACCAAGATTAGCCTGCGTCTTTAAAAACTAATTTACTAAATGCGCTTTGTTAACATTGCTATATATATTGATATAATGCCGGAAGAATTGGTAACTTCACGCTTCATATTCAGTGAACGAAAGCTAAAGTGCAACTACAAGTCACTCGACTCGTTTAAGAGCACTGATTAGAAAAAACTGGGTGATTGATGCGGAATTACGCCATCTTTTGTGTGTATATGTGGTCGGCATTACTGGAATGAGAACACTCCTGTGATTCCCGGCGATTTATCTTCGTTGATTTGACAGTAGGACGGGCGGGTCGACCACTGACTTGCTTCTGTCACTGTTAATCACAGGAGCGGCCTTCTTTAATGAAATTATGTGGAGGCTTTGAGAGGGAGGCACTCAATGGATTTGTTGGCGCTGCAGAGTTGAGTCTTAAGAGTGAAAATTTTACGCTTGCGCAAAGATTTTGTATGAAATGTCCGTGTACTGTGTGAACTGTACCACGGTGATGTTACGGGAATTTTGTAAAATTTAATGTGGTCCTTGCAAAAACTATAAGGACTGGATAAAATAAAGGGTTTTCTAGTACGGGTGTTATTACTGAGTATAGCTGGAGGCAAATGCGGTCAGTCAAATTATTGCTATGCGTGATTCTTTATATCTACACTGTGAGATTTGTATGGTACGCTTCTGCTCTATTCTGTTTGTTTAATGAACGTAAACTCGAAATGATGCCGTGTTCAACATGAATACTGTCAGATCGCCATTGCTACTGAAATAATGTCAAAAGTTTTAGTTTCCTATATTAGTCGCCGCTCATTATTAGAAAATCTCCTTCGGCAAATCCTTCAGTATATATAGCGAGCGAAAGCTGGAATGAAACAAAGAGTTGCGTTATGGATACAGCTGCTGTTTGAAATATTGCTGACTCAGATACTGGAAGCCTGGTCGAGGGCACTCAGTACGACCTGCCGCACAATAGATAAGAAGAGTAAGCAGAGATCGTGCCTTCCGAGGGCAGAGGGCCTACATGGGTTGGCGGGGGAAGAGATTTGGCTGAGCAGACCAAAGACATGGAGCTGGAAGACGCTGCGGAGCACCTACTGAATCCGCTAAAATCATAGTGAAGTAGTTGGAGCCAAGAAACTTTTAAATTTTGGTGTACCGTCTGTACATACTAAGTACGAGTACATGACTGAGAATCAATAAAATAGATGTGACTGAGAAGGGATACGAGATAATTTTATGACAAACGTTCTTGCGGGGAAATTCCTATAAAGCTCCCTTTCATCATTTGACTGTAGCTTAATTCTACCCTCTGTACACAAATTATCTTATTTAGAAAGCGTGATTTACACCGCAAGTCTAGGTACGTAAATAGAAGTATTCGAGTATGAATGTATAGATCGCTATATTCCACACCTTAAATCAATTCGGCGATCATCTGCAAAGTAGCTATGAATCGTTGCATCGGTACAGAATGCCCGGTAACTTGAAAGCAGTAGCTATATACCTGAAGGCAGTATATATTAAGGCACATCGCCTTAATATAATGCGCGTTCTTCATAATCGTTGAAAGCTTTGTGAATTGTGCATTCTCATTGTCCATATATGTAGCTAGTTATGTCTCTAGAAAAACCCAGGATAATATTTCAGTGAGAGCAGCTGGCATCCTGCACTCGGACTTTTCCAACTGCACTCGGACTTTTCATGTACGTTTTACATTTTAATAGTAACCATTTGTTAAACTTACGCATATTTCTTTGTCACTCGCAGACGCTATCCATCACTGCATATCCAATATTTTACGAGTTTTTTTTCAGTTTTGATACCCCCATTGTTAAAAACTGACACGTGCTCAATTTTGACTATGTCATTTGTAGCGGCTCTACCTATGGTAGTACACGTTAAGCCTGGAAATAAAATACTGCAGCAGGAGTGCAATACAGAGTGGGCCACACCGAGTGGCACATTACACGTGCTCTATTGTTTATTTTTTCACTCGTCTTCCAATATAGAACCAGCGAGTGGCCTCGTTGCAGAAGCAACGCCATGTTGGGAATTCCGAAAGATTTATATCATAATTTGTGCTGCGAAAGTGGAAACAGTTGTCTACCCTAAGGTAATTCTATCCGCCGGCGTTACCGATACGCCTGACAGTGGAAATTTACTGTAGTTCGATATGAAAATTAAGGTGCCTAAATATTGTGACAATGTCGCTATCGAGACCGCACTGCACTAATGGCTCTTCTCTAATCAAATTTCCATGTTAACATCTTTCTTAGGAACAAAGCACTTTTTGCAACGGGCAGGGAGGCCCCGTACCCACGTATGCATAATTTCATAGAAAGGGAAGTGGGTTGTTTTCGTTGTGAAGAGTGGCAAAGGTCGAACACTTGGATGCGCTTGCGTGGTTCCAATTGCGGGATACTCCCATTCCGACGCTCTTTGAAAATGTCTTCAGTGACTCAAGTTGTTACCGATCGCAATGCATCATCGCCCCTATCACTTCTTAACGACTTTCTCTTCTTTGCTCTTTTTTATAATGAAATATCTTCATTTCCATGTCGGACTCGTGCGTTATTTTCCTGCAACTTTGTGTCAGTGAGCACCGCGAGTTTTCATTATTAATGATGGCATAGATTCGTAGGGTCACAAATTCATGACTACATGTCAACTTTTTCCTTACTTCGCACGGCACTGCGATGGTGCTATTATACTAGTCAGTCATTTTATGCTAGTTTCCAGTTAGCAGTATGCGCATAGAGAGCGGGTTAGTAAAATATCTTATTATTTTACTTATAAATTTCTCATTGCTATCCTGTGCAGTCGCACTGTGAAGTTTAGTGTGTCACGTGACAGAGTCTCAGTACAAGGTGACGTAATCATTAGAATTGACAAATCTGCTGTTAATACATGATGTTTGGCAACCCTCGTATACTCTGAATTCCGTCCTTCTTTTAACTCTATCAAACTCTGCTTTCGATTGACAAAATATTCTACGCGGATTACACTGTCCTGCAGAATCCGGAGCATTTTAACCCTTGTCAGTTTGCCGCAGAAATGACTGATAGTTTTTACGCTGCGTTACTTTTGATTTTATCGAATGTAATTTCTCCTATCAATCGTCTCGTTTCCGTCTTCGGTGAATCTATTTTCTATTATTTTCATTAACTTCATTAATCCTTCATTGCATGAATTGACCATGCTTGTACTATGTGAATACTGTTGAACCCGTATCATGCGTGGTACTGCATGCACTGTAGGATTAGATATCGAACAACTCCTTTTAATTTAATTTCACGTCGCGTACACTACACACGTTCAAAGCCTTTCCCGCCACAAGGAACTGCACTCCATTAGAAATTTTCCGAAGTGGCTAAAAATGACCGCAGTAATGACTATAGTTGGTGCGTGTCTCCATCGACGATGTCGCAAGCGAATCCGTTGCAGACGTGCATGCGTGCGTGCGTGCATGATCTCGAGCATGAAATTCCGTGTGCACCTCACTGGTGATTTTTTTCGTGTCACAACAGGTCGCCCAAATAGTTTTAATCTATATTGGCAGTTAAATTTCCAGTATATATGTCATATACAAACTGAGAATTTTTTATGGTTGACCTGTGACTATCATGTGCTGCGCGCATGGTATAGCCTGTCGCAGTATTGAAAAAAAAAAAGCTTCACAAAAATGTTTGTATAGATTCTACGAAACGTTCTCACGCTTCAGAAGCTATTTGATTGTCCATTAGACTACATTATTTTTTGATTTTTTATAGTGAATTGTTCTTCAAATGCGTCCCCTGAAAAGGGGAAGTCTACTTGACGGTACACCTCCAAAGCAGAATCCACACGCACTGGTTCGTGCTGCTCGCCAGCCTCGCAGAAGTGCACGGCAGCAGTAACAGATTGTCCGAGCTGTTGCGCCAGTTACGGAAGGTTCATGCGACAACTGCGACCTCGCAACCATCACCATTTCTGCTTAGGGTCAGTACCCCGCAGTTATGTCTGAATCCCAAAAATGCTGACTAAGCCAGCTAAGCACAACATGAATCCACGTGTCGGGCAAAAAAGTTCGATCCTCCGTACCAGCGCGTGTAAAAACCGCTCGAACATTCAGCCACTGCCGGTGGCAGCCGAGGTCTCCCTCTCAACCGCCATTAGTGGCTGCCACACGGCTGTGAGGCTTATACTTTGATAGTTTACACGCTGCTTTGATTCCATTTATTTACCACTTTGCATCTTTATCTGGTTTCAGATTACCAAATAACGGGAGCTTTGAGCGCTAATATTCGAACAAAGTATTGTATTGGAGACGTGAATTTTGCTATCTGCTTACAAAACCGATTACGCTTGTCACTTTTATTTTTTGTTGTTGCTAAATTACTGTAAGGCACTTTCAGATTTCTAATTGCCGAAGCTACGATTGAATCTGAATTAGAATTTGAAACAAGACTACCCAGCGATGAAAGTAAATCGAAGACATTCGCCACTAGTCTGCAGCGAGATTGCGATTGAAAGAAAGGAATTGAATACGCGTGAACTAGGCAAGCGTTACGAATACATTAGAATATGTTTTGTGCTGAGAACTTTGTGTGAGAACACACATTTGATATGAATTAAAGTTTTTGCTCTTTGCATTACTGAAATTAAAAAAAAATGGGCAGTGCGAAAATAAGGACGTTACCACCACACGAGGCTTCACGCAGCACGTGCGGATATTGTACCTAGATAAGTCACTAACATTATGGATCAGAGATATTACAATTTTGAAGATTGATACTGAACCCATTTGGTAATAAATTTATTTTTACCGAAATTTTAATGCCTACTAAAACTATTACGATAGTAGGGTACGTTTCGTTTGATTATGAAACTACATATCGTCAATCTGTAATTCCTAGCTGCCACGTACAAACCTACTGAAATTAACACAAGGCAGCAAATAACGCTTTTTTTTAACCCTACGTGGATATTCGCTGTAGATGGGTTCAGCAGAGTAATAAATATAACATATGCTATAGTTCTGCTCAGGTTAGCTAGAGCAGCCATTTGTGATTGCTGCAGCTCAGGCCGCGCTTCAGCCGTCCATGCTGCACTCTGTGCCTCGAGGGAAGTAGCGTGAAAAACCAATTTCACGGGAAGGCATTAGGGCACTTATGCAACCCGACTAAATGCCCTCCTAGAATTATGAGACTAGGAGAAAGGGAAGTCGCTGTGCCTGCAGTGCTGTGCCTCCAGACACCCGAGATTGCGTGCCGTACTGCACAGCAAAATGTGCTGGTATAAATCCTTACATTGCTGAACTCTGTGATACATGTAATATTTATATGAGCTTAGCGCTGTAGTTAGGATATGTGGTATCTATGCCATCTAACACGGTAAGACGAAAATTGCTGGACTCGCAGTATGATCTTATGTAGAGTTCTTCTGTCTTGCTTTACATGTTTAGGATTAGGAACATTATTGGTCAAGTAATGTTAGCATGTGGTAAAGGTCCTCTTTGAAAAAGCAAACGGTATGAAGTCGTATTTTTTGTACAAAAAATTTACAGCTCTTATTTTTTCCATTTTGGTACCTGATTAAAAAAAACAATAACTGCATGTTGACTGCTGGTAGCTTGGATGAAAAGCCGTGCAAATTTCAAGTAGTGTTTTGCATTTTTTTAATAAAGCTTCTTAGCGAGTCACCCTATTTGAAGAGCTAGTCGAGCAGTATACGGTGAGTGGTAGACGTAAATTATAGAACTACTAGAGTGCCGGCGCTGTCAAAAATGACAGTGAAGAATTTGTGATGACCCTTCTTCATTGATCATAATTTTCCCATTAATGCTAGGGCTGAGCAATGCCAAGCTTTCATTAAGTGATACGCTGAAAACAAATTCTTTTCCCACACTTCATTTTGTCTCCTAATAAACACTGAACTCTGTATCCAGGGTACTCGATGCTATCAATAACTCGGCAGTTTTTTTTCCTCAAGTGAAATTTTGTTCTGTTGAAAGAAGAAACCAAATTGTTGAAAATTATTTGCTGCCAAGAAATACTCGTGTTCTTTACCCACTTTCTGACCGCTGAAGAATATTTTGTCTCTTGCTTCGATGGTTATGCAGTCAATAAGAGTATCAGCGTAAACTTAGGGCAGCTTAAGCTCGGATGAAGGAAACCTCAGAAGAGAGTACGAATCACGATGTTAGAGAGTGCTTAGAGAAGTTGTATGTATCTGAATTGAGTGGACTTCAACGTTGAAAAAGAAAAAAAACTGCATTCACAACTACGTTTGCCATCATTTGCATCCTAGTCTATTTACTACTTATCAGTTTTCAATGGAGTAAACAAATATATGTTTCGATGCATGGAAAAAGTGATAAAAATCGGATTTCATAACCGCACTAAGAGAAGCTGCAAATAACTTCATTATTTCGATATCGAGAACTGTTTCAAGCCAGTAATGCATTAGGATAAAGGGATAAAGATTTCCCTTTTTCCATCTTCTGCAACCTGGTAATCGATCCCCATGAAAACGCAGCTTGCAGCTAAATCTGCAACCCGGCCTATTTTTCGCCTATTTCGTTGAGAGCGTGACACGAAATCTACTAATATATTAATATATTAACAATAAGCTCACTACGGTGTTTATTATATTGCTTGATTTACTTATTCCAGTGTACGATTAATTTTTCGAAATTGGTATGTTAAGGAATATCTTATATCAAAATTCAATATAGGCTATGGCATTGTGATGAGCACATTCCTCTCAATGAGTTACAGATAATACGTCACTTCGGTGGAAACAATTGCAATTCGCGTTAGAAATTTTTCTATCCTGTTAGATGAGAAGACTCCTCTGTCTCTTCATCTAATACACTGCGACGCACAAAGCCAAACAGTATACCAAACTCTACTGTCACTTTCATTTCGGTTTTGATTAGACGCATTTGGCGTCCGTCTTTTGTTCGCGCAGCCCTCTCATGATTGCTATCGAAATAAAGAAAAGGCGATCAGCTATCGTCCGTTGAAATAAAAAAAACTCTACATTGTGCACGCAGCTCAAATCAAAATAGAACAACGATGACTTGGTGAAAGCTGCGGGAGATGTTGATAAGTAGCCGTGATACCACGGGGTGCTCACTGTTATGGTGCGCACTGCTTCATCTTTTGTTGCTATCGTCGCACGTCCCGCGATGTTGCGTAATGTGCTGCAGTTTGTTCTGTGGATGATGCACCTGTGTAGTCGAGGTGGAATGTTGCCTCACGTCGTGGCTGTGTGACGTGCCTGCATGTGTTTGGCACTGAATGTTGATTCACGTACTTGGATGGATGACGGACCTAAATGAGACACTAAATGTTGCCACTTATTCTGCGGGTGACGCATCTGTTGAGAGACATAAAATGTTGCCTAACGCATATGTTCTGCGGATTACGCACCTGTGCATGTAAGACACAAAGTGTTACGTGACGCCATAGTTGTGTGAGTGAAACACCTGTGTGGCACACAAAATGTAGCCTCACTCTGATATATAATGGGTGGATGACACATCTGTGAGACACAAAATGTTACCTCGCACTAATATGTGAATGGTGTACCTGTGTGATACCAACAACTGCCCCACTCAAATGTTCTATGGGTGGCGTATCTTTGTGAGACACGGAAGGTCTTCTCGCACAATTGCTGTCTAAGTAATGCACCAAAAGTATATATGTGGGGACACGGAATGGCATTGTGAATGATACAGTTGCGGGGGCTACGCGCAGTCAAAATTGTGTCACGGGCGTTGTCTGCTCTACAGTTTGAATCTTTTTGCATCTCAGTGAAGGACATTTCTATTGTGTGTTCACGCTTGAGTTATCAAGATTGTACATATACGATCATTTGTCGTGTCAAGCTGTCATCTTTACTGAAGAGTTAACGACCGTTGCATCATCAGTTCAAGTATACATCATTCATCAATACATCCCTTACGTTATCTGCTTATTAGGTACACTGAATTTCTACTCATCAAAACGTCGTCACGCTTCTTAATTATACAAAATAGCTCGTCCGTATTCTAGAAATTTTTCTAATTTTGAGTAAATTTTCGAATTCCCGTCGTCTTTGAAACAGAATTATTACGGCTTTGGTAGAACCACTAAGTACTTAGGTTTTATGACAGTTTCCCAAGGCTACAAATAGACTGATCCAAACTAACATTTTCTAATCTATACATGTTGTGATGTTGTACTCCCATGTTTTCATGTAGTCTGAGTTAAACACGGACGTCTTAAATCACACAATTTTGCAATCATAGCCGCGGGTTGACGTATTCATAGACCTAACTAGGCTCTCGTACACTTACAAGTCCTTCAGTAAATACTTCTGGTGACTCTAAGTCCACAAGTTCACCTGTAAAGCACGTAGCTCTTCGTGGCAACACCAATTTCTCGCATCCGGTCTAATATTTTTCACCGCAGTCTAGATATAAGCAAGTCCTAGTAGTCTTTCTTGACACATGTAGCTCCTCACTCTTTCTCTTCGTTAGTCCGTATGCTTTCCGAACATTCGTATAGGCCCGCAAGTTCCCTTGTGTCTCTTCCTTATTCCTGAATCGAGAAGAAAGTGTTGTTACCGGACCCATCAAGTTTAGAGTGGGCATATCTATTAAGCAACAAATTGGTGCTTTACGAGCAACGTTAATGCCGTCTTATGGCTTTTGAAGCCACATTTTATGAGTATCTCAGACATTAAAACGTTAGTCGCACAGCCGCAAAAGCGCTTGAATCGAAACCTGTTTCTTTTCCAATTCTGCGGTTCCAGTCTTTGCAAACTCTTCCCTCGGACGCCCAAATATTTGAACTTCTGTAGGAATGCTTTCTTTGCGCAGTATTGCTGATCGACATAACATGTATAACGTTATGTGCACAAAGTAAGAATGGCAGCATTCCATCACACTAGATATTTCTCCTGTGTTCAGAACAATTACTGCAACTCCTTACCTTATATCTACGAGCTGGGTAGTTGTGGGAAAAGTTGCGCCAATTAAGACTAAATCGGGAGATGAATCGTTTCTTTTCCACTTTGTCTTCTTTCTTGTATCCAAGAGCAGGGAACCTCATAGATTATCTCAGTTTTAGCTAGGCATTTGAGACGTCCTGCTTTTGTGCCCGCTTTGTTCCTTCCATTTTCATACGTCTACTGATAATACCATGCAGGTTCTGTTCTTGTTCGTCGCTGTTAGCTAGTGAGTTGATCATGGGTGAGAACATCCTTGTGCACGGGTTCCACGATTCTCTCGCCATGCATGGCCTATGCTGTATTTTTCCTCTTTGAAATGCCATTTGCATTGACCGGGGATGTTTAAACTAATGTCTACAGTATATCTATCAGAAAGAGAGCAGTATGCAATGCTTTCATACCGTCATCTTCTGCAGCACATTACCTTTTATTAACTATGTACGAAAGTTATAGGAACTACAAAGCACTTATTCTTCCGAGGCTTTTATGAATTCCGAGTGTACGTGTGGGTTGCTTATTTTAAATAACTGTTCTGTCTTTTGAATCTGCTGGTTGACTTCACTCTCACAGAATTATTTAATTCGTATTAAAATGTACCAGTATTTGCATTATTATCTCTCCACAGATGTCAGCTGAGCGGGCACAGTGGTGTACGTAGAGTATATAACTGATACATTTCTCCACACGCGTTCAACCCTCAAAAATATTCTTGCCTTAGCTATGCCACTAAAGTGCTGAACTCCCGTGAAATTTTCCCCATTAGGCATGAAAATGAATTCAAAAGCTCGGATCTGGGCGGTTGGAACGCATCTTATCGGGCAAGGATCTCTTCATGCTAATAAAGTGTCTAAAGATAACGTTTTCCTTTTACGACGCTCTCTGTACATACACGCGTGCACACACACACACACAGGGCTGGTCGTATGGGCGATAGCAAAAGTTATTCCTGCAGAGGCTCTCTCCCCCGCCCATATAATTGAATCGCAACTTAAATTTCAAAGCTATCAGTGATGTTCAGGACGAGCTGAGCCGCACCGCAAACACTGCCTCTGTTGACGCTCTGGTCGTTTAGAGGGAAAAACTTGGACTCTCCATCAGACTTTACTACCATTCATCGGCTCTGTTTGACAAACTTGGAGGGTCAAACCTGCCTGGAGAGCCTGAGATGCATGTGCGCGTTTGGAGTTCGTTGGTTGACTGATCAACGTTTTAATGAGGAGATACAATTTTCTGCAATGGTTGGCTTATTTTTAAGATTTTGTGATAATCACGAGAGAAATTACGGGTTATGTTCCAAAATTTGGTACCATTGCCGTGAAGTTACAGACAACCTGTGGAAATCTGCATTTTAAAAAGCATAAGTTTTATCGATAGAAAATGAAGTTTTTATGCATAATTTCCGTTAATTAATTACATAATTAATTGTAAATACTAACAGGAACATCGACCCCGTTTGATATGTAAAATATAAGTAGATCTTCACAGGATGATGATAGCCGCATGCCTTACTCGGGTAATGAGAGGAAGAACTCATAAAATATGTTGTTTGCAATCTAATGGGCATATGTGCAAGTCATAATGCGTCAGCAGAATTTTGCTCATGATTAAGAAGACTCTAAAACACCCATTTTCCGGATAGCGAACAAATATAATCGCTGCAGTATTACACTGCTGGAATAGCAATTCCCCTGAAAAGTGCCACAAATGCAGCTTTCGCGATTCACGTCCATTTGCAGGATCGCAAAGGAATATAAACACATGCATTATTTCATTGCACAAGAAGCAATGCGCCACAAATGCTCGATTCTAAATCTACCTCAGTTTCCTTGATTGCATAGGCATATAATTGCCTATATTAATATGTAGAAGTAGCAATGAGCTTACAAATATGTGCTACCGCTGCAACTCCCGGCACCATATGCAGTTACACCTCCGAGGGTGGCCGCAGAGGAAGGGCAGGCGAGGGAAGGTCCTTATAACACCACTATCATGGCCCACCGCGAGGCTGACACCCCGTCCTTAGACCTCTTAACGACTTACAGTCTCCAGATCTTCTGTTGTTCCAAGCAGCTTTTCTCCTAGGCTTAAAGGATAAGTCCTTGTGTGTGGCAAAGTATTTTTAGACAAGCCTAGTTCGTTGGGAGGCAGCGTAGACGCGCTGCTGGAACTGATAGCTCATTTTTGGATCGACTCCTCTCAAAGCGACGCTGCTGATCCGCTTGGCTTTCTCAGGCTTTCACAAAAGACAGATCTGCAATGCTGATGTTATACTCCAAACTTTGGTTCCCTATGAAATGATTCTCGTGTGCTTGCCCTTCTATGCTGTTGTTGGACTGTTGCGAGCTAACTTTGTTTTAAAATATTTCATAAGTTTGCGGTTATCGGTGTCGGGGAAAGAGCAGCTGTCTCTTTTTCGCAAGAAACTATTTAAAGTAAGAAAAGCTTGTTTTTGTCTATGCGTCAAATATCTAGGGATAATTTGGGATCAGTTATTCGAATGATATCAAATTATACTTGTGTCTAGATGTCAGTATTGTGACAAAGTCTAGCGAATATTCAAGCTGAGACGGTAGGCGTGAAGCACAAGGAATAATTTACTGGAATAACTGAGACACTTTACGATTTACTACGTAATCGTATATTGAATCTTCACGATGCTGTTTAACACTTGTATACCAACTCCGTAGCAGTTGGAATGTTGGCCAAACTGCAGAAATTACGTAAATAAATGTCTAACAATTATTTTTAAGAATGTTTGTATTACCCATACGTTGTAAACATTCTTTTAGAAATATGGTTAGGTAACTCAACAGTGCATGATAGTTCATCGTAAGGCGGTATTCCTTACGCATGTCGGCCGTGAATGCGTTCCTATTTTAAAATTCTACCCAGAAAGAAACAATGCTAAGATAACTTCTAGTCATTACTTCAGAGATAAACAAATGAACATATATTGTATCTTTTTTTGCAATATTTTGTGTATTTTTCAAAACAAGCAAGCTCAGCAGTGCACTAACCACCGCAGGAATCACATTCATCTCTTTGGCAAAACTTACATCGCTTCCTCACTCATCATATAAGCCCTCCAATTAATTGTACCCACAAACTAATGAAGACTTGCTTCTTCTGCTCTATTTAACACAGCTTCTGATGGACGCATGCAAAACCTGCGGGGATTATCGATCTCCGTAACCCTGAGCGTAATCGACCTCTAATCCCCCTGAGCTGGAACACTTAGTGTCGAGACTAATAACGCTTATTGTGCTTCCTTCTTCCCTGCCCATCTGTTGACCTTTTGTGGGGCTCGCTTAGTGGCCATGCATGTGGCCTCCGCCGCCACCTTCTTCTTGTGGCAACCGACGCTCGACAACCGCTGCGGCCTTCTTGTTCTTGCACTTGGGTAACCGTTGCGGCCTTTATGTTCTTGCACTGGTTACAACCGAAGCTCGACAACCGCGGCGGCCTTCTTGTTTTGGCACTTGTGGCAACCGAAGCTCGACAACCGCGGCGGCCTCATTGTTTTCGCACTCGTGGCAACCGAAGCTCCACAACCGCGGCGGCCTTCTTGTGCTGGCACTCATGGTAACCGAAGCTCGATAACTGCGGCGGCCTTCTTGTGCTGGCACTTGCGGCAATCGATGCTTGCTTGTAACACTTTTTTCCATAAAAAGAAGCAATGCAAGGGTTGTGATAATAATTACTAAATTTCAACATTTTCCGTCTGTGGTTCCAGCAAAAATATCATTTGACAAAGAAAGCATCCGAAAAGATCAATAAAAATTATACCGTAATGTTAGTGCAATATCTGCAAGTAAATTCTTACTAAGTGTCAACTTTTTATTGGAAATTGCAGAAGAAAAAGAACCTAACGCAATTCAAAACTTGAAATGCTGCCCATATAAATCAGCTGTGCATATAAAAGCACGACTTTCGGGCCTGTAATATTTTATTAATTGGTAAATCTTTGTTTTACAAACATTCCTCTCCACACTATTCATCACAACAAACCACTACCTATCTGCATCGGGTATTTTAATGAAACCAAAACAAAGTTAAGTCTACGACTACGTCATAATTCATTGCTAAAATGATCATAAGCTCTAAAGTCATATTTTCCTCCAGCATGAGGCTGTTACAGCACAGTATCCTCAAAAGCTGGCCCAGAAAATAGCATGCACAACCAATCGCTCTTCACACTTGAGTGTGACGTTACACTTTGTTTAATTTATTTACGAAACAGTTGCGTGATTGGTAGTTAGTCAAATGCATAC
Organism: Parhyale hawaiensis; assembly: GCA_001587735.2. Lineage (NCBI taxonomy): Eukaryota > Metazoa > Arthropoda > Malacostraca > Amphipoda > Hyalidae > Parhyale > Parhyale hawaiensis. The sequence goes on along the minus strand of LQNS02278091.1, from coordinate 50,407,823 downwards.
GCTATAAAGGAAAATTACCATAGTTTTTTTTATATATGGACAGTTAATTGTTTTTCAGAGGTCCTGTGCGACACTCGTTTCATTTCTATACATCAACGTACCCAATGCGATAACTGTAAATGTAATTACATATTATGTGTCGGGGCGTTATTTAATAACATTAACGTTATCTAGGTAAAATAGTGATAATGCTTAGCGATGTAAGCATTAAGTGAATAACAATGAGTAGTGAAATGAAGAACGTAAGATTGTTAACATACTTCAAGCCCGTTACTCGGTCCAATATGTTGCGCATCCAGAACTCAGAGTCGCAGGTTTGGGCCCGTTAAAGACTATATCCATTAGATTATTTCGATTGAAGTACAATAACCGAAAACTCAATTAGTTATTGTACGTATACCAGGTTCTTTTGGACTCAACTACGCTCGTCAAATTGGCACGCAAAAATTGTATAGGAATTCAGCGTTAGTATACCTGCTTAGGCCAAGAAATATAAATTCGATAAGTATTTCTTCCTCATTTCTTCCCAGGATTTCGGCCACCAAGCCCTAAGTTAAGAGTGCAAACAGACGAGTATACGAAGTCCATATGCTTGGGGACTCATTTCATTATAGTTATTGTAATAGGAATGCTGAAAAACATGTTCTAACTGCTCTCAGATCTTACACAGACGTAAATGATAGTTCGTTAATTGTTGCTCCTGATCGACGTAGCGTTATAAATTATGTTTCCAAAGCTCGTTTTTAGGTCATCATTAAAAAAAAAATGAGATTATGAAATCATTAATTTATTATATGAATACAGTTTATATATTATTTGTATTTTAATAAAAATGGAGCTATGGTATTCTTTAATTCAAACGTACAATAGTTACATTCCCCAGCTAAGTCTGCAAGTGGGCCCCAGCACCTCAGAAGGCCTGGAGACAAACAAACACCTCGCTCTTTTTTTTACAGGCACCACTTATAAGGTCCACACTTCCCTGTAATGAGCTTCCTTTTGCATGTATACTGTGACCTGTGTAGGGCTAGAGCTTATAGGACTTCATTATGCCACTCTGGAGTGTGCGCCCTTGTGCACTATAGCGCCTTTGTACACCATTCCTGTCAGCATTTATCTTAGTGGCCCACACGACCTTTTGCTCAACGTCGCAGCTCATATAACGCTGGAGTCCCATTCCTCTCCAATATTAATATTTTGTTGCACTCCAAATAAGGTGAGCAATCGTTTCATCTTTATTACGGGCCACTAAATCATAACGAAGCAAAATCCATCTCGCTCGAGCCATTTCCGTGTGCTGGATACATTGTTTTCGTTGCTGAGTACCAATTGAATGGTACTTTGAGATTCGTTCTTTTGACAATGAAAAAGAACGACTTCGTTATTTCCTAGAGGAAATAGGTCACACGTCTCCAAGTAGATTTACTATACATTAAATGAAATGTTCAAGGTACTTCGCTTCTTTTTTTTTTCTTTTTGTACTGTAGCTGCCAAGTGCGTACACAGTTGCGAGCTCTGGTACTTTTGTTCAACAATGATTTCAATGTAATTAAGCCATACTTGTTCTCGAGAGTAGATACATTTTTATTTTCTGTCGATCTTGTGTCTCTCCTTTGCATAGATATTTTACATTCAGCAGCCTTCTCGTATACCGCACTGAAGGACGGAGAAGTAGTTCATGGCAACATAGAAAGAATTAAGAACATTACATCATAAGCATAAATTTAAAAACTTTACTACAGCTTCATAAGCTGAATACGCGCTGGTAACCTTGAGGCTTGGGTTTTTGTGGAAATTAACATATAATAAGCTTCAAATTTAAGCAATTTACATTAAAAAGAAATGAACTGCGTGAAAAATTGAAACATTTTTCATAATTTGTCAGGGTACATCAATGAAAATCTGCATACCTATACGTAACAGTATGTATCTATCTATATTATACTAAAAGTCTGTGAACTCTATTTGTGTCTTGCTTGTTTATTTCTGGCTTGTGTCCAGCTTGTTTGCACACGGTTTCTTTGCTTTAAGATTGGAAAAAATTCGAGGAATGAAGATTTAGTTCGATTGTATATGTGATACGGAAGTTAACCCAGAGCTCGGCTGCATGAACAGGCACAATAAATTCAAAGGTGTTAAGGAAAATGCAACTGATTACGTAACATATAAATTGGCTTTGCTTACAGGCTGAGTGTTAAATATTCGTAAGAGAAGCGAAGAAGCTGCTGATGGTGACCATTACGGGTAGTTGGGGGCGGCCATATAGCGTGTGGTCTGTTTTTTTTTTGCGAAAGCATGGGCGATCGTGATGACGACCCAACGGGTCATGGGCCGTCTAGTATAATTATAAAACTCTATTAGTCTTGCATATTGCTTGTATGTCACCGTGTACAGTGTATACGATCTTTGCTATTAACAATAGGAATAAACTAAGAGGAGCTCGGAGACTTCAGATGATAATGCTTCAATTTCTTATTTCAATTAACTATTAACATAGCTCGGTGACCACAGTATCCTGGAAACGATTCGGGTGTACTTTTATTTTAGAAGAAATATTAGTCTCTTTGTATTTTTGAATTACAAAAAAAAAAATTCATTTTAGGATAAGTTTTTAGTGACCCAACAGGTCACGGGCAGTCTAGTAATACTATAAAGATTTATTAATTTTTTAGCAAAGTCTCGCGCTAATAAATATAAGTAGCTTGTTGAGATAGTTATTTATGTTTTGCAAGTCCCTTCTTCGTCATTCAGCCTCTATATATAACTTTACTTAGCAATTTCCCTTATTAGGTTTGCAAATCGTTTTCCGCTGGTAGTTTTCTTTTCATTGCAAATGGAGCCCCCGTAAAAATTCTAGTAACTCATTAAAAGTATTAGCTAAACGGAACACATAACGGTTGTTTTTGTCTTTTAATTTATTTCTGTGAGAGGTAGTAAGCAAATCATGCCCTACATCCGTTAAATGCTTCAATTTTGGGGCATAGTTCGGGTTTTACTATATATAGTACTGTTTATAGTATACAGTGAAGGGTGCAGCTCCCCAGAGATGTTCCAAGCTACAGCGTAGTTTTTACTTCCCTTTTGTACTGTATTTTCAGAAATGATGCATGCATGATTCTGTACAGTGGTAGATTGATGTCGTCGCGGTGCTTCAATTTCTGGGTTAGTTCCATTTATTTTCATTTGCAAGCACTTCCTACACACCCAGCGGCTGGAGCAGCTCCCTAGAGGAGTCCCAGTCGTCCGTACAAATTCATTCATTCAAATTGGCCTCGCCTCACCTTGGAATTTTTAAAAACGGAGGGCGATTTTTAAAACGCAACCTTGATGGCTCATCATCATCAAGTGTGGCATTAATTAGTGAAGCACAAGGAGACTCCATTAAGGTGTTGTCAGGGGAGTGACTTCTCATTCTTTTCACAGCTCTGGTCGCATCTGTCTGCACTTGCGCCTCTTCGGTGCTGTGGTCTACTCCTTCTTCGATTTCCCTCAAATGTTCGGCAATTATGAAAAGTCTTTGTTGAGCCACCTCCAGCAGTTCATTCATTTCGATCTTGTTGCGCGGTATTTTTGTTGGGGCGACGTACGGTGTTATATGGCAGAGACGCATATATTGCTAGGTTTTCGTATTGTACGAAGTGCGTTTGAATCATCTGTACCTCTCGAGACCGGTCCATACGACATTCAGATGAATGTATTCTCTCAGCGAATTGTCCTGTATTTTGCTGTAGTCTTGCATGCTCTTATAAACACAACGGTGATCTACGAAAAAATTATAAATATAGGCCGTTAAATTAGATGGCTTAGCTCGTATCACTGGTGAAGTCTCAAAATCTCTTCAAATTTGGGGGAGAAATAGAAAGCCGTACACTTATCTGTTGTTTAAATGATCATAGCAGCGTATTCGTATTTGACCGTTGAGCTGAATGCGGGAGCCTGTTTTTTTTTTTTTTTTTTTGCGTGTGAACTAATCTTTAGAATCACTGCAATACCTTAGAATATGTAAGCTATTCTTTCCTGTGAACGTTTTAAANTTATCTGTTGTTTAAATGATCATAGCAGCGTATTCGTATTTGACCGTTGAGCTGAATGCGGGAGCCTGTTTTTTTTTTTTTTTTTTTTGCGTGTGAACTAATCTTTAGAATCACTGCAATACCTTAGAATATGTAAGCTATTCTTTCCTGTGAACGTTTTAAACTCCTAACTACCTAACCTACCAAAAAGGTACTTCATGAGACTCGATATAGTTTCGTACGTCACTTCGCAACAAAAATCAGGTTGACTATTGGCTCGTGTGCGTCATTTCTTAATATTTATTTCCGATGTTGCAACACGGGATTTACGAGCTGCGTTTTACGCTATTTTAATTTGCAGTTTACAGCAATCACCGACTTCCCACCACATCGCTTCTTCTTTTTTTTTTTTTGCTTTAGACGAACAAGCCACGGACTGAGGGCTCCCCTCGCAGAACAATCAGAGCTAATTTTTACCCATTTAAATTGGTTGTCGCGCTTACTGCCACACTGTCACTGCCCTCTCCAACATACGCCTGTCCTGCAGGGACTCACTCAACCATATGTCTCTTCATTCTTTTAGGTAGCCGCTACCAATTACAATTTGCATGTTGTTTGCGCGCTGGAACTGCAAAAGAGGCACTCCAGGGAGACCATGCGAGGGATGGTGACGAAGTGACGTGTACGCACTTGGGGAGGGCAGAAACCCTTGGCGGACTACTCGCAATTTTACACAACTCGAATACAAAGCAGACTACATACTTTAACATATTGCTATAACAGACTACTCGCAATTTAGAGCAGTCCAAATACCAAGCAGACTACATAGAGTTTACTTTTTCCTATAGCGGGACATGAAAAGTATTTAGACTATATCCTACTAAGCTAGCAAAAGATGAGTTTGACTTGAGCCTTTCCCCAAAACGCTATTGTAAAGCTGAATTAAAATATGAATTTACCAAAAAAAAATTCTAGCAATATTTGGGCTCAAGTCATGGTGCGGGTGACTTGCTGTCATTTAGGACTCGGTTTCAGCCATCTGATGATTACAGTGTGCAATTTCAGGCCATCTGAAAACTTTCACTGAATAATTTTTTAGATCCTCATGGCCATAACCTTACGACATTTCTTTTTTTATTTTAATAAAATCCCTACATTTTTTGTGATAGCTCAATACTCTACAGTAGGTACATACCAGACTTTAGTTAGCGCTAATAGTTTATAACTTGTCAGGAACGTATTATAGCTCCAGTATTTTTATGTGCATCTTTGATCGCTATTTTATGTAGCATTTTCAATAAATCCATGAAGCTGACATTTTTTGTGGTTCAGAATTATTTTTTTAGAGCTTTACTGAATAAAATAAGACGATAATTTTTTGGTGAAATACTTTTTTTGTGTCATCTACGTTTGTTGGGAACTTGTTATCCAATTTACCGAATGTGTAGGGTGCACTATTTCATGATTCGAATCTGAAAGTATTTATTATTTACACAGGCAATTAACATGGTCAGGCTGTGCTTAGCAAATCATTTCTTTACGTTAATCGAGAAACTGTTACCCGACAAAGAAAAAAAAAAAAAACTTTAATTGCATCTTTTGACGTCACTCATACAAACTATAAGTATTTGTAACGCAAACCAATTACCGAACAGCAATTGGTTTACTTCTAAGTCCTGTGTCCTTTCTGCGGCCGGGGACACTTTTTAATTTTCAAGTTACATAAGCTGAGTGAAAGCGTATCCCTCAAAACTGACCCTGCCTGCTCACACTTGTAAAGTATTTATTTAGTGTCTTCAGACTTTGTTAATACATTTCATGGAATCAGTTCAGAGATCACCCCTCTCAATTGAATAACACCATGCAAAAAAAATAAAAATGTAGCGTTTCAATGAAGTTCCTAAATATTTTGCGATAGTGCTCAGAAGTCGAATTTACTGCACAGAAATTTGTCAAAGGTTCTCGTTTACCCGATACGTAAGAAGCATTTTCAATTTGGCAGGGGATAGGGTTTCCGTTTTGGAATGAAAGAACCCCTATCTATGAATCATTCTCGTAGCTCTGAAACGCTGTTCATGAACATTTTTACGTTTTAAGAAATGCATAACAGCCCTCAAGATTTTTAACTTTGACATTGTTCTGGAGCACGATTGAAATTTCCCTATTCAAAAAGAGCCATAGGCGTGCTCTGGTTCTCCACTCCATTACAGCTAATTACTCCAACGCAGTTTGTGTCAGTCTTCACGTTTACACTGATGCCTGGCGGAGGGTGAACTTAGCAATAGAAAGGCGGGGGTTAAATTCTTTTAACGCATCGGCTACTGACGGTATCTTGAGATACGAGATAACATTTTTATTCTTAAGGCAAGTGCATTTTTTGTCTAAAAAAAACAAAAAAAAAATTCTGGTCAGTTCAAAAAGCTTATGAATTCTTGATATCTTTGTAAAGTTGCTCTATATGTGACGGGCTATGACGAAAAAGTAATCTTCACCACCATGAAAAATAGAATGAACTCCAGCAAGAACAGTTCCGTAGGTAAACTGCCTGTGTTGACAGGCACCATATCATTTGAAAATTGCCAAAAGCCCGCTGTAGTAGAGCTGTGTTATAAAGGCGACAATGCTGGGTTTTACCAAGGCCTCCTGCTATAAAGTAGAGACCTGGGTCTACACGTCACAAGATGGTTCGATCGGTACTGTCCATGGACAAAGTCTTGTTAGACGCAGCCTCATATTGTTGATACCTACTCTGCATATTTTGGGCTTATCTGGTTAGAAAACTAAAATTATCTTCATTTGTAACCTTGGAGTTGTCTTTTCAGATCTGTCTAAAATATACAGAGTGGTACCCATACCAATAATATCAGGCTGTGTCTAATTTGTCCAGGCATTATACTTACGTCCTCGTACCATTTTCGAGACACAGATCCATGCAGGCCTGTGCTTTCGCAGGCTTATTTTACGTAAAGCTTTTGCAGCATCTCTTCTAGCGAATCCTCAACTTTTGTTCACCAATGGCTGTCGGAATACATACGGTCTATTATAGCCAGCGTGAGTCTTCAAGGGACCTAGGTTGGGGTAGCCCCCGCAAGACTCCATGTACGTTACTTTGGTTATAGCTAAGCCTTCCGGACATCTACCTTCCCGGCTCATCTTGCTGCTATCCTTGTTTTTCCTACTTTTAATGACGATTTTTGTTCTGCACTCCTTCCCGACCTGCTGTTCCCTTGCGCTATGTTCCGACGGTATTTCCCGGTTTATCTTGACATCGTACTTGTCCTTTTCATCTCTTGAAACACAGCGTCATGTCCCGAGAACCTTCAACGAGCCTCAAGTATTATTAGTGACAAACTGAAAACGTTTGCTAGCACAGCTCTCGTACTATCGGCCTGCCCACTAGTGAAGTGCTTCCGACGATGAAACGTACAACAGTTCGTACGAGCCAAGAGTCTCTGCAACTAAAGGGTCAAAAGCAAGCTACTCCATGCGCGGCCCCGCCCTTATGACACTGCAAGCAAGTGCCTCTCCATATCACCTACTGGCATTCTCCCATGCAAGTTTTTTAAAGCTCTTTTCTGGCGAGCGGCAAACTTTAATTAAATTTCCCTGAGTGATCAGATACAACACAATTTATCTAAATCTTAGGCAACGACTCTCGTCTGTATTATGTATTCCACCTCAAGTTCCAAATTAGAAATCTCCTAATTTATTCGTGTCGTTTCACGCGAGTGAGCGCATCTTTAATGACCCTTCCACCGTCAAACAAATGACGATCGTTAAGCCCCATGATTTACGCGCCTTCTTTATTTTGGGCGGCTTTTTTATTTGGCTTCTGATATTTTGTGTCGGAAGTTTTAGACTGTTTTCTGCGGCCTGAAATCCCGGGCGCAAGATCTGAATATTCATGAATGAGCAAACCGCGCCTCAGTCTTGAAACTGAGTGCAACTGATCGATGTATCATGTTCAGCTTTATTTATGCACTCTTTTGTGTTTACAGTGGTGATTTTAAGCCGCTGCGTGTAAATGATGAAGGATAACTAGTATTACAGCGTGCCTAATATGTATCAATTTTATAGAAAGTGCTATAAGAGTTAGTTGTATATAAATTTTCTACTGTCACAATTCGCCATGCTCTAAAGACAATTATGTACATCATTTGTCGACGACCATTTGTTATGTGCTCATAAAATTGAAACCTCTGTTTAATTTGCAATTTATTCCATCTAGATTATTATAAAAACTTTGTCACGGCGACAATTGTGTGTTCTGTGTACTATCGATATGTTCCTATCGTACGGAGTATTTCCTAAACAGTCCGGCAGCACTGTTGCTCTCAAACCCTGCAAGCTATAATGCACTGCCCATGAAAGCACAAAATGCGAAACGTCCCAAAGTCTTGGAACAAAAGTTTCCGTTCCCGCTGACTGCAATTCCACGAGTTTGAACATCACGTTACAATGAACGTCTCTGTAACTTGAAACTCATTCACACTAAAGAACGACGATATTCGTAACTTAAAAACAGGTATCTGCTGTGATTCAAAAACTGTCATGTCTGCGGACTTTACACAATTTTCCGGAGAGTGCAACACAATATAAACCGAATCCGTGCGCGCAGCAACGTAACTGAAAGGGATATAAAGCCAGTTTCGCATTTTGTACTCTCCTGAGTAGCGGCCTCAAGATTTTAACATTTTTATGGAAGCCGTCACGTCGCCTTTGTAAAACTGAACCAAATTTCGTTTGAATGTACGAGTGCTAATAGCTATGTTCTCTTTCAGACGCCTGTGGGTTGAGCGACCGCGTGTACATTGAGGGCGTGCAGGAGAAGAGTCAGTGTGTGCTCGAAGAGTATTGCAAGAATCAGTATCCTAACCAGCCTGCCCGCTTCGGGAAGCTCCTCTTGAGGTTGCCGTCGCTACGGACGGTGTCATCCCAAGTCATAGAGCAGCTCTTCTTCTATAGACTCGTCGGGAAGACGCCCATTGAAACTCTCATTCGGTAAGTTAATTATAGTATCAGACTAGAGCACTCTGAGAGCGCATACCTCCGCCCAGTGAGGCAACGGTAGCAAAAAATTCAAATTGGCTCTGAACCCATTATTTTCTTTGTATTAACTTCAAAATCCAATCATTTGTGCCTTTTTATATTAATAACAGCTTGTTCAATTTTCTTGAAGATCTGTTGATAACTTTTTGAGTCATACTGTTAACAAACGTTATGACAAACACGAGTCAAACATACAAACGAACAAACCGATATGTACCAAAATTTGATCATTTATGTCTTTAACATTACTAACAAGCCCTATAAATTTCATAGAAATCCATTTGTTATTTTTTGAGTTAGCGGGCTAACAAGCATAAAATTAAAAAGAGTGACAAACGAACAAACAAACGAACGGATCATTACCAAAATTTGGTCATTTACTCTTTGTTATATACCTAACAACTCATGTTAATTTCATTGAAATCCATCCATAATTTTTTGAGTTATGGCATGAAGAAAAAATTGACGCAGACAGACAAACAAAAACAAACGGATGGACATATCTTCACCAAAAGTTAATCATCTGTTCCTCCTAACATACCTAACAATCCTTGTAAATTTCATCTAAATCGGTTCGTAACTTTTTGAGTTATCTTGGCGACAGACAGACAGGGAGACAAACACGACGAAAACATAACCTCCTTGGCGAAGGTAATTAGATAGGCGGCAGTAGATTGATCAACAGGCCCATTCCCACAGACACCGGGACTTACGCCCCGGCCCTCTCTGAGCTATTGCCATTATGTAGAATACTGTAATATACATGACGAAGGAAAAGAGTAGAAAAAAGGGGAAGAATCTCAGCCAAAGAGACGATCATGTATGCAAGCACGGTTTATGGCCGATGATCTGCAGAGCTTAGCGACGTCTAGCCAGTTCGGGCGGAAGAGAGATTATAGATTGAGGTGGCCTCTGAAGCTTTTGCCGTTAAGAGTTTGTGGCTCCTGGAGGAGGTGTTCCTAGCTGTGGAGGATGTCTCTTCCAATACTTGTCAAAACTATTTTAAACGCGTTGACTGTCTCCCCACCGACAACAACGGAGGGAGATCTATTCCAAATGTTCTCAATGAAATACGGAAAGAACTGCTGACTTAAGGTTGTTCTTTAAGCTTTATATATGCTTGAATTTTTGACCGTTGTTTCGCAGGCGATCATTAACGTCTCCCTCAAAAAGTCTCATTGTAGGTACGTAGCTGAAGCCACTCAATTACTGTGAGTGTTTCAACTAGTTGCCCCCTGAGTCGTACTTGCTCGAGAGAGATCAGGCTCAAAAATCAGTCTCAAATTCTAGTACAAAAATTTGCGAGATACAAGGCGTAACTGCATTGTTCATAGCATCATAGGACTATTTTATATCATATGATACATGAGAGTTGCCTTCTCAAATGGATACCGCATTTTATGCCCGATAAGAACCAAAGCGCCAATTCCTGATACTGAGGGTAAGCTTCGATGAGGGAAAGCCGATTAAGAATCCCTTGTGATAAAGCACTGATCAACTGCATATAAGAGAAAAACTGTGGGTGCCATGTGTGCTGCAGGTACCAGGGTGAATTGGCACAGATATTGAAGAACCCTGACAGTTCAGTGCCTCAAAACCACCAGACGCAAACGTAACCTCTCGGGCCGCGAAACGGATCAAAAGAACTGTTTGCTTCACCAGCCTCACGCTTCCTTTTCTCCATTCACCCTCTCTATTTTTTGTTGGTGTCGTGAGAAATCTCCACCAGCTTACGAAAACCTGATATTAAGTGCAAAATCTTCATTTCGTTTCCATATTATATGAACAAGCGCTTCGCTAACCACATCACTTTAAGCGCCGTTCAGACGTTGCAACTTTTTCGTGCAACACGGATATACTCTTAGAATTTTACCTGCGTTCAAGGGATTCGACTCATAACTTTAAAATTTCCAGGTTGTTTTTATTTCACTTCTGAATTGGCAGAATAGTCATTGAAATTCGGCTTCCATTTTGTGTTACGCACTTGAGAGCCACAAGGATATTCGAGCTGGACTTCGCGTTGCTTGGCATCCCTGACCACACACGTGTAATATCACAGAGGAGGGGGGGGGATTTTTTTCCAAGAGGAGGGGGTAAAGGTAAAGTCAACTTTGACCGCATAGCCCAACTGGGAAACCCACAGGCACTGGTTCGTGCGACAGATATGGGCCAATATTATATTGAGTAGTTTAGGCCTCAGTTTCTCGAAATGGGACTTTTTGGCGCAAAATATTCAGGTAAGGTTACTTTAGGTTAGAAAATGAGCCGTTAGAATACTTGCGTTGCTCATCCCACATTCACGACATACTTTAAATAAATAACTTTAGTCAATATGGTGTTATTATTATTATTATTATTAAATCACACTAGGCTGGCGACGTAGGAACGGAGAAACTCCATGAGGTTAACAAACCCCCACGCAACCAACCCAGCGAGTGGAGAAAACAAAAGAATAAAAACAAAGAAGATCCGAGATCACAGAATAG
>LQNS02278091.1:50374521-50396094 GCA_001587735.2 Parhyale hawaiensis | reverse complement strand
CTGGGGCAGTTATAGATTTTATACAGAAAACAGACTCCACCAACTCTGCGACGATGCGACAGGTCACAGGGCACAACACCACCCAGCATGAACGCACATCGACGAACTACTTTGTCAAGCTATGTAAAAGTTGACGAGCGCAGTTTACATATCGGTACTGTGCGACTATTTCAATATTAGTTTTTAGATATTAATCTAAAATAAAAGGTTTCGTAGTAATTTCATCTAGTCCATATAGCTATCCTGTTTCAATTTCAATCAGCGCCAAAATATTCGGCGCCAAAAAGTACCGGACCCTCCGTTTCTACAACAAAGGCGATCTCCCAGAGTAAGAAAGAAGGCGCATATAGCATGTCGATGGAGAAGTTAAACCCATGCACGCTTGCGTTTTCACACAGATACCCGGGATCAAAGCACTTGGGGACAAGTAAGTCGGGAATGAACAGGAAGAGGAAAACAAAGCATCAACAGTAGGAATATGAAAAGGGTGGAAGATATATTCCAAATTGTCCCAGAAAAGTGCACGGCTGCAGTCCACCACAGATCATCAAGAGCTATAGTACCAGCGACGGGAGGCTCTAATTTCGTCCACCTTTGATTTCCCGACCATCCCTATTTCATATTAGGTTCAGTGCTTTCACAGTAGACCCGGGCCCCAGTGCTGATTCATTGCCCCAAGTGCAAACACACGTCCGCTGCTAACGGTCTCGATCCCGCGCATTCTGGAACCGCGGCGAGAGGAGCGCGTCACTCAATGAAAGTTGCACAGTGTGGACGGGGCTTGACCAAAACAACTGTCTTTGTATTCATTGTAGTGGGATGTGCTAAACAAAGCTTAAGTGAGTTTCGGAAACCACAACTCCCAATAATAAAAAAAAACTCCATGATTAATAATAGGCTTCAGTGAAACAGCACTTTATTAGACATAATTTGTCGTGAAAATACCACATTAACTCAATTCGTGTTTTTTTCTAAATGAGACTATTTTACAAGGCATATAAATACTTCACGCATACTGATACTCCGAATTTCCTAGCTCATCTCTCAAGTTTAACAAAGCAACCAGGTTTCAAATCTAAACCTAAAAATTAAAACTAATTTTTTGCCTTAAAATACTCTCAGCTGCACGAGGTCTTTCAACGCACATCTTTATTTTACACAAATGTGTAACTGCTACTAACGCAAAGGAGCGAATGTTGCAATAGCGCACACTCCACATTCGGAAATAGGCTAAATAACGCAGCTGTATTAAGTGTATTGAGAATAGTGAGGAATTAAATTCATTCTATAACTTTTTCATCACAGTAAATAAAATATATCTATACATCCCATTAACGTCTGAAGCCAATTGTTTCTCTGGTATCTATAATACATCGTTCAGCATAATGAACAGTATGCGTTACTAGATCAATTAATAACAAGCAGCTACCATTAAATCGATGCACCAATACCATTATCCAATGTGCTGAGGCACGTCTGTGATCTTGAGTGCAAACCGTCGACGGCTTCACTCGATCCTAAATTTATAACAAAATGCAAAGTGGACAATGCCATAACATTATAATAATATTAATAATAATAATTTCCGCAATCAACTTCATTTTCTCTTGTTGAGATATGTAGTTGTTCCGTTCTTAACGTTTCCGTAATTGGCTTCATTTTGTGTTGCAGAGATATGCTGCTGTCCGGTTCTTCATTTTCCTCGTACTCCTACATGAACAACATGTGACAGTCAGCCGTGGGAGTGTCTACAGCTTCCGCGACCACCACCCTCAGCGCCCCTTCGCACTGCCTGCAAGGTGCGGCGGCAGCAGCAGCGGCTGCCGCGCGAGCTCTTCCTCCCTCACACTCCTTTCCTCTGCCGACCCTCGCTGCAGGGTTCAGGTGACGTGTTCCTCGTACGCACCTCCCAGCAATCATTCCTGCCATGCTCGCCGTCACGGCGATCGCAACAAACATGTCCAAGGCTGCAGCGATTGACCGCTCCGTGCAACCGGTGCACGTCACCAAATGATTCACGGCGCGCCCAACGTCGCTGCGATCGCCGCAATCAAATCTACAGTTAGAGGAACCGTTCAATGCCCGAAGCTACATTTATAAGCAATTATTATTTTAGTGCAAAAACGGCGAAAATAATTTCGTTTAAATTAAACCATTCTTCCTCTGCTCTTAGTGCAGCTCGTAATTGATTTAACGAATAAAGTATCGGCAGAAAAATCCACGAAGAGTGCAGAAATGGTATATTTGTTCCATAAGTTTATACGAATTCCATTACATAAAATCAGAAGATACTCGCACGAAAAAAAAAAAAGAATTGGTAAAAAATTGAGCGGCGAAGAGCAAAGCCATAGGTAGAAGAACACTGAACGCGTGATCAAGTTCGAAGCGAATTGATGATACAGTCACTCGACAGTCACCAAAATCTTCTGACCTGATAACTGTATAGACGATGTTGTGGTACAAAGTACAGAAAGCTATGAATACTCGTACAATCGTTTAATAATCTAATGAAAGAACCATATCTTGCTTCAATCCCTACAGTAAGAAAATGAAGAGAAAGCGTAACAAAATCCTGGTAGAAAATTTTGCGCATGTCATGCCCCATATACGTTACACTGAAGCCTGTTACCTGTTAATTTGTACATTTGATAAATAAGATACGTTGACTATTTTTTCTAACTAGTATCGGTCATGTTGCTCAGAAGGACGTCTGTAAATTTATGTAGATATGTTAATTGTACAGGACTCATTCATAAGAATAAAGTGGAATGTGAAAGTTAAGAGTTAGCGCGGTAATTAATAATATATACGTTGACATCACCAAAGCAATGCAAATCGTTCCACATTATTGAAGACCAAACTTCATTGACTGGTATGTCCAGGAATCTTTCAACTTAGTTAATAGCGTCATGCACAAATGACGACAGTGCTGATGAAGCATAACTAAAATACGTTGAAGTGACCTCGAAAGTATACAAAAAATATTTCCTTTCTTACTTTGAAGCGCCGACAAGCTTCACGTCAAGCATATTGCTCTGGTGATGGCAAAAATACGATATAATAACAAGCCCGGATGAAGATTATGGCAAGAGCATGTCCCACGCCTCGCCAAAGTACTCAACCGAGCAATTACAAAAGTCATTACGTGTGTTGCTTCCAAAGCACCGGACATGAAACATACTCGTAACTATAGCTAAATTTTACAATCCGAAATACTATATCTACTAAGTTTAACAGCCAGATATACTTATCACTAAGTTGTGCATGAATTCCTTCACCATGTTTTTAATCGGTCAATCCGCAATGCTAAATATCTTATAATGACGTGCACCTACATAATAAGTTCGTAGTAAGTTGAGAATGTGGACACTGTTGATGTGACTTTAATGATACAATAATGGGCTATTTGAACACTTGTAGCTACAATATGTAACTATAACGAAAAAGAATAAATATATGAGTGTCAGCTTTTGCCCTAAGCACAAATGAAATATTACTGCAGTAATCATCCAGAATATGAACTAGAAAAGGGAATTTTTTCTTAGTTTCGTCATAAAGATCCCTAGAAGCAAAGTAACTTGGAGTATATTTCCCTAACCAAAATTTACAGTTCATTACTACAGTGAATTATATCTACATCTTTTCTGCATCGCAGGGTCACTAGGAAGGTGAAGACCAGGAAAGCAGTATGAATCATGCATAAAAATTGAACGTTTCGGGTATCTTATCTATCATCAGCAAACTGGAATGGAGAAACTGTCAAGACCGACTCGGACACCGATTCTGCATGCAGAACGGTGTGGTGTCAGAGTCGGTCTTGACAGTTGCTCCATTTTAGTTTGCTGATAATGGGTAAGATACCCGAAACCTTTAATTTTAATATATGACGATTCGTACTGCCTTCTTGGTCTTCACCTTCCTATTACTACAGTGCTTCTGCATGTTCATCGACAGAAACTCACAATCTAGCAAAAAAAAAAAATGCTCGAGTCGGCCTGATGCGACACAACAGCTTCACAGTCAAGCAAGCGTCAAACTCGAAATAACGTCCGAAAATAAATTAAACTGAGCTAGTAAAAATGACACATCAACAGTGTCCACGTGTGCACAACACTTGATCTTTGGCACTATACCATGACGTAAGAAATGTTGCACACACCTTCTTCAAGTAGGACACTCTACGAATAAAAAATATGGCGGGCGGAATTACTTAATTGGAACGACAATATTAAGTAACAGCTCGCTAGTCCTGGTATTCTTTCACAAAATTAAATGAGACGAGGTTTGTTATGGAGAATGATGGTTTTAAATTCTACGGCAACGAACTCCTTGTTTAATTAGCAAGACAATACTTTCACACATAATTCATAAGAACCCCGTCTGTACCAAACCGTGCATTGGTCGGAATCACGACGCAGAGCATCGTTCAAGGATCAATAACTAATATACTGAAAGATGGAAATTGGGGGTCACAGCCCCGATACGTTGCACAAAACATGTTGAGTTGCTACACAGAATATATCCTGGTTTGCATCCAGACCTCTTCCATGCCACATTGATTATGTTACCTTCACCATAGACTCTCCAGAATATAATACAAATGATAGATGCAATGCACTACACGACGATCCACAAAATGCACGCATCTGCAATAACTTTTTAGGGTGAAGGAAAGTAAAGCTCCAGGATATATATAACGAAACTTGAGGCTATACAAGTTCTCGCTGCGTTATGAATTACTCAACAAGTGACCTGTCGAACATAACACACAGTCACAATATCAACTTTTAATTAAAAAAAAAATGTGTAACCTCTAAGTGAGACACTAAACGGAAATGCAGATTCGCAATACTTGATTTCAAAATATCTGCGATTTTCAAACTACTATTCTTAACAGGTACATTTCGAAAGCGGTAAGCTACAGTTGCCGTATAACTACCTAATACTACCTTCTACCCAAGTTGCCTAAAGTCTTCATCATAAACTGTGTCTGGGTAAAGTATTTGCAATAGACAGCACGAATTCTACACAAGCTATTGGGCGCTTAAAACAATTCTATTCTCAACAGAGATTAACCTTTGCTTTGGCCCGTTTCGCAGGGGAATTTTCAGCCGTTCCCGCTCCATTAATCATCATCGCATTTAAGATCACGAGCTGAAACCCCGCAATATAAGGCATTCACAATCACATAAGACTGTCTTCATGAAATCGGCACCTAATTTGTAATACGAGATTTAATTACCGAAACATCGTTCATCACTTTGCCGGGCAAGTGTCCATATGTTCTTTCTTCAAGAACGCTCTTCAGATGCCGGGTAAAGGGTTATTATTATTATTATAGTGGGTTGGGTTACTGGGATACAGGGTTAACTAGGTATAAAAAGTGGGATACATCGGCTAGATATTGAGCCTAATTTCAAATAAAACGTGGGGTTTCATCGGCTAATATTGAGCTTAATCAAAACTATCCGAGAATGCATCAGTTGGATATTACGCTTCATTTACAGTCAGGAGAAAATGAATGTTCACGGTGTTTCAGGCTCACTGAATAACGATAGAAAAGTTTCAGAGCAAGTAAGCCTTCCAAGCAGTTCATTTCCACGTCGCATTTCTATTATGTCGCTACCGCACTGCTCGTTAGCACACACAGTTCCAATGTTTAGTTCACTTAAAATGAAATATACAAATTTCGTTAGAATTTGAAGTCATTCATATGCCCTAAGATGAAAAAAAAAATTAATTTACGTTAACCATAGCGACAAAAACAAAAAAGCAAAGCGTTGAGTAAATCTTACACAAGAAACTTGTTCTTACACACAGCACAAAGAAATAACTCCCCACAGCGACACCATTGGACGATAATGAAAAATATAACAGAAAAAGTAGCTAACACATCAAGTGGAGAATAGAAGACATGCACCGTATGCAAAGCAATATCTAAGTTTTAATGCTAAGCAAGAAAAAAAAAGAGAAACGTGACAATAAAGAAAATGGTGGGCGACCACACAAACTTGCAACAGTACAATAACCTTTGTGTGTAAGCCGTCGTAATAAGGAGACGTTAGGGCATCCCAATTTGTACTAATATAGATCACAAATTCTTCATTTCGTATATTATTCCTTCGATTCTGAAATAAATGATCTCAAAAATCGTTTTAAACTGAGTTTCTCTTGTACCTTCAACTACACCGACTCTGTGTGTTCAAGCCTATCATACTCGGGTTGTAGTGTACAGCCTCGCCTATAAAATATGATAGGAGAAAGAACCTTAGTGTGAAACATCACGGCCTGAGCATGCAAGGGTTCCTGGGGTGCTTATATTAAAATTTTTTATTGTTGTACTAGAGGAAGCAAATGTTGTAGAGACATTGGCTAATATATCAATTGATTTAGTTTGTAGCTAATAACTGCCAACAATCAGCTTAAAATCATTGGTCGTGTAATAACTGATAGGGCAAGGGTTCCCTAACTGGGGTGAATGGTACCCTTAGGGGTGCGCGAGGACTTTTTTTAGAGATGCGAAATACTTTCCTCTTTCTCAGTCGCTCTCAAATTAACTGAAATTCGAGGCAGAAAAGTTAGTACATATAAATATGTCGACATCATATGGGGACTTAATTTTTTTCGGGGGTGTGAAAACATGTAACAAATTTTCCACGGGGGCCCGGCACAGCAAAGTTTGGGAACCACTGGTCTAGGATGATAGGACATCATATTCACGTGAGATTAGATTAGGCTCTTGAATAGTTTCAGCCTCCATTTCCAGAAGTAAGGTGATCTATCAGAGGAAGAAATAAGGGACATAGCTATAGTATGTCGATAGAAACGGGGAACCCATGCACGAAGGTGTTCTCACACGCTCAAAGCACATGGGAATAGCAAATCAGGAAAGAAAAAAAAAATATAGAAATATATTCACATTAGGTGCAATAACACTTAGTACTATTTCTTGGTACGTTATAATCCTTCATTTTTTGAATACCTTGGCTTTTGGCAGCTAGCGGCCGTTGGTCAGCAACTTGGTGTTACTCAGATGAGTAACGTGGGGAAACTTTTCCAAAGTGAAGTACAAGTAACTTTAAATTTGTCTTAGAGTTTTAACAAGAACTTATAAAGTTACAATAGTGACCATAAAATTGTCTTCCAACATCAATAGCCTACATTTAGCAATTTTCATGGATTTTTAAAAATTGCTCACGATACTCTTCATACTTGAAAGTAGCCAGGTGGAAAAAGTGGAAAGCACTTTACAGGATAGAACTTCCTTACCTACGTGACCCGGCACAGCCAAAATATAGCAGCATGAAGTGACCTCCACTGAAGGCACAGAAATACTATCCGCAAAAAACAACAACTGGAATGATATAATTAACAGTCGAGCTACGGTTAAATTAGTTGTGAGATAAAACGGTAACTGTGCCAGTGTAAAAATATCACTCCAGCAAAATTTTCTTTATAACCGAAACCTTACCGCAGTTTACCAAAACTCAAGTCCTACTCGCCAGTAAGGAAAAATTACTGCAAAACAACTAAGTTCTCCAGCAAAGCCTTGGGATGCCTGAAGACATGCTGCCATCACTTGCGACACTCTAGCTGTGTTTTTTAAAATCTTTACACTAGCGGAGCACCTTTGAGCAATTAAATATTTTAGCGCACTTCGAACCGCAATAATAAGATTAAACTCAACAGTAAGAGATTGGATTATATACATTTCAACAGGTGAATAAAATCTTAGCATGCAGTAATAAAAATATAAATATTTCATACTATATGAAATTTCCGTGGTGCACTTTTCGGGAACCAGTGTTGTAGTCAAGGAAGATTTTTGGTGGATGGTAGGTAAGGGTCCGGCAGTTTCGGATAGTTTGAAGCGAGAGAAATCACTGCCAACATTCTATTAGAATAACACTATCGTAGCGCTCATTCGAGCCACTGCAACGAAACTTGGGCACGAATGTTTCGGATCAACCGAGAAATGCATAACAAGATCAAAGAAACGAATGAAAATATGAAGCAGATAAAACAAGCAAATTATAGAAATGGAATGCTGCATATTAAGGTAAAAATTGTGATAGAAAATTGATTAAAACGAAGTATCAGTTTCATCTAACTTATGAAAACTTTTATTATATTGGTATTGTTATTATATTGTGGGTTTTGCCGCCATACTAGACACGAAGACTATGTAACAGCGATCCAATTTTGTATGATATAGTTAAGAAGTCAATTTGAACTCAGATGAGTTCTATTAGAACAATCTTGGTCAGGTGCACCACGTCTGGCAGGAAATAAGACGCGAGCATCTTCAATTTCACACGGCTCGGCCGAACAAAATCGCGCAGCCGTGCGGCGCAGAGAGACGAAAAACGAAGAAGACAGAAGAAAGCGAACACTCGTGCGGGGATCCCTTCAGTGGCCCCCACACGGGAGCAGATAGGAGTCCCATGGGATGGGTCGCTTACCGCCATTCGGCGGCCCACCTCGCGGAACGGCAGAGGAAATATAGAGAACCTACCTAACTCTACAAAACTAACCTTTCCAGCAGGAACTGCGGCCAGATGCTACATTCCCTGCGGAGAAGGCACTCGAGACCCTTGGGTGCGTGATGTCCAAACATATTATGGCAGAAAAAATATATTGGTATTGTACCGCTATTTCCGAATCTAAGACGATCAATAGCGATCTAAGATGATTTACTCGGCTTACAGCCGAAACTACAACGTTGTGCTCAGAGCAAATGATATAGGACGAAAAGAGAAGAAGACAGAAGCGCCCGTGTGTACGGTCCCTCCGTGGCCTTCCGCACGGGCGACAGTAAGAGCCCCGAGAAAAAGTCGGTCACCTCGATCGGCGGCCCACCTCGCGGGACAGGAAAGGAAATTTAGAGAACCTATCCAACTTTACAAATCTAACCTCGTCAGCAGTAACTGCGGCAAGCTGCAACATCTCCCGCGGGAAAGGCACTAGGGACCCTTGGGTGCGTGATGCCCAAATATATTGTGGAAGGGAGAGAGACTTGCGCAAATCCGACAGGCTGAAAATCCCAGTCACTAGCACAGCACAACTGAATAAAGCTAAGCCCAATAGGCTTGACTTGTCCGGAATATCAGAGAGGAGTGTTGACTTCACCACTTTCAGGTTTTGTTGCAAGTGTAAGAAGCAATTCGCTTACGCTTGAGATGGCCAAGCTCTGATTTACAAGGCAAGTTCGACTTTTCACAAGTCTCAGGCGTAGTAAACTGTTTAGAATGCGCGAGGCGCTCGAGCCCACGGACAAAACCAACACACAGGTCTCAATTTTTTGAAAAGTTAAGCTCTTACAGCCTAGTTGAACTATGTTTCCTCCGTCAAAAAGGATGGGGCCTTTGACGTTTCTCGTTTTCCAGACTCATGATAGTTAAAATTTCAGTTTAAGTTTCGTCGATTTTGTAAAAATTCGCTCCTCGATGTAAAGATATCAGATTCTCCACAACGAAAAGATCACACAATATCCCATTTCCTCTTTCTTTCTTTACGTCCACAAGATTGTCCCCGTAAGCTGAAAACATTTTACGTGTCATCGATTGGAATGAAAAAACTACCGAGAATATCAATAACCTAACCTTATTAATTTTAACTTGTTCGGACTTCAGTCTTGAGCGTTGGTTCAGTTAGGTACTTTGGATCACATTGGAGGTGTTAATCCCAAACCTACTACTCTTATTGTAAGGAATCAACTCCTGAAGTTGGATCCCCGGCGGAAGTAGCAACGTTTCTAACTGACATTGCGGACAAATATAGGCCCACGATAATTGCTTACATACTTTAATTAACCTGTCTCAACGCAAGACGCCGGTAATGCATTAATGCATTATTCGGTGTCCGTAAGACAGAAACAAGAAAGCGTGCAGACACCTGTCTTGACAGCATGACTTACATTGAAGGTTGATGCGAAGATGCGTCAATTCGAACCGGAGTCCTCGTGGAAACCCACAGTCAGCAGCATGCCGGTATAGCATCATGTTACTACTCGACAGTTCTCTGACAGGCACTGCAGCATAGCACAACCTCACACGACAACACCCCTGACAAGTACTGAAGGTTCGCAAACAAACGCTTGGCTATACCAAGCTGTAAAAATCCATTAGGCAACTATACTGAACCTCGAATTTTAGCTGCCGGTGGGAGCTTTTCACTGTGAGGCGTTGAAATGGTTAGCGTATCACTAGCGACAGCCAACAGTGAAAAACTGCAGCGAAGTATCGATTGCAAATAGCAGTATCTACGAGAAAAAATTTACTTCCTACTATTGCTTCTAGTTTTCCTCGATGATGATGACGAGTTAGGACTACTGGAAGTAGAGTCTTTGTTGTCTCCACTGGAGGCCGCCTGCTTCTTGTCACGAGGAGCAGCCTTCTTTTTGTCACTAGAGGCAGCCTGCTTCTTGTCACTAGAGGCAGCCTGCTTCTTGTCACTAGGGGCAGCCTGCTTCTTGTCACTAGGGGCAGCCTGCTTCTTGTCACTAGGGGCAGCCTGCTTCTTGTCACTAGGGGCAGCCTGCTTCTTGTCACTAGGGGCAGCCTGCTTCTTGCCACTAGGGGCAGCCTGCTTCTTGTCACTAAGGGCAGCCTGGTTCTTGGAACTGGAAGCATCCTGGGCGCCATCACCCAAGGAAGCCCGCTGCTCGTCACTGGAGGCAGCACGTCCCTCATCACCGACGGCTGTCTGAGTATCGTCACCGGAGCGCGCCTGCTGCACGTCGTCCGTATCTGCTAACTTCACGTCACTAGAATCATCGCTTTGTTTAGCAGCTAGCTTTTTCTTGCCACAAGCAACACTTTTCTCTTCGCCAGAGGCAGCAACTTCCTCATTATCGACATCAGTTCCATTTACAACAACATTGTCATCATTAGAAGCACCAGCGGCCTCCTCCAAGTTAGAAGAGGAAGCACCCTGGCTTTCATTAGCAATATGCTCTTTACAGCTGGGAGTCACTTCCATAGCCTCATCGGCCGACGACGTCCTGTGTTGGGCGCCTTTAGTTTTTCTGCAATTGGCTTCGTCCTCATCGCAAGAACTCGCATCCATTTCGTCGTCGGGCGATGACGCTTCTGGATCTTCGATCTCGTCACTGTCGTCACTAATATCATGATCCTTGTTCTTGTAGCTCCTCTTCGAAGTTTTGGTGGAACCGTTGCCGACCTTACCTGGGAAATTGCAAAGGAAATTCACCACTTTATGAAAGTGAACTGAAACACCAGCACATGATCACACACTAGCGTAACTATCTCTAGCCACCATCCACACTAGCGTAGGCTAACTATCTCGAGCCCCCACCCACACTACCGTAACTATCCCTAGCCACCACCCACACTAGCGTAACTATCTCGAGCCACCACCCACACTAGCTTAACCATCCATAGCCACCACCCACACTAGTGGAACCATCCCTAGCCACCACACTAGCGCAACCATTCCTAGTCACCACACTAGCGCACGATCGAAGAGAAACAAGGAAAGTAAACAATGTCAAGTAGACGCCGATCCTTGTGCTGCCAGAAGAACAAGTCGAGATAGAAAACTTAACTCCTCGTGGCGTAAGACCATTACCTGCGGTGGAGGCAAATTGAGAGCCATCTTTTTTTATGGCCAGCTTACTCTTAAGAGATTTGCCATTTTTCACATCTCAGTCAACCCACCTGACTGCCTAAAAAATTATTATTACTACAACTGTACTTCTGCTTTTTACAAAGGATTACAGCTGCAACGCCGTCATTTTTGATGACCAGCTAACTCAAGATTTTGGCCATTTTTCCATATCTCAATCAATACCCCGGACTGCCTAAAAAATATCATTATTATGACTCAACTCCTTCTGCTTCACTTTGGGTGGACAAACAACAAAACTCATCGCCGTCATTTTTGATACCCAGCTAATTCTATTTTTTTGGCATGGGTCACATGTAGGTCAACCAACAGGACTCCCTGCAAAAATCATGAACATTGTTCAATTCCTTATAGCTACCACTTTTTGGTGAACAGACAAAAAGATAAAGATATATACTTAAATCTTCAACGAAAAGATAATCTCTTCTCTCACGTCACTCGCTGGTGATATAAAAATACAAAAAAAAGCTCAAATTGTCAATATTATTATTAGCCTAATGATTTGATAGCTGATGCCTCCCTAGCCACCACGTTCGAGGGCTAGGGAAAAACAGCTTCATAAATTACGTCAAGCAGAATAAGGCACCCATGCATGGAAATGGTGCGTACACTAGAAAAGAAGAGGGAAGAGCAGCAAAACATGTTGTCAGTAGGAGAACGAAAGAAGCAAGGTGGGTATGCTCTTCGGCAATTCCCGAAGAGCGCATTAAACTCCCTGGCTCTAAATAAAAACAAAAGCACACAGCAGGACTAAATCCTTACCAAAAATAATCATGAACGCCACAGAAGCTCAAACTGTAATGCAGCTTCTGCGCAGCGGCCCTAAATTTTATTAGGGTCATGCGTTGAACGCAACAACAGAGCAACATATCTTCCATATTCATCGTACTTAATAGTAAGTTGTCTAGCCTCTCCCGTAAGAAGGCCAGCTCTATCTTTTTAATCAAATAATTAAAGCCAGGTACTTTTCAGTGGCCCCTCAAAACATCAACTATGGAACAGTGCTAATAAGAAATTATCAGTTAAATTTTACTACGGAAAATCTACTCTTGCAAGAGTAGATATTATATGGTAAAAAAAATGGTTCTTATGGGCGATAATAGCTCTAGTATACAAACACATCTTTTTACTAGCTTCTGCTCTTCATTCACGACTGGACGCTAACAAGACAACCGTTATGGATACTTGGCTATCACGTTGCTTCTTTGCTTCAGATACTCGTCATTGACATTTTGGTAGGAATAGCTTTACATAAACGTTACTAAATTCTCCTAGCGAGAGTTTTGCAGATACCACTGATGAGACCAAGAAACACCACGAGAGAAGTAAATATGGGACGTAACGGTGCTTAGAGTAGGAATCATTGAGTGGAATTAATAAAAATGTAATGGAAAGAATCCCGGAAACAACCTGCATGTTGAACGTACTGTACTTTACAACTCATAATTGAAACATTGCCATTGAAGTTTTTCAGAGCATGAAGCAAAGAGTTGGATTTAATAATGAAAGAATTAAGGGTAAGCAGAGTAACAACAGTCATCACAAAACACAGTAGTACAAAAGAAGTAGCTACTACTCCGGGTGGCAGACAAACATTAATAAATAAAGGTACCACGTTTCAATAAATACTATCAATACAACTATCTATAAAAACTACATGCAGTGACATCTCGTTACATGAATTATTTGTTCCCCGAAGCGATTCGACAAATGAGAACTTCAAGCAATAATAAAAATTATCTTTATTAGCTTAAAAGTTTAAGAACCTCAGAATAACATGGTTGACCAAGAAATCAATTTTTTTTTTTAATGATTTTTCGGTTTTCTAATCCGTTGGGTACTGTACTTGGTACATCGACTACATTTACTTCAGTAAGAAAAACCCGAAGTGGGGTGATCTAACATTTTTGCTTGTATTTGAACCCTTAAAATGAAGGAACAGGTGAAACACTTTTGGCATCTTATGTTTTTGTTTCCTACAACAGAAAAGGCAAGAAATCAGCACATATAGTAAAGTCGGGTAAAAATGGATAACCCACATTAGGGGTAAAAAATGTATTAGGATTTTTTTACTGAAAGAGACTGCGTACATTTTTTACCCCTAATGTTGGTTATTCATTTTTCCCCACTTAACTATACTGGTCGAAATATAGGCAAAGTGTACAGTATGGAGAGAATGCTGTTTTGTATAATTGGCGGGCCAGCAATGGCAGACTTACTAGACTTCGCCCAAGAAATCCTCAGTAAGAGATGCACCTCACTCTGGCCGGTAGCAAGAAATTGACATCGGTCAACTGAAAGCTGTAGTCTTAACAAACTGCTGTCTGATGACCATACCAGTCGCAGAAATTCTCTACATATCCTAAACAGACGTGGAAAATTAAATTCCACCTAAAAATGAGGATTTTGGCCAACTCAACATTTTCACAAGTAAGTCTATACAGAAGTCAGTGAGAATGTGTTTACCATACAATAAATGACATAGTACGGAAGCGGTTGGTTCATCAGAAAAGGCAGGTCGTCTTTGATAGTGAACAGAGGAGTTATCGACTAGACAGTGGAATTAAGACTTCATGGTTTGACTTATCCGACATTTCAGAAAAATGCTCTAGCTTCAGCACGTTCAATCGAGTTTCAGGGGTTTACCCTCACTCGATTAGGCTGTTTTTATTGAAGATTGCCGAAAATTTTGCTTACACTCGCTATATTAAATTTCAGCAGACTCTATCCAGTCGCATTAACACTTGTTAACACCATTCAAGTAGTGAAATAAACGTTCATTTCATAATTTCTCGAAATCAAGTCCTGTACGCGTAGGCTAGTTTGACTTAGACCCACTGATGAATACTCTGGTCACTTAGAATAGCTGGGAGAGGTTGGGTCTCCAAATTAGCCCCGGCCTTCCAAGAAGTGAGACAGGCAGGCTATCAAGTGCAACGCAGTTCACCAGTACGTCAAGTTACTGCTACTTATGAAATAGCTGTGAATCAACAGTAACAATTATTACATAAATGTTTTCGTCATCAAAAGCTTGAATGCGAGTAAGAAGTCTTCGGCGAATCATTCTTTCAATGCACTTTGTAAAATTTTCGTTTCGAATAACAAAAGCTTTCAGCTCGAGGTTCAGGTAACGAGAGAGTCACTAAACACTATCTACAACACAAGAAGGACTACCGGGAGGGTAAATAAGAAAACCGATTTAGCCCTTAGCTGCACCTAGGTGATGCGAGCGTCCACGATTGTGGGTGGGGAAGCCCTAGACGCACTGCATGAGCCGAACCAACCAGCAGCATATAACATGTCCCCTACATGTCTAGCAAGTTTGGCGAACCTAAAGCAATAACAAAAAATATATTAATATCATCCCATTATTATCATTATTTGATTTAGTGTTACACCACCCTGGACGCAGCGAGGCGATTCAAGAGTGAAGCGAAACTAAAAAAAAAATAAATACATTTATAACTAACGCTTTTTATCAGTAGGAATATTTTATCTCGGCATTCTTGTCAGAATTCATACTGTCCAGGTGAAGTACATGAGAAAAACAAACATAAAATGTATTTTCACACTAATAGCACGCAGAGTAAAAAATAATTTTCATTTGCCGCAATTTGAACACATAGTCTCTTTGTAATATTTTTCTTTTCATTAAAAATTAGTTTTTTACAATATAAACACGCAACTGTACCAAATATCTGTAACCAAATTAGTAGGTGGAGCAAATTATTACAGTAGAAGACGGCGTTATAAAAAGAAATATAGACGTAAATTGTAGCCTCTTTGCACAGTTATAGACATCTCAACAGTTCTTTTAAACAAGTAGTCATAACTTATTATTACCTGCAGCTGATACGTCCTGGTCGACTTCTTCCGGTACATCTTCACCCAGTCGTTTTCTCAGACGCATGTCGAAGAATTTGAAGATGCTGTCCATGCTGGACCACGAAGTCATTTCGTGAGCCATGGCACCTGGACAAAGGAGCTTTTAAGCAAACAATAATCACAAAGAGAACCGTAAATAAGGCCTACTCCAACATGAGTGCCACACAGGAGCGAGATTTCAAACTCACTTGTAATCTCGATTTTTAAAGAGTAGAGCTAAGGAAGTAGCATCAACAGCCAAATAGGCTCTCAGTGATGATACTGTCAATTAAGTGGAACAACGAATAGGCTTAACAGCATATAAAAAAGCAACTGACAAAAAATTTACATAACGAGATAGCTAGTGAAAAAGATGAGAACTGACAACCTGGTACGATATGTATAGAATTTCAAACTCTAAAACAAAGTTACCATTTACAATCAATACGCTTAAAAGGTTTCAAAATACGTACACTAGACCTATGTATGTACATTCAGATTCATGAAGTGCACCAGAAATAAATTGCATTGATACATTGGATAAGGTTTCCTGTTATAACGGGGCTACAACTCTGTATTGCTCAAACAATATGACATCGAGCCATCTACACCGAAACAACAGTATCTTTTTAGGACCGAAAAAATAATAATCCATCGACTTGAAACACGGACGTACGTCGGTATAGGTACTGGTATATGATTTAGTTTAAGCTTTAAACCCGCTTAAACCAGTGCTAAGCTGTTCCAGGAAAGGAAAAGGAAGGGATATATAGTTCGCCAATATAAACGTGGAACCTAATTCAACCTACGCACGAGGGCTCCCCACACAAGATTAACGCGCATGGGCACAGCAAATCGGATGAGAAGAGGAAAAACATAAGATCAGTAGGAGTACGAAACCGGAAGAAAACAAAGTGGGCAGGAAAGACAGACGTCTTGAAGGCTTAGCTAAGGGCTAAGGTGACTTCAACAATTCTACTGGGGTCACTGCTTCCAATAAGAAAAGAAGGACGAACCCAACCCACGGGCTTCTGGCCCAAACACGGCATCGTGACGGGCAGCACGGAAATTTGTGATAGTTTGGTTGTTGGAAAAGTTAAATCATAGAATTGACAGTCTGCTTTATGATGATAATACGTTCAGCCATTTGTTTGTGTTCACTTGTTCTTGGCAAGATAACTTAGAAAGTTATGAACGAATCTACAAATCTTCATGAAATTTACAGCAACGATTGTTGGAACGTCTTAGCGAAGTGCCAATCAATGCTGCAGACTGAGCAGGCATATTAGAACTGCAGCGCTGTACCTGTCTGTGAAAGTCGACTCTAGTTGAGGCGCTGCGCCTATACGCTGCCAACTATTATTATTATTATAGTCAAGGTTAATCACCGCACAAACTTAGAAGTGTCTCAAAGTCGATACGCTGTAACTTTCACAATGTCAAAAAAAAACTTATTCTCTAGTGTATTGGTAAACATTTACTACTCTCCAGCATATCTAGAATGCACAAGAGTATCTCAAGTAACATATGACAACGGTGCATGTTGACCCTTCAAGTATACGAAGATTGAAACGATCAGACAAGGCTGCCGTGCGCCAGAAAACTATTTCAACTGCAGTACAGCCATTTCACTCCCAGTATCAACAAACTAGGCAATAAAGACCGTTACTTCTGCACAAACTCTGCGCGCCACAAGTAGCATTGAGCAACGGAATATAGAACGTTGCCAATAAGGAACGCAGGGCGGGAAGCGATCACTTGCACCGATATGGCTGCGGCAACTCAGTTACCAGCCAGCGAGAGCCGGTGGGAGGCGGGCCGGCGCAGAGCAGACGATGACAGGCGGCACGTGGCGGCAGCGGCAGTAAGCGGATTGCGGGCTTCAATTTTACCGCCACTGAACACTGCGATGCCTGCACAATAGCCGCCGGTTCCTCGGACGCATCAGTAGCCCACACACGCGCAGCTATGCACAACTCTATACTACATATGGAAGCACCATAGAAACGTCAGTAACGTGCACACTGGTAATGAATAGTCTAGTTATAGTTAGGAAGTTTAAACCTCCATTTCCGAGCAGAACGATATCACAGAGGAATGAGCAAGGGACATATAGTATGCCGAGAGAAACGGGGAACCCATGCACGAAGGTGTTCCCATACAGGATCAACGTGCATGGGAACAGCATGTCGGGAGGAAGAACAGAATAACGCATGAGCAAGTAGGAGTATGAAATCGGGAAGGAAGCAAAGTGGGCATTAAAGACAGACGTCCCGAAGGCCTAGCTAATGGGTGAGGTAACCTACACTGGAAATGAATACCATAACAGAGCTCCCATTCGTACATCAGCAGCCACACACACGGATATACACAGAGAACATTACCACGCCAATGAGGTGTCTCAGAGAATGAGGTGTCCACACAACAATAAAGAATAGGTAATTGCCTATTAGAGAAATCTCGTGAGCACTTCAGCCCACACACATGCAGCAATGCAGGGCACTTCAACAGCAGTGAAACAAAGTATACGAGCTGTGTAAGTAAAATCATGAAACTGACGGCGCTGTGTTAAGAGTTGACAACACTGAAGGGCTTGCCGCTTGGAGGGGATGCAACTCAAATGCTGATGCACCGTCTGTGGAAGTTTGTAGTCAGTAGAGCAAATACGTAGTGCATGCCGATTGTTCCTTTGATCGAGATTGTTTCTATTCCGTTTTAAATATGAAAAACATAGGTGCGCTATCAAGATTCATTTCGCCTTCAGGCACAGCATGACTGAAATTTCCAAGAAATCAGGGTTATATTCAAAGCCCCAAAAATTGAGACTACTTTCGTTCTGTTGTCCTTCTCAATCGTGAAAATTTTTTTTTTTCAAAAAATATTTACGCAAACATTGCTCATGTCCAATTCATTTTTCAAATCTGATAAGTGTCAAATTCAAGTCTTCTCCGTCCAATTGAGATTGTTCACCGCTGACCAGAACACACAAGATCCCGAACTGTTCCGACGTACGGTATTTCATTAGTAGGGCAGTTGGAAGTCTCCCACTGTGAGGTTCATCTTCAATCGAGTCTCGGCCGTATCAACTTGCCTCAAATTAATTGTAAATCTGGATCCTGGATAAAACACCATCTCCTTAGGCCTGTTTAAGCGTAGGGCAGAAATGTTTCGGTGTCGAAGTAAATCACCTATGTACCAAAGGCTCTCTACAGCAGCAACGGTGTGGTACAATTATTTGATGAAGATAGGTGAATGCCTTCAAAACTAAACGAATTAAAAACGACGTCCAATGCACCTCAAGTTAAAAAACAGGGAAAAAGACAAAAGTGGAGCAGGAAAGATAGCTGCAGATAAGTTCTAGAGCAGGCAAGACGGTTGCAAATAAGTTCAAGTTACAAGAACGAAAACATCTCAAGTCAGACCATAAAACGATAAAAAAGGAAGGGACCAGTAGCAACGCATTATCAAGACGAAGAAATTTCATCGGAACGTAAAAGTACATAAACACCAGGCAGTTGTGTCAGAGCATGAATGTCAAAGTTGCATAAAAAACACCAAGATGACCGAGTTCCATCGACATTCTAAGTTCCATTAGTATGAGCAGCTGTATCAAGACATAAACAGTAAGATTACAGTACTGTCACCAAAAGGGAGACGCATTATAGGAACGAAAAAGTACCACCAGCCCTAGGGATGTGTAGATTAATCGACATCGGTATCGTCAAGAATCGGCACGTTTTGAAGGTATAGGCATCGGTAAGAATCGGCACTTTTTGGAGGACCTGGAATCGGCACTTTTTGGAGGACCTGGAATCGGCACTTTTTTGGAGTCTGCCGATGCCGTTATTTTGGGTAAATTGACCTGCACTGGTCACCCGCCAAATCACAGTTTAGGGGATCAACCCAGATATTACGATTTCGTTTTTATTTCTGGACCGATTGGTCTGAAACTTGCTCAGTAAACGCAATTTTGAAAAAGAAACACATTTTGATTAGCTATACAACTTTTTTGATTTAGGCCTTAGTTTTCGAGATAATGGGATATATACATATTCATTTTATTTTTTTTTTCGAAATTTCAAAAGAATATAAGTCAATAAGTGTTCATGATAGGAAGAAGTAAAGACAGTTTTGGAATCCTTAAAACATTCCAAACAAAGTTATAGAAGTAGATTTTCTATTTTGTTTCGTTTTCATTTCATATGCGAATTTTGATCGTTTACTGAAGTACAGTATAGTAAAAAAAAGCAGAATTTTCGGTTTTGAGCTGAAATATAAAAATATATATGAGGGCAAAAATGGAAAATAAGTTTTTAAACTGTTGTTAAGAATGTTTCAAGGATTCAAAAACTTTGTTTTTTCCTAGCATGAAAATTGATTGACTTCTATTCTTTTATAGGTGGAAAAATTACATTTTACACGATAGGCAAAAAAACGTAAAATATTGTATGAAATGTCATATACTACACTTTTTTGCACTATAAATAGAATTTGAATGATGTATTCATGTTGTATTACCATCTACAAATAATATACATGCATCATTTCATGATTTTTGGCCCCACATCGGGCGTCCGTTAGGACCTCTCTTTGGGGGTAGGAATGTTTAAAAAAAAAACTGAGGCGCGAATCACGAAAGTTGTAGGAACAAAATGTGTTTCTTTTTTTAAAAATATATATAATGTGCAAATTTCAGAATAATCGATCAGACCCTCTCTTAAAAACACTGGAAATGCTACGTACAAATGAATAAACAGACGTACCTACGTTTTGAACCGCAAGCAGAATGAATAAAAAATATTATATTAGTTGTTAAAGCCTTACTAGCACTACGACGGTGATTCATGAGAGGAGACAGAAGGGACATGAAGTATGTTGATAGAAACGTGGAACTCATGAACGAGGGGGGGGGGGGATCAGCGCGCGTGAGAACATCAAAACAGGAAAGAAGAGCAAGAGCGGAGCAAAGCATCAACAGCATATGCATGAGAACGGAAGAAAAATGGGCACGGATGACAGGCATCCCGAAGGTCCAGCTAATTGCTAATATAACCTACATAGGTAATCTCCCTGGGGTCGCTGACCCCCATAACACAGGATTAATATTATCATATCCACAAATTTAAGTCTCGTTTCCACAACAAAGACGATATCACGGAGGAAGAAAGAAAGGATATATAGTATGATGATAGACATGTAGAACCCATGCACGAGGGTGTTGCACACAGGATCAACGCGCAAGAGAACGGCAAGTCGGCCGGAAAAGCAGAGGAAGGAAGAACAGATGGAAGAAAGATCAGTAAGAGTACGAGATGAAATGGAAGCAAAGTGAGGGCGAAAGACAGACATCCCGAAGGCTTAGCTAATGGCTAAAGTTACTTACGGGGTCCCCCTGCGGGCGAACCTCGCTACAACATAGGATGGGCGAACCTAAACTATACAAGCCCTATGACCTATAGCCCATAGTATGTCCCTTTAGGACCGTAACATTGGATGGCTGAGCCTAGCTAACAACCACTTTACGGGCTATGCCCCCATACGGAAGTTTACTATTTTTTTATAGTAAAACCTGTTTAGAGGTGGAATCGGCATCGGTATCGGCACTCAATTGGGAATCGGTATCGGCAACTGAGGGTAAATAAGAATCGGCATCGGTTTCGGCACTCAATTGGGAATCGGTATCGGCAACTGAGGGTAAATAAGAATCGGCATCGGTTTCGGCAAAAATTTCGTATCGGCACACCTCTAAATCCAGCACCACACAACTGTGTCAAGACAGGAACCGTTAATAAACGAAGTGTAACTAAGTTCCCAAGACGAAGGAACTTTATTAGAGAGCAGAAGTTTCCGATCACCACAGAGCAGTTGTAGGGAGACAGAAACGAACCACTCCCAAGAGCAGGCGGCATGGAAGGAGCGACGTTGAGGAGCGCAAGAGTTTCATTAGCGCAGGGTGAGCAATTTGCCACCCAATAATAGCGCCACGTGGCACTGGCACTAAAGCTATTGGTGTGGGATTAGGGAGCGATCATGTTACACCTGACCGGCGCCGCAGCGTGCGCT
>LQNS02278091.1:50361744-50374512 GCA_001587735.2 Parhyale hawaiensis | reverse complement strand
GCGCAAGAGTTTCATTAGCGCAGGGTGAGCAATTTGCCACCCAATAATAGCGCCACGTGGCACTGGCACTAAAGCTATTGGTGTGGGATTAGGGAGCGATCATGTTACACCTGACCGGCGCCGCAGCGTGCGCTCCAGGAGCACACAGAAGGCCACGCGTCCATCAATAATGCGGCCATGGCGGTAAAAATCGTAAATCCGCACCGGCGACATTTATGGATCCAAGTCGTTGGACTCGTTAGAGCTCTGTAGTAGACCCAGCCGTTTGAGTACTGATATTCTGGCAGAATTCTTCAACGTAATTTCAGTCTTGGAAGAAGTTTTTTTTAACACTACCTTAACCAGAATGTGGTCTCCGTTGGATAACAAAAGGACAAAGAATACTTGTAACAAAATTGCACAACCTGATTGAAGTAGTGTGAAGGAAATTTTACCAACAATACGGTGCTGTTATTACCGTGAATATTACGAAATCAAGTAAGTGATATCGAGACGGAAGGAAAGGAACAGAGAAACATATATACTTTCACAAGTGACAAGAAGGGCGCGAGGCCCAAACAAAAGCAACTTGCACGGAAGGCGAGTTTCTGAACCGACATTGATACCAAAACTGGCGGCCGCCTCTGACGGTTTGTAGTACGCCCAATTTAGAGGCTTGACATAGGCCAACAAGACATGACTATATAATAATTAGTGATATGACGTCACCAAGAGAGTCGGTCTACTATTGACGAGTTTGAAGCAGTAGGTCGGGCGCCTGCCAGAGCAACATTTATAAAGGAGTGTAGTGACGTCAACCAAAAGAGGCCAGTAATGACGTTCCAGTAAGTCCCGCTCCTCCAACAAGCCGTGCGTCTCGGTACAATATCCCATGGATGTAGTGACGTCACCCAAAAGAGGCCCGAGCAGTGACGAGTGCTGCTTCCCAACTCCATCACTTGGCGGCCTCGCTCATGCAGAGCCTCGCGCCTACGCAAATCACAACTCTGGACAAAAATGCAGGGGTGGACGCGGGCGCGTATGCAAAAATGCTCCGTCAATCTGGCGGAAGACGCAAAACTGCGAAGCCGCGCGCATCTGCGGTCTCTGCAGCAGGAAGCGCTGCGGCGCAACTTTGAGCCGTAAAGAATTTCCGGGCAAGAATAACATGAGGAGGGAGGCTGCTGGCGACGGCTGGCAGTGAGGCGCACTGCCACTGGGTTGCAATTAGAGGTCCAGGCACCGAGAAGTGCGGTAGTCTAAAACCAGTGCGCCTTCCCGAGCTCCGACAGAAAAACTTGCAAGAGACCGCGAAGACAGGCGTTTCCCGTCGGTGCATGGGAAAGCGCGCTGGTTTAATTAAGAACACCGCTGGTTTTCCAGTGGTGGCTAAAATATATATTTTTATAGTGACACACTCGTCGCGATAGACATGGGCACTAATCGAGCTAATACCATACGGAGCCAGTAAAAACTATTGAGAACTTCTTACAGAAATTGAAGGGCAATAACATATATCAGAACTACAATAAAGTGTTCTAGCAATGGCTTCATCAAAAATTGACTATGGAATTTACGGCAGCGATATCTGTTTACTTTAAATTCTCCAAGCTTCAACTTGATGGTTGTGTTGGTAGTCGCCAAGCTGCTATAGCGAAAGAGTGTCTTTCAAGAAAACATCACTAACAATTTGGAAAGAAATTCAATTGCGACACTCATCGTTATGGCTGAAAATTTATCTACTGATCTCAATCAGACGCACACTGCCTGCAAACACACCAAAAAGACTTTCTGGGAAGAACAGCAACAGCTCAATTATTTTCTTCAAACCGAAAGTACAACTACCATGACAGATAAATAAACCTGCAAGACGTAGCTACCTATTTAAATTTCTTATCTAAAAGCAAGCATGAAAGGCTGAGAAAAGTCGACGACAGTACCGAATTGACTATCGCTGACGTATTATGATCTCTTGTACAAAGTACTTTATAGGCAATGTAATTTAATTAAGAAAATGGAAAGATCAAGCATTTTTGTCGACACTCTACACGACATGGCCACGGATCATTCTCATGATAATGCGGGGCAATAAAAATAACAGACCTCTCAGTCTTCATAGATAGCTTACCTTGTACTACTATATTTAGAAGTCCTTACAATTTCGATAACGGCAAGCCTATCGCTTCATTACAGGAAACTGTGTACGAAATACACGAAAGACCGAGGAACATCATCACCGCCACATGGTTTTCTTCGGGGCTAACAGCTTTAGGTCCTTTACTAACAAAAATAAACGCCTCATGAAGAAAAATGAATGCGCTAAATTCAGCTAATTCATGAAGAATATGAGAAAGATTCCCCATAGAGAGCGCGTTTGAGGCCTAATTAACACGTCACTAACATGCCGATACTCGCGCTACAGGCATAACGACCACAAGCTTGGTATCAGTATCGGCACTGAAAGTGGCAGAAGTATATCTACCTACATTTCTGGTAATCTTAGAGCAAGTGCAGCACATGAAATATTGTCATCCAGTAAACAAGCAAATGGAAGTATTTAGGGCTTTGAATACTAGAAGGAGCTGTATAGAAGGTAGGAACAGAGAGCAGCTTTAAACAGACTCATAACGGCACAGTACAAGTGCGCAAAATGCCAGCTAAACGGGAGTGCACAATACACAGTTTTAAGGCAGGTTCACACGATAGTTTAGTGGATTACTGTTGTACTTCACAGCGTTAGCATCCGCTGCTGTGTCAGTTTAAAGTGCAGAACCATGCACAACTCATTGAATTATTCACTGTAAATTTCAAGAAACATCCGAAACTTACTAGTGACACTTACTGCTCTGACACTTTACCAATTTACAGAGTAAATCCTTTAGAAGCAATACAACCAGTTGTTTGCAAGAGACAATCAAACATTGGGATATTTTTCAAGAGAAACATATGCGTGTATTAAGGCGTTTACACACACACGGCGTGGTGGCTACACACGCGGTAATTAATGGAAGAAGTTGGGGACCCGGATGGTCGCCGTCTCAGGTCATAAACGATGCAACTTCGCCATTCGGAGGATC
The DNA here is from genome assembly GCA_001587735.2 of Parhyale hawaiensis. Lineage (NCBI taxonomy): Eukaryota > Metazoa > Arthropoda > Malacostraca > Amphipoda > Hyalidae > Parhyale > Parhyale hawaiensis. The sequence continues at coordinate 50,371,456 of LQNS02278091.1, read as the reverse complement.
GTTTCAACTTTATAAGAAATCGACTCCAACTGCAGTCCTGACTTTTTCTGGACTTCGGCAGTTTGGCTGAAACGCGATGGATAGAGGGAGGAGGAGGGGGGTACCGGCCTGCAGTGGGGAACGGAAAGGTACTGTTGGAGTCTCAGCCTTTGCTCTCAGTGTTGTTCAACACTGTTTCACACTACCGCGGCCCAATTTAACCATTTATTTAATTTAAATGAACTGCATGGAATTAAATGGTAGAAATATAACTGAAATTATTCGAAAAAGCTGAGTCAATTTTGTGCAAAGGTAACAAGCTGCACAGCAAAACTTCCGATTTAAAATTATGCGAGAGCAATTAACCAAATCTTAACTACATCACTTGCATGTAAAATCCGTAAGATATAGTTTCAAATTTCTGTAAAAATAATTGGATTACCCGAAGAACGTTCCCCAGTATCCTCGTTTAAAGACACTCTTTTCCCCCAAATTTCGAACACTGAAAGAGACACACACACACCCCAACGGCTCTGATAGAGAGTGGATCTTCATTTAGTACAAATATCTTTAATACGTTTAGACAAATTCATGACAAAAAAATGAATCGTACGAAAGACAGGTTGGGTCACCGACACAAGCTGCACTCAAGACCCCCATTGCAGGTCTAACAATTGAAATCTAACACGTGACCAAATAGGAGAATCTGTACACCAGAAGCATTTCACAGCGCTGAAATATCTAGTGATATCTAGTACAGACGATCTTTTCTAGGAATAACCAACTTTTTCGTTCTCAAAATACAACGTTTCTGATTCAGTTATTATTAAGGTGACTGACTCGAGTTCTGAGTATGCAGGTACGAGAATAAGTTTGTATTTTGAATACTTTACTTCATATGTGTCTATTGTGTAACGCTCAATATTAGCGTGATATAGGTGTAGCATACGATGAAGAGTTGTCAAAGAGACACTCAAGGACACGCTACTAAGAAAATGTAAGCGGTTCACGCCAAACGTAACTATATATAACCTTCTTAATGTGGCTAGGCTAGTAACGTAGTTAAAACCTTGTCATTGTATCAGTAGAAATAAATCATGGGGAGCACAGTGGATATGACGGAATAAAACTTTAAAACTAGATCAGTTCCACAAATATTCGCAGCACTTTTCTTCGGGTGCACAATAGTGCTGATCGGTACTCGTAATGTGACTAGGCTATATATACAAGTGTAGTAGACCTAACAATATCTAGGCGAAAGCGTTCAGTATTGTCACTTGGAAGATAATCAAAGTCTCGTATGTACCATATTGAACGTAACGCCATCGAAGTATACAGGCAGGTAGCAAAAAAAAAAATCCGCAAAGGTCGTGCGACAACAAACCACACGCTGCAGATGAAGCAAACGTTAACGGCGTGCATGGTCACAAAATTTGGAAGCATCGTACACGGGGAGTCCTTCATGATCTCAGCTCTTACAATGCTGGGTCACCGTGCTAGCGGGGGGAGGGGGCGGCGTCTGTGCACTAGGGTTAAAGTTTTTAAGAGTTTGAAGAAAGACCAGCGTTGGGATCAGTCACGCAGCATTACACCCGATATTTTTGGAAGTGCCGTCCCATTTATGTTCATATCTGGTCGTTATGATTTTTCTTCTGCCTCGCAAAGCAGTAAAAGTGTTGTATCCTCTTTACTACGAGCGTATTCACTCGCGGTCGATAGCTATAATTGCGCTGAACTAGTAAGAACGAATAACTCTCATACGCAAGAAGAGCATAAGGCAAGGAGCCGCAGCACTCAACACACCGCTGCGTGCCTGAGCTAGTATACAGGAGAAGCAGCGCGCACAGCCGATAAAAGTTCGCACGTCGGGCCGTTGCGCTAAGAAAAAGGGAGGCACGGGCAATACAAGTTTTTTAGGGACATGCCGCTACGCCGACAGGATTATTGACTGTACACTTATAGGGAAGTCTGATAAAGTAATGCATGAGTTTCAAAGTTAGTAAGAAGCTTTGCTAGCGCAGCGATCCCAAGCAGCATTGGGACGGAAGTCAAATATTTTATCTCAGCATTTCTGCCGGAAGGTAATGAGTGACGGCGAACTCACATAAATGAGTCCTGTGTCTGAAATATATACAGCACGCGCATCTCCAGCCCTAAACGGCTCGGCTGAACGAATTCGCTCCGCCGTGCGGCACCGGGTAAGAGACGAAACGAAAAGAAAACAGAAGAAAGAAAAGCCCGTGCGGCCGGCCCCTTCCGTGGCTCTCCGCAGGGGTGAAGGTAGGAGTGCCACGGGAAAAGGTCGGCCACCTGGATCGACAGCCCACATCGCGGAACAGAAGAGGAAATACAGTATAGAGAACATACCTAACTTAAGAAACCTTCCCAGCAAGAACTGCGGCCAGTTGCAACAACCTCCGGGGAGAAGGCACTTGGGACCCTTAGGTTCGTGAGACCAAAATATATTGTGGCATGGAAAGGGCCCGGCAGAATATACCCCTGAGAGCAAGTCATGCATGAATAAGAGTCGTTAGATGCAGCACTCTTGACTTTACAAAAACCGAAGATATACCAAGACACATCATCCAGCACTGGAGAATAACCAATCTCAGACGACACCACAGGGGCCTGTAAGGATATCACAGGCACCTGATTACGGGTGTGCCGATTAATCGGCATCGACAAAAATCGGCACTCTTTGGGGTATCGGCATCGGTAAGATTCGGCCCTTTTGGGGGCTGAAATCTGTATCAGCATTTTTTTTTTAGCTTTTGCCGATGCTGATTCTTTGGGCAAATTGACTTGCACTGGTCATAAGACAACCCAGTTTCAAGGAGCATCCTGGTTTTTTCAAAATTTTTTTATTTGTTGACCGAAAGTTCTGAAAGTTTTGCGCAATATAAGTATTTTTGAAAAAGAAACGCATTTTGACCCTACAACTTTTTTTATTCAGGCCTTAGATAATGGGGAACATATATAAAAATTTATGTATATTTTTTTGGAAATTTCACCAAAAATATAGAACTCAATGACAATTCATGTTCGAGAATAAACAATGACAGTTTTGGAATCCTTAAAATATTCCTAACAAAACTACATATTTAGCCGCATTTGCCATTTACTATTTTGTTTTCTTTTGATATAAGATTTTTGATTGCTCGCTGAAATATAGTAGAAAAAGCAAAATTTTTGGTTTTGAGGGCAAAAATGGAAAATTGGCCCTATAGTTTTCTTAGGAATGTTTGACAAATTCTAAAACTGTGCCAATTTTTACTTTAGTTCAGCAAGAGACTTTCAACATTTAGATCTTATACATATAAATGCATCTATAGGTAAAGAACATATTACAAGACGTCTTTTACGAAAGATATTTTGCTCACAAATGCTTAGTTTTCAAGATATTTGACTTGGACGTCCCCATTGTTTTCCTATGGGAGAAAATACCCGGCGATCCCAGAGGAACCTAAACTCAGTTAAATATGCCCATAAACTGCATTTTTACCCAAAATATATTTAATATACACGTAACTCTAAAGTTCAGTTCGGGGATAAGGGTATTACTTAAACTGGCGTAAATGAACCTATCCTAGGTTAAGTTAAAAAACCTATTTAAAAGGTTTTCCATTGCACTGTGCTATTGCCGAGTACTTCCTACCATAGGAAAACAATAGGAACTTCAACATCAAACATCTTAAAAACTAAGCATTTGCGAGTAATACGCCATTCCTAAAAACGTCTTAAAATGTGTCCTTTTACCTATATTTAAGACAAAATGTTGAAAATCTCTCGCTGAACTTGAGCATAAATTGGCGTTTCTTTCCTAGCATGAAAACTCACTGCCTTCCATTTATTTTTAGGCGGAAAAATCAGATTTTACACGATAGGCAAAAAAGAAAAAACATAAAATTTTGTGGTGAAATGTCATAAAATGCACTCTTTTTGCCCAATTGACCCCCCATAGGACCCCTCTTTGGGGTTCTAGGGTCCAAAACCCAATAAAATTTTAGGATGCATACAAGACTTTCCATTTTTTTATTGAGGACCGATAGTTATGATATTTGCTCAGAATATCTATTTTTGAAAAAGAAACATTTTGCTTTTACTGCCAGAATTTTTTTTTATTTAGGCCTTAGTTTAAGAGAAAATGGGATATTGTCTAATAAAACTAAAATCCTAGAAGGCTCTCTTACTTACTTTTCCAAAATACATATATTTATATATTTCCCATCAAAAGTGTGGGCGCAAAATGTGTTTCTTTTCCAAAAACACATATAGATACTATGCGATTTTCACAACAATTGGTCTACAAATGAAAAAGTTATCACAAGGCGAGTTCTAGTTTGACCTCCTCCCCCTTTGTGAAGACTGATGAGAAGTGGAATCGGCAACTAAGGGCAAAAAAGAACCGGCGTCGGTATCGGCACACCCCTCCACCTGATATATATCATGCAAGTAACTCAGTTTTTTTAGCAACACGGGCAGAACCGACACACCAAAAGGTGATAGGCTAGGCCTTAGGCCTACCTCTCTTCTGAGTGCAACACCCACTGGTGGTAGGCATACCTACGAACCCGTTGCTCAGACGCATAGACCAGCCGTGCCGGACGAGAACGGACAAAGTATCCATCGTAACAATCAGTGAGTGCAATCGTCGCTTTCAATGGGAACTGACTAGAGGACTTTAAATGCTTAAGGTTAGCGCTGTCATCGTCGGTTCTCTAATACGAGATAAAAAGTAACGTACAAAAACAACAATTAACTAGGAAGCACATTAGGCAATCTCGCATATCCCACATCATGAAGAGGATCAACAAATGCGAGCAGTTACGGGACATGCAAGACGCTCAATAATAGATTTTACTGAGTCTGTTTGTCTACCATAAACTGATCAATTGTAGCATGTAAAAATTCAATGTAGGATTTTATTGGTTTGGCTAGTCATAGACTCATCTGCCTCAAAAGCATCAGTTGAATAGTATAGAACCGTAGATTTCGGGATTTCACTGTGTGTTTCAACACCCGAAAAAATCAGTACTCACCGGCAGACACGCACGGCACATCTCCTCTGGAGCGGTAGTGGATGGGTGTATCCAGTGGCTGGGAGCTCGTCACCCAGTTACGTGCGATCTGAGGGCAGTGAGCGTGCCCAGCATTGGAGCGCGGCATACATTGAACAAAACCGCAGGCGGCGAACCCATCGTCATCGACAGGGAATCACCACGAATTAAAATACAAAGTCAGAAAAAAGGAGGAAAAATTGCCACGCCAAAAAAATAACCACATTACACGCACCCAGTGTAGCATTTTTCATGTTTCTTGGATTAACAAGTCTCCGAATTTTGCAATTTCTTCAGGCAAACTATCAACGAGTCCTTTTCAAGGCAAAAAATTTTGGGCCAGGTCAACTAAAATTCAAAGCACGCATTAATTTAAGAAAAATGAAAACTTCGAACCGTGATGGGCCGTATTTTGATCAATACAGGGAAGCACAGAAAGAAAGCATATTGAGACCCGCAATAGCAGCAGACTAAAGTTTCTGAAATTGACTCTCACGTCCGCTGGTTCAAACGTCGTTCTCAGCTAGGCAAGTTCTTCGCGGCGCTTGACGTGATCAGTCAGCATCCGGTCTGCGTACTGCTGTGGGTTTACTGACCTTTGCCAGTAATGGTGTGAATCGGGGGGCGCAGATTGTCGTATGGAGTCTTCCGCAACTGGCGCCATAGCTCTACACCACGGGTCACGTAACTACGGCCCGAGACGTCATTTCATCCGGCCCGCCGACGGTACTCGAGTTTGCTGGATAAAACGTATGAAACACTGACATTGTGATACAAGTTACATAAAATGTTTAAAAATCCAGTAGACCTTTGCTCTCTTAAACTCTCTGGAGCAATATGAGCTTTAAATCTACAATTTTCAGTAATAAATATTGTATGGTTAGTTGGTTACTGCAACCGATCGGCTCTGCTGTGAACTCTATCGGCGGACATTCACGTATTCGCCGTTTACTCCAGGCTTTTCTTGAATAAATTGTATCTGAGTTCTGTGACTTGCTCTAATACACAACAGTGAAGTGGCTGAGCAGCGGTAAAGTCCTGTTTCGTTTGTACGAGCTCCAAACAAAATATAAAGTGTTCATCACAGAAAAATACAAAGTCGATCCACATCTGTCACAAATTCAGATGCACTTGGCGGTCAAAGTTATCATTTTTTGACATCACATCACGCATGAATGAACTGAACCTGAAATTTGAGGGAAACGCGAACCTCGCTTGGGATTTCCACAGCATCATCAAAAGATTTTAGAGGTAACTTTTTGTTAGAAGTACAGCTGGAAAGAACAAAACCCCTCTCACTTTTAATGTTTCAAAGAGTTTTGTGCTACAACCTCTGAAAATATCAACATTGATTTTCCGAAAAAGATTTTCATGACTTGAAGAAGCACTTTTTGGAGAGATATTCAGATCTTGACAGCAACGAGAGTAATATTTTTGGTTCCAAAATCCATTTGATTGCAACCAGTCATTCTACAGTGTGTTACCTTTGATTATGAAAATACAATTTTCTTACTTTACTTTTCAAGATAAGTGTCTAACTTTGAAATATAAAAATTAACTAAATGTATGGCTGCGTTGCAAACATAAACAGCACTTGTAAAATAAATACTTAGTCATTTCCTAAGTTTATCATACAATTTGCTTATTTACGAGTTTTTTACTGTTACCTCAGATTATACAACAAGTTAATAAAAACGTCATAAAGAGGAAATGGATACAAGTGAACAGGAATATTTTTATTAAACGTCCAAAACCAAGAAATTATAACCAAAAACAATTCATTAAACACTGAATAAGTGTTCAGTGGTGGTGAGCAAAAAAGTTAATCTTGAAAATGGCAACCTCCATATTTCATGATTTTTATCAGGCGATTATCAACAGACTTTGACAGGCTTGATATTTCAGATGGTGGAATAGAATCTGCAGCTATTTTTACTGCATTCCACAGGCTTACTTTGCTCGAAAACTGCCGACCACCTTCATAGGCCTTTTTGACCCCTGCCCAGAGGTTCTCAATGGGATTTAATTCGGGCTATTCGCTGGCCAGGTCATAATACTTTTGATTTAAATCCTCCAACCGCAAGCCAGTTAGCAGTGTACCGAGCTCGGTGTGAGGGAGCGTTATCGTGCTGAAATACCAATCTGAACCTGCTTGCGATATTCTGGTCATTAAGCCATGGAATCAAGTTAGCTTCAAGAAACTGGCAGCACCTTTCAGCATTCAGTTTAACTCCTTCTGCCACTTCAACTGGACTAATAAGGGTGCCACCTACTATCCCGGCGCAAAACATTACACCTCCACCAACTTGTTGACGCTTAAGCCGTGTCTGTTGAGGTCTGTCATGGAGGACCCATCCAGACGCCCATCCATCTGGACCATCAAGAGTGGCTTTGCATTCGTCAGTAAATATGACATTGGAGAAATCAGTTTTCATGTTCTCTTCAGCCCATTTGACCCTATTACCTTTATACCTTTTTGATGGAAGTGGTCGTTTAATTGCCTTTTTCATTTTCTCTAGCTTTTTCAGGACCTCACATCTTGTGTTTCTGCTTAGTATTGGGGCTCCAGCGTCTTCAAATATCGCCTTACTTGTAGAAAGTTGTTTTCTAGCCATAGAATCCTTCTAGTTTCGCATATCCCCAACAGTCAATTTCCTCGTATAGGCTCTATCCGGAGTTTTCCAGTTGACCTTACCTTCAATTGCATAATCTTAATTGTTCGGTGATCACGCAGTAATTCCTAGAAAACTTCGAGGGTTGTCTCACCAGAAGCCAATAACAAAGGCACTTTGGTCTTTTCTTCACTGGTTAGACTGCTTTTCTTTCCCATGTTGACTAGAGAGTGATGTTGCATAATCTGGCGTAACAGCAGAGCCACGTGCGAGAAGCAAATGTTGCCGAAACGTGGAAAATGGTTGCCTTTTATTTTTCTATAATTGTTTTTATAGTTACAACATACCTGTACACTAATTTGCTATTAACATTTTAAATGTTTGACACTTATCTTGAAAAACAAGTAAAAAAAATTACATTGGCATAATCAAAGGTAACGTACTGTAATGTGCCAGTAGAGCTGTGGCTAAAAACCAATGAATTACAAGCCAATGATTTGTAAAGGGAAAAACAAAGAGAAGGAGTATATACTTATAGAATTCTAACGCTGTTTGCCAGATGTTGAAATTACATAATTGAAAAGAGCTGCCGCTCGTATGGCATAAGTGTGAACAAACATATTTTAAACATGGGAATGGTGAAGCATGTGAAGTCATCATATCAACGAGATTGGCATTTGAAAACAATTCTCTTGATTGGATGCAGCAATTCTAAAGCAAACATTAACGATATCTTGAAGACCAAGAGCGAGTTTCACAATTCTCATTACCCTGTTTTTTTCTGTTCATTTAATTTGATTCAGATACGTGCACACTACATTGGCCGTATGTATAACGGTCTTCTTATAGGATGCTTTTCAGTAAAAAAAAAAACAACATTCCTGTCTTAGCTATTTTTTAAAGCGTTGCCACTCACTGACGCTGATTTCTTTGCTCTGTATATTATTTTCTTTCCAAGCATAGCCACTCACTCATGTCTCTACAAATAGATTCCTATGCGTTATTTTTTTTTTCTTCAGACCTTTCATTTTGGCTCACATATATTAAGCCCAATGATTGTCCGGCCCGCGGACGTCATTCTTGCAGTTATCCGGCCCTCGATGAAAAAAGTTTGGTGACCCCTGCTCTAGACCATCTGTGGTCGACTGCAGCTGTATGCTACTCTTTGGCCTGTAGGCCTATATCTACAGCACAAACCAGTGCGTGTGGATTTCCCAGTTGAGCTACGGTCAAGTTGACTTTACCTTTATTAGAAAAAGCATATACAATATTTACAGCCACGTTTCAACCAATTCCATTCCTAGGAACGATATGGTCGACGCACCGAGACCCTACTTCCCAGACTGCGCTACTGTTGCCCATTACAACTGAACGCAAGAAATGCACTCACCTTTGTGAAGTTTCGGAAGGTGCGAGGAGATCCGATGCTGTGGACGGAGTCCGTGAACGCTACAGCGAACACCCGATCCTCGAAGTCGTCATTAAAATGTCGGAACTGGGAGAGAAAAGAAAAAGAAAACAATCACTTGAGTTTGTTGGTTACAACGGGTAGCTAGTTTACGCCTCCGTTGCTAATACAAATGCAATCTCGCAGAGGAAGAAGAGGACGCATAGTGTGTCTAAAGAAAAGAATAAAGCAATATTAGTAAGAGTACGAAAATGGAAAGAAGCAAAATGGGCTCGAAGACGTCTACAAGGACTCGCTATGTGCTAAGGTAACCTACAGGGTCCCCCTCTGGCGTCTAGAGTCACTGCTTGCCATACCTTAGGTTGGGCGGACGTACATAACCCTATGGCCCATCCTATGCACCCTGAGGAAGCAATTACAGTTTGTTTACCAAGCGGTTAAATACATGGCTGCTAGCGTGGTCAAAACTAAGTCGTATGGCAAACAGGCATAGCCCACTTCAAGAAGAACAAAGGCGTTCATAAAGTTGAACGTGCCCGACATTAGCGACAAATACGAAGGTATTACGCTAATCATGAACGACTCCACAAAGACAGCAAAAGATACATCACGTCACTAAACCCAATTATTCATTTGCTATTTACGCACACACATTT
>LQNS02278091.1:50253087-50263675 GCA_001587735.2 Parhyale hawaiensis | reverse complement strand
TAAGATTGAGAATCGTACAATTTTTGGGAGCCCAACGAGATAGAATCTGAAACTGGCTCGATCCATCCGAATCGGTAAATCTGTTAATGAATAGACATAGCTAGTATAAAGAGGTAACGGACAAGCTGGAGGAAGTGTTTTCAGTATGTTTAGATAAATCACAAAAAGGGCAGCAGGAGTGGGTACGGTATGTAGAGACAATTTACGCATGACAAGAGGTATCAGAAAGTAGGGTTGCGGAGTTGAAGTTGGAGTCAGACATTTTTGAAAGTAAGAAGTAGGAGTTACAATTTGTACAGTAGCTGGAAAAAAAATAAATTACCCTGTGCTGCAAAAACAAAGTTTTCGCATAATTCGCCAATAACTTTTTTCGTATCCCCTCCATATGAGAGGAGAGAGAGGAGGGTGGTACAGTATGACGTGTGTTACTCCACCCTTGCACCACATACAAATCCCCGCTACACAGTCTGTGATCTATCAGATCTCGAGCAGAGTACATGTAGGCTATGTTGCGCTAGACCACGGACCTCTACTTTCTTCCCTTTTCACTTATTTTGGCACTGTCGTGGTTTCGACGGATCCTTAATTTTAAGTAATGTATATTTTCCGCCGTGCCCGAAGCACGTGCATTCAACAGCAATGTTGTGTCCCACGCCTTCGCGACCGTTACCCCGCTTGCCGTCCGCAGCTCCTGTAATCCGAGCCCTACGCTCTCGGGTTTCACTACTTTAGCTCATTTTTGGCTGTGGGAGTCCAACGTCCCACCCGCAAGGCCGGGGTTCGCGCTCTTGTCTTTCGTTTCAACTGCATCGCTAGCTTCTGCTCTTCCAATCCCAGCTGCTGTAATCCAAGCCCTGCGCTCCCGGGTTTCATTGCTCGCAGTTGCTTTAGCTCATTTTTCGCTTGAGGATGTCCAGTGTCCTGATCGCAAGTAGCTACTATTAGGCTGAGCTCCGGGCTCGAGTCTTGTGGTGCCTTCTCACGTTTCCAGACATTCTTTCGCTCCTCTGCGCATATTTGAAAAAGCCCGCGCTCGCGCTCTCTCATGCGTCTCGATTTTCGCAACAATCGTGACCGCCCATCTGGGAGGCCGGCCGGTGAGCTTAGGCTTTAAAGAGCAACTGCCAGTGGCATGCTGCGTCAGCCTAGTACCAGCTCTCTCAATGCGTAGCCTCCAGACTTGAAGTGAGTGTTGCAGCATCTTGGCCTGCCTCTTGAAGATTCCTGCTTATAACTAATCGTTGTCAAACCGTCTGTCAGATTTCAATGTATATGCGTGATTTCCGCTAGCGCCGAAATTATGTAACTTTGTGATTTTGCTACATTTACTGTCTTTTCATGATCTCAGCATTGAACTGCATTTCTGCTTTCTAGTATTTGCGTATAATGCACGTTTTCATTTGATGTTAGTCTACAACGCAGATCATCTGTATATATTCACTGTAGCACAGTCGTTAATTAACCGTATTTCTCTGTGCAGCTCACTCTATCTACTGTATCTATCCATCTGTAAGAAGATATGGATCAAAGAAGGGTGTCGGGTTCCTAAGGCGTCTTCTTCAATCCTCTTGCATCTCACTGCGCATGCAGCGACAGGCACCATACGAAAAGCCACCACGGCATCACAATGGGCCGGAAGAAGCTTAGCATTGAAGAAAAGACGCGGGCCTTCACCTTAATGGACCAGGGAGTGCCGGTAAATTGCGTAGCTGTCAAACTGTATGTCAGGCGAGTGTCCCCCTTCAAACTTAAAAAATCAGCTGCCACACTCTCTGCCGGGACCATACCGCCATGCAAATTGGGATGTGGGTTCAAGAGAAAGACAACACATTGTCAGTCTTTGCTGTTGTCTTTCTCTTGCACCCACATCCCCCTTTGCGTAGAGGTATGGTTCCGTGTGGGAGTGCGGCAGCTGATTTTTCAAGCTTGAAGAATGACACTCGGCTAACATACATTTCGACAGCTACGCGGTTAACCGACACTCCCCGTTGATTAGGATAAAGGCTCGAGTCTTTTCATCAATGGTAAGCTTCTTCCAACCCATTGTGACGCCGCTGTTGTTTAGCTATGGCGCCAAAAAAGTGACAGCGTGAAAAGGTAGAAAAGTAGAGGTCCTGGACCAGTGCAACGTATATGTACTCTGCTCCAGCTCTGAGAGATCACTGACTGCGTAGCGGAGATTTGTGTGCGCTGCNGGGGGGGGGGGGGGGGGGGGGGATGGAGCAACATACGTCATACTACCCTCCTCTCATATCCCGGGGAAAGCGAAAACAAAGTTATTGGCGAATTATGCGAAAACTTTGTTTTTGCGGGACAGGGGTAAACTTTGTTTTTGTGGCCACTGTGAAGAAGGCTTATGCTTTTATACAAGGAGATAGAGAGCAGCTAGCTAGAACAGTTCGAGTCGGACGTTATCCATCCATCTCCACACTATTACGAGCACGAGAATAGTTCCAAAAGTAATGCATCTTATTTTTTATTCGCCCGACGGGATCCGAGGGGATTGCAAATTTCACTGTTATGATGAGATGAGGGAACTTGTGCCCTCATAAGCTGAAAATTTCATTTTTCTGTTGCAGATATTGACGGTGTGACAATTTTTGGCAGGTGAGCAATCTCTACATGGGCGTGCGTCAGATGCAGAGCTGTGTCACTGAATCCCTTCATCCACAAAATATTGAAGCAATCAACATTCACGGGCGCCCAGTGCAATACAACAACAAACCACACAAAAGTTCGCAGACTAGGGGATACGTAACAGTTTGACTGGACCGTGCTGTTTGGTCATAAAAACCAACGCAGTGCAACACAATGCCGTCAAGCACGTGACCATACTTGTGTTCACACAAGCGCCGAAGTTACAGCAGCTACGTAGCACAAAATACGACGCTATACGATCCGTAGCTATACTTTGCACGTCTACGTGCGGTTCGTACATCTAGAATCGCCAAATATAGGTACAGTTGCAATAGGTCGAGTGGCAGGAATGCCAGATGTGCCGTGTACCGATACGGCTAATTTAATATCATGAGGGGAGTCCATGTCTACTAGAGTACTCGCACTATGGATAGTTGCATCACAACGCATAGTTCTCCAATCATGCACTAGAGTTCGGGTAAGGTTATGTATCGAGAAGTAGTGTTCGGGTAGTAATGACACTAGCTGCAGTTTTACTATATTATTATTCAGAGCAGTGAACACAGAGTACAAGTACAAGAAAACAAGGGAGCTACAATGTATGAGAGCTCAATGGTAAATGCTTAAGGCGAGAACTTAGATAAGGTAGCTACTACTGTTGATATCAGTTACAGGAGCGTAGTGCTCAAAGTGAGAACTCAGTGAAAATACTCCTGTTTGTATCAGTTCAGGATAGTAAATGCTGCCGATGAAGCGCGGTAGGTATGAGTTATATAGGATAATGTACAGAAGGGCGTGGTAAGTCATGCCCGTACAATGCTCCCGCAATGCCCTGCACTGCCGGCACCGGCCGTACCACAAGTCAGCAAATAAACTCACCTCTCGCGGTTCTGCTTACTGCTCCACGCCCTCCAAAACACCCCTCACCTCTCCTTCGACGTCCTCGTCCAGAGATGCTGCTGCGCAGTTCGCAAACTGCCTTTAAACGTACAAACACACGCGAGTTACTCCAAACTTTCGCCAAATACCTTAAATTTAAGGCAATCAGGAGGCATAACCTCTAGTTTCTTATTAAACTAAGTCTCATAGGTACTCATCCAGATACGCAGGACGCCGTCGCTCCCTCTGCGACCGCCTCAATGGCACTGGTTCATTGAGGGTATCACCAGCAGCCTCTTCGTTACCACCTTCATCAGCGTGAGGCTCACCAAGCTGGGCCCTAATCCAGTCCAGACGTACCGACTACCGGGCACTGTACAGCATGCGAGTGGCCGGGGTTTCCTCCAGACAACCGAATACGCTCCCTATGTCGTCGATAATGTCACCACCTAGGAGACTATCAGCGCCAAGGTTCCCAAACTACGTCATCACGAGTGCAGTCACCACAAAACAGTGCCTCTGCAGCCCAACAACACGTCAGTGCTTCTCCTCATAGGAAGTCCTGCCATCTGAGGTTACCAACGGCCTCCCCCGCCTGAGGTGTTGTCCCACCTCCACCCGTGGACACAACAAAACAGTCCGCTCGCTCCGTGAGTCCACTAGACACCAGAACCAACGTCCGTTAAATAGCGCACGAACAACTAGCAACAGAGAGATCCCAGACCGCCCCGCAACACACGCGCTCCGCCCTGGGCCTCCATCTCTGAAGGAGGCGACGTCATGCTCTTCCCCAGAAAGAGAAGAATCAATAAGCCCGGCTTACTCGGTTTCTATTTCGGAGGCCGCGCCGCCCAGACTGGCGCCCTCCGCAGGGAAAACCAACCCAATACCAGCGGCCGTAGCGGTTGATTCAAACGCTACTGCTAAGGGACAGTCCCTGGCAAAATGTCCGGCTTCCCGGACAAAATGCCCGGCTTCCCGGGCAAAATGCCCAGGCTTACCGGACAAAATGCCCAGGCTTACCGGACAAAATGCCCAAGCTTCCCGGACAAAATGCCCAGGCTTCCCGGGCAAAATGCCCAGGCTTCCCCCACATAGCAGGCCGCCCTCCCACAAGAGAGTGCCTTCTCGGACACCCTATCAGCGGGCGCCACAACACTATGCTTACGTGAGCACACCTTCACCCGATGTGCAACACGGCAGCGGTAGCAACCGCCCTGCTTCTCGGAAATAGTAGTTTGCTGCGGGCCTTTCCTTTCGGCTCCGCCCATCAACAGCCCTCCATGCGAACAGTCATGCACCTTTAACACAATCTTATCGCATGCAGCAGTGTACGGTATGTGTTCTCACGGGCAACCGCCTAGTCATTTGGGACACCTTCGTAGAACTTGACCCGAAAGGCCATGTCCCCAGACTTCAACCGTAACATCACAGCCAGACACTAGAAGAAGTCCAGGTACACGTCCACGAACCCGTCAGCTCTAAACTGAAGGTCGGTGAACCGCCTTCAGTTCTCGGACCTGCCGAAGCAATGCATATTCTGGCACCAGAGAACTCGTAACCACTTCCCATTGGGAAACATCGCTGACAGTCATACATTGCCGTCGAAAATGAAGCCAATAATGTCGGCCGGAGTCATATGATGCAATTGGCAGCGCCTCTCCAGGTCTGCCAGGCATGCAAGCACATCGACCAACGCTAGTCAACTTAGTAACTGCCTAGCAACCCGAACAAAAATCGACCCCAGCGCCTGAGTCAGGATGTTAGCCAATGCACCAACAACCATGAGTAAGCCCTGCGTACTTTAGACCGATGATGACGGCCCCGGACCATCAGCACCAGCCAACTTAGCCGTCTCGGCTGCCGCAGCCTCCTCCGCCAGCATCTTGCCAACCAATAATGACTAGGTAGCTACTACAATGACTGGAATCACTAGATAGCATGTCTGGTGATAAAAATCAACACAGTGTAACACACTGCCATCACGCACGTGACCGTGCTTGTGCTCACCGAACACAAGCGTTGCAGATGCAGCTGCTACATAGCCCAAAATGAATGCTCTTGCAATGCCCAGCACTGCCGGCACAGACCGTGCCACAAGTCAGCAAATAGACTCACCTCTCGAGGTTTTTGCTTACCGTGCTGCCTCTCCACAACACCTCTGATAGGCTACCTAAGCCTCTCCTTCGACATCCTCGTGCAAGCGTCTCTCCTCCGACGATACCGCGTAGTTCATAAACTGCCTCGAAATCAGAGTTGCCGAGTCGGATAGCTCAAGGTCCGACTCCGACTCCTGGCCCTCCAGAATTTCTGACTCCAACTCCGATTCCTCGAGATTTTCCGACTCCAACTCCGAGTCCTTGAGATTTTCTGATTTCAACTCCTTGGTCCAACAAGTAGAGATTTGATGTAAACATTAAACATGTTTAAATAATTTTTGCTCGTATACACACATATGTATTAACCCTTTGCCTCCTGAAATTCAGATAACATTTTTTCACTTTTTTTTGTTAAATTTATGAAAAATAGGTTAGTTAAACACATATTTGAGAAAAAATTAGTCTTTCTTGCAAAAAACAGTATTTTCTTGCATCGGCTGCTACAGATGCCGTCAGTGTCTTGGGTTATTTACATGATGCATAGCTTTTGTATAGGGAAAAATAGAGACTGGCATCTGATGATGCCGTCAGGAGGCGAAGGGTTAAGATCCAGATGCTAGGAGTATTGTACATAAACAATATTTTGCTTCATTTAGGACATTAAATTGAGGATATTAAAAAAATATTGGGTAGAATTTTCACGCCTGGTACATTTTGAGAGGGGGACACAGGGAGGGGCAAAATTATCGATTGTGAAACGATTGCTTAAACTTTGCACAGTATGTGTATTTTTAAAAAAGAAACACATTTTTCTCCGACAAAGTTTTTGACTTAGGCGTTAGTTTTTGAGATAATGGGAAATATATGAATGTGTGTATTTTTTTAAATTTCAAAAGAATAGAACTCAATGAGTTTTCATGCTACAATAAATACAATGACAGTCTTGGAATCATTGAAACATTTTTAACAAAACTACAGAGCTGGACTCTCTATTTTCTATTCCGTTTGATTGCTAACTAAAATGTATCAATAAAAAAAATTGGTTTTGAGCTGTGTTACAAAAAAATTATGAGGGCAAAAATTGAAACTCCAGCTCTACAGTTTTGTAAGGAATATTTCAAGGAATCCAACACTGTCATTGTTTCTTTCTAGCATGATAACTCATTGAGTTCTATTCTTTCGAAACTTAGAAAAAAATGCATATATTTTAAATAAATTTCCCGTTATCTCAAAAATTAAGGCCTAAATCAAAAAAAGTTGTATGAGCAAAATGTATTTTTTACAAAAATACAGAACATAAACTGTGAAAATTTCAGAACAATCGGTTTTAAATCGATCATTTAGCCCCCCATGCTCACCTCACAAACCATAGATACCAGGTGCGAAAGTTCTACCCAACATTTTCTCAATGTCTTCATCATACGGAATAGGAAAATACATGGTAGCTACAGCTGTAAAAGAGAAATGCACAAAAAAGTCCAGATTTAGAAAATATTTCAATATTTTTTAAAACTTGAGACTGAAAATCCTGAATTGATCGATAATTTTTTTATAAATGGGATTCCGGAGTTGGAGTTGGGCAAAAAATGCCAACTCCGACGCCCAGAGCAAGTGAGATTCCGACTCCCACTCAAATCCTCCGACACCGGCCGACTTTGACATCAACTCCGCAACTCTGCTCAAAATGCGAATTATATTCCTGGTTTTATCACTGCACCCACGTCATACAACATGATCTAAGCAGTAAGACTCAGTTTATTATATCGCATGAGTATATACCATTTATCGCATCAGTATATATATATGAATGTTTTACCTCAGCATTCCTGCTGGAAAATTACAGTTGGTTGTATGTGCTACCACTGGAGGAAAAAAACGTGCAGATGATAGAAGAAGACACTTGAGTGGACGGCCCCTTTCATGGCCTTCTACACGAGATATGATTAGAGATATCCCGCACACTAGGTCGACTATCTCGATCAACAGCCCACCTCACGGAACAGAAAATGAAAAATGAAGAACCTACTTAACTTTACAAAACTAACCTCATCAGCAGTGACCAGCTGCAATATCCTCCGTTCAGCATGCACATGGGACCCCTAGGTTCATCAGGCCCAAACATATTGTACCAGGGAAAGAGCCCGCCAGAATATATCCCAGAGGACTGGGTGAATGCAAAACAGATCATTTAGGCACAGTCACATATCCGCTCAACGCCACTCCGCAATTAAAAGAATCGAAAAGCAATGACACGGCACCAGCTGGCTCACAATTTACTCTAAACCCTCGCCAAATACCCTCGATTTCAGGTAATCAGGAGGCAAGACTCACCCACCACATAGCCTCGACCTGGCACAAACTTCCACTTGTTAATACCTCTGAAAGATGCATTATGTGCGCAGCCTTTCCCCAACAACGTTGTAACTGCAGTAGTTGTAGTAGTAGGTATAAGAAAGTTTAAGCCTCCCTAAATAAGTACTAAGCTTTTTCTAAGTGAGGAAAAGGAAGGGACATTTAGTATGTCGGTAGAAATGGGAAACCCATGCACGAAGGTGTTCTGAAACAGGATCAATGCGCATGGGAACAGCAATTCAGGAAAGAAGAGGAAGATCAGAATAAAGCATGAGCAAGTAGGAGTATGAAAATGGAAGAAAGCAAAGTGGACACGAAAGACAATATCCTAGCTCACAGCTAAAGTAACCTACACGAGCCCCCTGGGATCGCTGCGCCCATAACATAGGATGGGCAAGCCTAACTAACCTAACCCTATGGCCCATCCTATGCCTCCTGAGGGGCGTAACTGCGGCCCTGATAAAATGAACGGCCTTGGCATGCCCTAACTTTCACGATCGAGGCTATCATTCATCATTGGTTAAAGTGCACAAAGAATTGTGACCAGTGACGACACAGAAAAATAAATTCTAGTGCACTAATGGTTACTTGTTTGAATGGTACCCCTTTAGTCTTCATAGCTCTTCAACTTTTTGAGTTGAAAAAAAAAAAAAAAAAAATAGGAGGCATTACTTTTGGATCGACCCTCATGAATACAAAGCTATAGCTACCTACTCAATATGTACTCATTTTCAGGATTTCAAAAGGCTTCTGTAGTCTTCAAATCGATCACTTAGTAATTTTTTTTATAACTACGATGAAATTATAAATCCTATTCTTTCCCAAAACATCAACAATCAAGCGTACTAGCAAAATCAGCACTTCTGTGTAAAGGTAAGGTAGGTAGGTAGTACATCAACTATCTAAAGCTCTAAGTTCTATACAATTAACACTACCTACAGCCACAGGAGGAGGATGCAAGAAACTCACTTAGCAATGCATTGTGCTACATGCTTCTGCATGGTACAAGGTAAGACATGAGTTATGTACCCCAACTGCGAGATCCACAGGTAATAGTTTTCCTAGCAGATATACTTATATAAAACCACTGGGAGAAGTACAGGGCTGCACTTGCTGACCACACATTACCCTTCAACCATCCCCATTTCTGGTTGGGATGTACACCGCCACAACAGCATGTGAACTTCGGAAATGCTGACTCAGCAAGACCATCACTGCAAAACCTCACCTGTCTGACAGACCAGCTTGATAAAGACCCCACCCCCTTCCTGCACCTGTTGCATCTGAGAGTCTGTCTGACTTATACTAACACTCTGCCAGTGCATTAACTTTGGCACTACCTACCTATATACATCATTGCACTGCTGAGGAACTGCAAGCCGCCAAAGTGAAAAAATATTTTAGAATGAGCATAGCAGACAGAACTGCAACAGCAGTAACATTACAGCTAGAGGGATGAAACAGTGAAGTGTCAAAAATAACTTGCAAACTATTCAAGATAGCTATCTATAAGCTACCCTCTGTAACAACTAACAACACTGGTTTGCAAGCTGAGTTGCAACAGATTCTGTAAAATTATTAACCTAACTAACCTTTGAATTGATAGCCAAAGCCCTTCAAGGAATTAGGAAATGAGAAATCAATGTCCTCCGTTGGTTCCTCTGCATGATTGGCCATCTTGTGTTCCTGCACAGTCAACAAAATACATGAGACATCTTCTGATTAGCTCATTTCAATTCACTGTAAGAAGAGAAATAAATTAGCTAGTTAAATAGCTAGCTAGTAGGTAGTACTATATACAGTAGCCCATAACCAAGGGACAACTTTCCAAAATTTTATAACTTTGCTTCTACTGATCACACATACCTCATCTTCTGATAGTTAATAGTCCTTCTTAAGATGTTTATCAATGTGTAAAAATTTGAATCAGGTGTAAGAGATAATAAGAAATTTAGGAGTGTAAAACTTTTAATTTGGAACGTCCAAAACTAAGGGACAAATGTGTAGAAAAACAATAAACTGCACACATAAACCAAACTGCTTCATTTCCAGAGATGAAAAGCTTTTCACTGTATATTCGTAGACATTGCAGCAGTGGACTTCATGGCACCACGTCAATAAGTAGATAACTCTTTAGGATGTTATTAAGTTCCACATGTAAAATTTTACTATTTGAGATATTTCAGATCGGGTAAGCCATTCAAAAAGTGTTGTGGGTAGAATTTTGATGTCTTATAATGAAACTGGCTGCACCGCTAGTCCTAAAAACCGACAGACTCTGCAAAACTTCAGCTAGAGAGAACAGGCTCATACACAGCATGGCACTGAAGGACCATTTCAAGTCTTCAGCAGAAATAGGCAAGGTAATGAATGACACATGTGAAATGTGTCACGGCAGACTGTCTCCAGACGACTACAAGAAGTAAGCTTATTTGCACAAAGCCCACAGAAGAAACCACTTGTAAGATTGGATAGAGTGTTGCAACGAATTTTTCTCAGTGGCTCGCGAAGACAGAACACCTTCTGTCGGTAGCACCAGACCCGCGAAGCGCCCAACTCTGGGGCGTCTAAATGGTAGTTTAGAACCGTTCTGAGGCGTTACCCTCCTTATAGACAGCTTT
>LQNS02278091.1:50193517-50203693 GCA_001587735.2 Parhyale hawaiensis | reverse complement strand
ACTCATTTAACTCTTAGCGGTCTGCACTTCACAGGGATATAAAGAAAAGTTATTTTAGTGATAAACGGTGTAATAAAGTAGGTAGAGTCTTTGCAACAAGTAATCTGCAATATAGCAATATAAGAGGTAAAACCTTTTTCTTCACTACTCTACTCTGGATCCTGCCACCCAATGCGCAACCCAACAATAAAAAAGTAGCTACAATTGAAATTTAAAAATCTACATCTAATGAAAGGAAAATAAGGAATACATACTACGCTCAGGAGTCGGAGGCATACTGAATTATTATTTTGAAGGTTATCCCGCAGCATCAGATGCGAGGACTAAATAACAGCGATCCAATTTGGTTTAGTTTACCTTGAAACTTGATTTAAAGTGAAGAAACCAATGCGCTTCTCCGAGCTTCGGGACACGCTAAGTCCTGTGGGTTTTGTTTAATTCGACTTTTCTGCGCCATTTGACGGCACCTAAAGTAGGCTAGGTACGGTACGTAAAAAAAAACTGGGAGTGCAAGGATGCAAAAACTGCTACAGCCGGGCAACTGCAACAAATTTGGATTTGAGTATCGAGTAAAATCGCAATATTATTTCATAATCAAGTTTACAAGAAAACTTCATACGGTCAACTTAGAAGCTTGCACTGTTTTTTTTTTCAGGGTGAGCTTCATAAATCCTCAGACCAAAGTTATGTGATATCCATTGCGAACATATCTACCAGTACAATACAAACACTGCCTTCAAACTGAAAACTCATGCTATAGTAACCTAATATATGCTTATAAAAAACTCAGAAATATATTCTAAGATATAACATATCCTGGTAACTAGTAACGTAGGATACAAAATATTACAAACTACTATACACAAGTCGCAATAATTTCAGACACAAACTAATCAACCAATTATCAAACCATGAACATTATAGACGGAGACAAAAACAAGTGCTATTGTGTGTGAGCCCATGAAAATAAAAGGCGTACACCACTCGGAGAGTCTCTTGACCTATTTCGCAGGCAGTATATGCTGCAGGTTCTGGTTCCCGACCATCCGTCGCATGGCAAGGTCAGAGGTCATAGCATACAGTGGCTTTCGCGATATAAAATCTACGGTACCTCAACTTTATTATTATATGTAGTCATAGTTTTACCACCGTATCCACTAGATGAATGATCTTTACAGTGGGGACTCTATCGTACATAGCTAGGTGAGAATATTTTGTCTCGGCATTCCTGCCGGAAAATCTCGGTTGGCTCAAGCCTCAATGCGTTACTACGGGGAAATGGGGAGGAGGAGGAGGAGGAAGGCGCAAAGAAAAGAAGAAGACACTCAGGTGGAAGGTCCCTTTCGAAGCCCGCCACACGAACGAGTAAAGGTGCCCCGCGCACTAGGTCGGCTATCTCGATCGACAGCTCACCTCGCGAAACAAAAAGGGAAATATAGTTTACCTAACCTAACAAACTAACCTTCTCAGCAGGAACTGCGGTCAGCTGCAACATCCCCTGCGGAGAAGGCACAAGGGACTACCTCTAAATCAAAACGCCGGCATTCTGTGTCGCAATTTCTGGTTAATAACAGCCGGCCTTCTGTGTCTGAATTTGTAGTTAATAACATCATCCCCGCCTTCACTCTTAAGGCGGGTCTGGCGTCAGTCCATTGGGAGGTGGTGGCTTCCTCCAATGAGGGGCTGGAGGTCAACGGAGTGCTCGGTACCCGTCCCCCACTATCTCCTCGTCAGAGTCAACAATGAATCGCCCCTTTCGCACTAGCAGTTGAGCTACTACGTAGTCCCAGCTTTATACAAGCACAAGATCGGGCTTGCAGTTTCTTTCCAGTGCCCGCTCTGTCATGCAGGAGAGCAAACAGTCTCCCACTCATTGGCGTAAAACGCGATTCCGATGGCCCCAACTCCAGTGCATCTCTATCGCCTATTTCTCTCTACATCCCCGTCCCCCTCCGGATGAAACTTGAAGTTACGCACTATGACAACAACCTCTCGCCCGTAATGCGACAGAAAGCTGGCTCGCCAACATGGCGTGGCATTCGTAAGGCCGGGGCCTCACAGAAAGAAACAAGTAACGCAGTGCGATTTTTACGGGAATCGTGTTGCAGAAATGAACGGGTGTCGCGAGGCATCGCCGTTGCCGCGGTGGAGAGAGCAGACTGCTGAACCCTCCGTTGCATTTTGTCATGCAACAATTTGTCGCTTGTCTAGCCGGTGTTGCGGCGAACTTAATCGCCATCGTTTTCGTGATCAAAAACTTGGCAACGAGCCGTCATCTCACGAGCTACAGAGTTGTATACTTTAATCAATATAAACTACCTAGCAAATGATGGCAACTTCTGTACATATAACCCTATTACTTCTCCATATCAAGACATGAGCACACAGCATCATCAGTGGAGACTTGTAGCAGTATTAAGAGATAACTTATATGAGTATACTTACTACACTCCCACAGGTATCTATTAATATGTACATAAAATGTACAAAAGAAAAAGAAGATTAAACTTACTCACTTCAGAGTTAGAAAATGAACTTAGAAGTGCGAATACTATTATTATTGTTATATTCCTGGTTTTACCACCGCACCCATCTAATACGACGTGATCCAAGCAGTGAGACACAGTTCAGTATGTCGCTTTAGTACAAGAATGTTTTATCTCGGCATTCCTTCCGGAAAGTCATAGTAGGCCGAGTGCGTCACTACTGGCGGGAAAAAGGCGCAAAGAATAGAAGGCATTCGAGCTCGAGTGAACGGCCCCTCTTGGGACCCTCCCCACGAGAGAGAGCAGATAAGTCAAGCAGACTAGGTCAGTCACCACGACGGGCAACCCACCTCGCGGGACAGAAAGGGAAATATGGAGAACCTACCTCCTCGCCAGCAGAAACTGCGGCTAGCTGCACCATCTCCCACGGAAAAGGCACTCGGCACAGCCCTTGGG
Organism: Parhyale hawaiensis; assembly: GCA_001587735.2. Taxonomy (NCBI): domain Eukaryota; kingdom Metazoa; phylum Arthropoda; class Malacostraca; order Amphipoda; family Hyalidae; genus Parhyale; species Parhyale hawaiensis. The sequence goes on along the minus strand of LQNS02278091.1, from coordinate 50,200,751 downwards.
TTCGTGAAGTCAAAATATATTGTGACAGGGAAGCAGAAGTGCGAAAGGTGCACCGTAATTGGGCCCACAACGATACACGAGGTTACTGGGATAGCTTAAGCTTAGTAGTAGAAGTACCTAGCTGATGAAGTGCACCGCTGACCATTGATGTCTTGGAATTGCTCACCAAATTATGGGCATCTTCCTTTTGGTAGTTACACTGAGACAATAATCTTACTTGAGATTCAGAAGTGCTTTAAAGAGTTGGTATCATAAATTTTTACAAAAGAAATTGTTAAGACGATTGTACACTAAAACAGTCAATATGATGGTAACTACCAACTCCTTTCTTGAAATTGTGTTTAAAAAAATGATAGCTAAGTATTACAGCTACATTGTTCACGGTAACGCATGCAGTGAAATAAATCTTCATGAGCACAGAAAAAAATGAATAAATAAATGTCAGCTGATCTTATGACCATCGATCATAGTTATATTCAGTGGCGAGCTCGTGCCCTGTTTCAGGTCAGGGCCTGCCTTATTTCTTCTGAAAGCCAGTAGGTGGAAAAGCCATTTTCTATGCTGAATTCAAATCTTGAAAGTAATAAGACTTTAATTCAGCATAGAAATAGCTTTTCCACCTATTGGGCTTCAAAAAATATATTAGGTGGGTACGAACCGCCACTGATTATATTAAAGATATGTACTGCATCATTGCTTCAATGAGCAATTCTTCAGTCACAAATAATTGAAAACTGAATTCAACGCGTAAATAGCCTACTGTGACAGTGGTGGACAAATGGTGCCTTTACCTTAAATCCCTGTCTTTATACACGCAAATTACAGTTTATATGATCATTCAAGGTCTTTTGATTTACAATATTTATCATATTCTTATTTTTCTTCCTACATTTGTTGCCCATCTTTTCCTACTACGTACCATGAATTTAAAAACAGAAAAAAAGCTGATATCTACACTTTAAGGAGCATTTGCTATCTCCTCTCAGACTATTGATGCAAACCTGCTCTCCAGGCAGCTGCATGATGTTTTGGGCAAGTTTAGCCAATCATAAATGAATTTCTGTCGAGAAAGTGCCCAGACTTGGCAACACAAAAGCTCTTTGAAGCTACATTTTCTGAATTCAGATCGAGATTATCGTCCCAGTGCGCTTGAACAAAAACGTTGCTAGATTTACCTGAAGACGAGATTAGTGATGATGTGAGCCTAGCTTAAAATTGGTGCCAGTAATTTAACCGATTCAGTACCGAAGAGCTGCTTCAACTTGCATGGCATCTTTACATATGGACATTTCTACACAAATTAATTATCTATACAATACTATTGAATAGAGCAGCTACTACGCATGCAAAATGCATAGAGAGACAAGTATGTAGTTAGTTATAATTGAGAAGCTTAAGCCTCCATTTCCGAGCAGAACGATAGGTATCAGAGGAAAGAGCAAGGGACATATAGTATGCCAAGAGAAACGGGGAACCCATGCACGAAGGTGTTCCCAAACAGGATGAAAGCGCATGGGAACAGCAAGTCGGGACAGAAGAGGGAAAACAGAATAAAGCATAAGTACGTAGGAGTATGAAATCGGGAAGGAAGCAAAGTGGGCACCAAAGAGAGATGTCCCGAAGGCCTAGCTAATGGCTGAGGTAACCTACACGTGCCCAATTGCCCCATAGGATAGAGAGACAAGAAAAATAATTAAAGTGGTAGGTGGTAATTAGCTACACTTAGTCTTGATACATAGCCTATATACACGGAGGCAATGTCATTTTTTTCAAATAAACATTGCAACCCATTGCTTGACAGTATGCCCTACTTTACAATTTATAATTCAGTTGCTATGCTTACATAACATTATGGCATGCAGTACTTACATACCCTATCTAGGTACATAAGCAAGGCTTGGAGTTGACTTATATAACGTATCGATTTCACATTCTGTTTTGCAATAGGAATACAGCATGAATCATAAGTTTCTAAAAATCAAAGAATATGAAATTAAGAGTGGCTATGCAGATGAGTACGTAACGGTCACCAGTGCATGACCTCATTCTCAAAATCAGTTTCAATGCAGCATACAATAATGAACAAATCCAACTTGATGGTTGATACGTCATGAAGCATCTTTTTTAAGAAATAGGATAATATATATATATATGTACATATATTTGGATTTAATTTCAGAATTAAACGCATCAGTACTGCCCAGTCAAGAAACATTATGCCTGTTCACAATGTCTGTCAGCAAGGTAGCCTAATGGTCATTAACATAAGTTTTCACCAATAACTGAGTTACATAGGTGTCTACTTATCAAACAGCTTTGGATGCACATGTCAGTCACTGCTAACAGAAAGCATAAATTAATTACACAAGTAATTTAGATGAAGCATGTTTTACCTAAGCCTCCCTCCACTCCTTCAACACATGATATTTTTATCAGCTATTAAAAATGCAACGGTTACAGGTATGTTTCACAAACATCATAAGCCCAAAGTAGTTGCATATAAATCACACAATTAGGTCTGTAAAGTGGCTGGTCTAGCTTCTACATTACATCAACATCAGTACCAATGTTGGAGGACAATCAGAACAATTTTCCTGAGTGCAGCATTTGGGGCACCAACGTAAGGTAAAAATACGGCATACATAACATAATTATTGTTTAATTGAATTACGCACAATACAGTAAGGTAAGAAATAGGATGGAGAGACATGAAAAGTAATTAAACTGGTAGGTAGTAACTAGCTACACTTGGTCTTGATACGTAGGTAGCCTATACACATGGAGGCAATGTCATTATTATCAAAATATTTTAACTATTATTGTTGTAATTAGCTACATAAGATTTGAATTTTGTGCCCCCAGATGCTGCACCTGGTGATGTACCTATGTTTCTCCTTGTTCCACCCCAAAACAACACCGACTTATCTAATCTACTTTCAAGTCATCTTTAGCAGAGAAGGCGCTGATTGGACATGTGCCGCCAGTTTTTCCAGATGCAGGGCAGCCATTGCTCTCGGTTGTAGGCTGGGAAACATGACCATTAGCTCCTCCATCACCACTGGTTCCATTGGCAGTTGGGTCACTGCTGCTTTTCACAGCAAAAGGGTTCCAAATCTTCAGTAATATTGGCTGAAGAAAACGATACCAGATGAAGAGAAGCGCAGGGACCACAATACAGGGAATACAAACCATCTTGGAGGGTGGTTGACAAGTTATATGAGAAATACAGGATAAGCAGAACAGCTGAGGGCAGTGGCACCGTAGTTATCAGCACAGAAGAGAAAAAATTGCAGTCAATGGTGCAAGATCAAGCAATCTTCTGTTCTGCAAAAAAAAAAAAATCAAGCTTACAAAAGCCATTACCAGTAAATATAATTATAAAAATATGCAGCCAATTTAACTCTGGTTTTTATGATTTAATCGTTTTTTTTTTATAGGAATAGCACCAAACAAAATGTAGTATGGAGACCACACTATTAGAGAATAGATTAACATAACCTAATCATCAAGTACAGCACTGTCAAAACAACTCACACAAGGTTCTTCAAATATTTTAGAGGGCAGTAATTCCCAAAAAATATAATGAATGGTTTCTGTTTTACAAGATATCCATCACAGTTTAGTCTAATTTTCTAGCTTTTTTGAGGTGATATCTGGCAAATATAACTAAACTCCAAAGAGAATCATGATTCTGATTGTTTTATAGTATGTATCAAAGATTTTACAGTGTGAGGATAGTTGGCTCAGAAATTGTTATCAATAGCTGGAAATAATTTTTAATGGCAAATGGGTTATCATCACTACACTTGAATAAATTTTTTTCAAGATCTGAATCCTATAAACAGGTAACTGCAGGAAATACAGACTGTGGTAAACTAAAATTTCTAAAAACAAATACCAGCTGAGAATCTAAGCTCAAGGTGGGGCTAAAATTAGGATGCAAAAAAATATGAACAATTAAAAATATATCAAAAAGCAAGCATGAAAGATGCAAAATAAAAGTCACTAGGAGCTGAAGCAACATAAAAAAATCATAAGGAATGTTTAGGAAAACATACAATAAAAGTTTACAAGCACTGTCAACAACATTTAAAGGTCACAAAAACCTTGGAGATAGCTAAATATTCTGAGTTTCAGTAGCAAAATCCCCCTCTTCTCCTCCACTTCAACCCACAAATTCTATGAAGCTACTTCAACTTAGCATGTATCCACTCACCAATGCTACGTTTTTAATCTAAAAATACCAGTATTTTAACCCAGCTTGTAATATTCTCATGTAGCTATCTTTTAACTGAAGTAGGTATCTCACTCACTTTATATTCTATCCTGAACATGTTAAACCAGGAAACCCTTCAGCATAAATATCCCTGCAACCTTTCTTCACGCCCCTGAAGATGCTGTCTTTATTTAGTAGTTACCAGTAAACAACAAAACGCCCCATATCTTCAGTGCATAGGAATAGTGTAAAAGTATTCCTGCTTGGACGGGGGTGTAATGCAGTTTAGGTGGGCCACACCTCCTGTGTGCTGGAAAGGCGATGCAAAGAGTAGCTACCAATAAGCGACCAGTTTCGATAAGCATTCCCCTAATAAACAAGATAAAAGAACCATTTCCAATTACAACCTCTTTACCTCTCCATTTTACATAGTTATTACTTTTATCTCAGGACAGCACATCACTGAAGATAACAGAAGCCTTCACCATCAGACAGCAACAGCCACCAATCAACGTAAAGTAGAACATACCCGAATGATCTCTCTTCAACTGACATTGCTCTGCCCCATCCATGCTACCACAAAGGAGGCTACGGTACTGCATGTTAAATGACCAGTTCTCTTTGGCATCAACTTCATTTACATCTTCAATAGGAAACTCTAGTGACGAAACTTTCAGAGACATTTGTCACTTAATTTTGAGTCATTGTTTAATTGTGTACATAGATATATCAACTTTTGCTTTATTTTAGATTTTTAATTTGCCTAAAGATGGTCACCCTTGCTGGGAGATACATAGGGTAACGTGTCTAGTACCCATCCACCATACTAGTAGCCATCCACTTGGTACTTGAAAACTTTCTGTGTGAAAACTAGCTGTGCTCTATAGTCGTACATAGGCTTAAACTGTATGCTTAGTAGTGAAACACCATCCCTGAAAATGGTGGGAAAAAAAATAAAAATAAAAATGGTGCTAGTTTGGACATTTTTTTCCTCAAAAAACAAAAATAATGTGAATACCAACACCATTTTTTATTGTTTTAATTTTTTTGCCCGTCATTTTCAAGAATGGTGTGGCACTACGTAGCATACAGTTTAAGCCTACATATGACTTTTTTGCATTGTTAGTTTTCACACCCAAAGTTTTTTAGTGCCAAGTGGATGGCTACTAGCATGGTGGACTGGTAGCTACTAGACATGTTACCCTAGCATTTTATACAGTGGAACCCCGTTTTCCCAGATTTTTTTCACTTTTCCGGGGTGTTCCCGAAACATTACGGGAAGCTGAAACCAAGTCGGAATACCGGAAAACTTTGGCATTTTCTGGAAAAAGTCCAGAAGTTCCGGACCTTCAGAAGAATTCCCGGAAGTGACGCTGCGCAGATACTGAAATTAGCCTATTGCGCAGCGTCTCTTCTGGGAATCGGAAGGCAACCTCCGCCATTTTTGTTCAGTATTCATCTGCACATCATTGTGTTCAGTTGAAAAGTACTATTTTAGTGATTTAAATTCAAATTTATAGGTTTTTAAAGTGTTTGTGATGAATAATATTGAGTGCTATAATTTATCTATAAAAGTAGGCAAGAAAAGTCATTTATTACTTCTAACGAAAACATCACTTGGTGAACTCGTAAGTCAACTTTAGCCCCTAGGCCAGCTTTGCAGTCATTAAAACGCGAATGCATAAAGTACTGTAGCTAACTACGTAGCTACATACTGTACAGTAGGTATGCATTATGAGCAGTAATATTCATTAGCTACATCAAAGTTATTCTTAGTTTTTTCTGGGGGGGAGGGGTGTGGGGATTACATATTTCAGCCTAGCCTCACTGTACTGTATACAGTACTTTTCATAATAGCTAACGTTAATAATAACAGTGACCCCAGCCTCAACACTGCAAATGGTGAGTACCATTATCTACGGTACTATGAATTTGTATGTACTGTATACTGTATATTAATACCGTATGTAATGCACTATGCTATGTAGATAGAGTGCTGTACTATGATGTTATTATGCACATAATTAACAATACTGTGTGAAATGGCAATTCCGGAAATACAGTAGTTTAATTTTCGTGCATCAAATGGGGGTGTTTCTGGCATTAAATTTCCCGGAAATAGTTTCAATTTAAAGGACATACGTCTGGAAAAAGAGGTTTTTCTTGTAACTGAAATTTTCTTGTGTTCCCGGAAACTTCAGTTTCCCGTGCTGTCCGGGAAAACGGGGTTGCACTGTATAGCTAGCCTGTTTCTGTTTTTATTCACAAATCATAGCTACTAGCTAAGTAAAATAAGTGATGAACATAAATGCACTTTTATGTTTTGGAAGAAAGTATCAAAGTGTTTTGTTAAAAACAATATATACCTATTTCTTCACATTTGTAAATAGTCTGAACACTTTTGCAGTGGTGTGCAAAGGCAGAGTAGGTACCTCTGTTGGTTGCACCAAGACTCCCACAGCCGAGGCTTCTCCATGTCAGAAGGATAGTTCAGAGTCGTCACACTCATTTTATGACAGGGAATCATTCAAAATTTCATAAATTTTCACTCTTTGTAAGGTATTTCATCCATATTTAGCCAAAAATCCAAGTGGAGTTCTCCTTTAGGCATTCCAGCCAAAGTATCAGATTTTCTTTTACAGTCATGTCCCCTTACACCTCCTCCTTGGAGCCCTATATAGGGCGTGCCTGGACCCTACAGCCTCACTAAGTTATGAGACGAGTGATCTTCCCTACCCAGCCACACTATTGGCCACCAAAATAAAAGGGTTTTGGGATGCAAAGAGCCTCCAGAGGTACTCTGCCTTAGCTCACAACTGCAAATAGTAGAAATGTTTCATTGAAAACTTTTGCATGGTGAGCAAAGGCAGAGTACCTCTGTCAATAGCACTAAGACTTGCATAGCCGAGGCTTCTCCATGACAGGAGGCTAGGTCAGAGTTGTCACTTGTATAAGACAGATAAGTACTCTTTCAGATTTTTCAAAATTTGTTCAATTTCAAAATATTTGTAAGGTATT
>LQNS02278091.1:50097203-50113471 GCA_001587735.2 Parhyale hawaiensis | reverse complement strand
TTTACATGTGTCGTACACAAACCTTTGTATTTAGCTGATACAGCTAATAAATTTACTCATCGATAAGTCAATATTTCATTTATTCCCAATAAAATGTGATACGAAACTTTAATAACTTACGCCTTATATATTGTTTCGTCAGTGCCGATGCAAGGAACAATTATCCGAACATCGCCAGGGCATGCCGATTGCAAGGAACATGATATAGTAGTATTGTCACGGCATGACGAATCACAGACCTTGAATTGACGATCCAAGGACAGAGGGTAACGATAGGTGGTTTAGGAGTGAAGCTGAGATTAAAACGTTTATACTTTTGAAATTGGAAACAGATCCTACATTTCGTTGATTCAAAATGGTAAATCTGTCTTTCACCCTGCCGCCGCAACAAGTCTGATGTAGATATCGTGGCTGGTGTTTGTGTAGTGTATTGGGACGTCAGCTGAACTTCTTAAGGTGACGATAAATGGTGTCCTTACCCTACAAGGCAAGAAAATACTTCACATTTTAGAATTAAACAATAATGCAGTCTTTTCCGCTGCGTTTCAAGTAATAAGGTATCTTTACTCGTACTAACAGTTGCTCCATCGTAGTCAACTTTATCTTATATATAACTGAATTCTTATTTTTTAAACTGCCATGTCTTTCTTTCAGTGATCTCTAGAAACTTACACTATACACGATGATACTAGATTAACCAATCAAGAAATAAACAGGCAGATGACTCAAATGTGTTGAGAAAACTGTTCGACTGACTGTAAAGACATTAGCACACTTCAACACTTTCAGTGTCGATACATAGCCCAAAATCACCAAATCAGCCGTCGAAGGGGGACCCTCCTACTGCACAGATCGTGTCTTGAAAATCCGAACTATTAGAAACAAATTTAAAACTGCTCCTAAGATTTAAAAACATTGTGACTTGGGGGAAAGTATTCTGTTTCTACAATGAAGAATAAATTTAAATAGTTTCGGTTGATAGACTGCATTGCAAGATGCAAACCGGCCATGAAGCATGAAGAAGAACCCAAAGTGTCGTGTGAAGTTCGTCAAATGGCACGAGATACGTGACGCGTCTTATTGGCGAAGAGTGGCGTTTGACGATGAAAGCAAGCACAACGGGCTTGGCAGTGATGGCTGACAGATTATTTTGGATGATGGATGAGTGTAAATTTTTAACTCAGGTGAACTGTTTCAATAATAGGTACATGGTATAGGGAGCAGTGAGTGCCTATGATCCTGGGCCTCTGGTTCGTTCAAACGGGCGATTTAGCTTGTTTGGTCATGTCGACTAAATATTTTGTTCTCCATTATATTAATAATTTGCCCGTGAATTCCAGCTTATAACAGAACAATGCTCTAGTCAACATAGCGGCCACTGTAACGCTGTCACGAGATACCTCGAAAGCCATCACGTGGCATGTTTGGACTGGCCTGTCCTCTAACCAGACTTTAACCCAATAGAGACTGTATGGCATTACATCAAGAACCAGTTAGGCAACAAAAAAAAATCGCAACAAGACTTATATTCTAGAAACCTAACCTATTAAAACCTGAATATATGTTAATTTTAAAATGAAATTAAAACATAAATTCAAATAATAAATGCATTGCACTGTTTTGGTACAACATGAAAAAAGTACCAAGGTATTTCATACCCCATAAGTGCCCTTCTTACCCCTAAAATGCCCCTCTTGCTCCTAAAGTGCCCCTCTTATCCCTAAAGTTCCCCTCTTACCCCTAAAGTGTCATTTTTATCCCAAAACGGCCCTTTTTATCCCCAAAATTCCCTTTTTATACCAGAAGTGCCCTTTTTATCCCAAGAGTGCCCTTTCCATCAAATCAAATCAAAATCATATATTTCTCCCCGTAGGTAGGTAGTGCCCTTTTTATACCAAAAGTGCCCCTCTGACCCAATCCTGCCCCTGTCGCCCTCAGTTCGTGCCGGCGCCCCTGAGCGTAACGATATGGAAAAATATAGGTACGAGTTTTCAGTAGGAATAGGTTACTCTAAGCCACAACAAAAGCAATGTCTGAAACCTTCTCTGATTTTATGGATTCACGTTTTGCAGAAGTTTATGCAAACTAGGCAAGGGTCTTCGTGCAATGGAGTTAAGCTAAAGGAAGCCGCAATTGAACGAACAGATTCGAATGCAGCAAGGGAGGGAGTAGAGGGAAGAAAACCTCAAATATCGTTTGTTTCTTATATGCGTAAACCCCACAGATAGCCGTAATCGAATGTTAATCTAATTATCGCATCCTGAGGATAATATGAGTCATATAGTGACTATTCAGAATGCATACTTACAGGAAATGGCTACGATATACGTCTGCACCTTGGAATATCAAATATTTTCAAAACACTGAAAGAACTGAATTAAAGTAGATGAATACATCTTGGATCTTTATTTGATCTATATTTTACTTGTTCGCGGTACTGTTACTGACACACACGGCTAAGGAGTTGAATGAAGTTTTTGAACTGATCAAGAATTCATTATATATGGCGCAATATTGAAAAAATCCTGCGCCACTGAGAAAATTGTAATATCAAAGACATTGACTCCAAAGCGGATATGTTAGCTTTCTGGAGAGCGGGATTTTTCGACAAGACTATGTAATACTGGCTGCCTTAGTTACTACAAGCAACGTATACAAAACGCACAATAAGAATAAATTATTCGCTATCAGGGCGGCTGTCATAGTCGATCGCAACGAAATAAAGTACAGATATGCCAGCTGTAATAGACATACTGTCTTTCAAAATCGATACTATAAATATGTCACATATTGATAGTCGTTGTTTATGGTCACAAGCAAACACACAGAGCAGCTTCGAGCTGCTAAATATGACTAAGGAAGCGATAATTACTGTGCCCTGACAGGTGGAGCGAAAAGCTTGTTCTAAAAGCGGCTTAAATGCAGCGGAATTGTTAGTCAAGGCCGGGACAGGCTTTGAGTGACGCCTATCAGATAAAGGTTCAGCAATTATCCTATACAGCTACCAAAAATTAGTTTCTGCTCTGGTACTGCGGAATCTATGTATTTCATGATTTAGAACTGAAATATTTTCCATTTAAAATTTCATTTCGATTAATTCCGAATACTGTATCTCGTATCTTACTCAGAAATACACGTCGTAGCTAGAAGTAGCGTAGTGTACAAAATAAGACTCAATCATAATTTTAAAAGCATTTTCTTAGAGTCTTAACCGTTTGCATTTAGAATCAAAGACATTGTATATTAATTGCATCAATAAAAGAATGTAACGAGCTGTAAAATGTGACGTAAAATATTAGCCTATGAAGTTGCAGAGCAGTGTAGTGTCGCGCACTGTCGCGTTAATTCTCATGAATTCTTGAATAATAATCGCGTTTTTGTTGTATAGAAGACGATATTTAGAGCTTTAGTGTGTGCATAATACGACAAGAAAATTGTTTCAAAATTAATTTACATTTGGGATAAGAAACTTTTTTTGTAGGGTAAAGCCCCGTCTACACGACGATCTTTTCAGCGATCACAAACACAAGAATCGACGATCAAAATCACAAACAAATTCGCCTACTTGTCCAAACGGCATCAAAAACAGAAGCCAAGATCATTTCAAGGTCACTAAACGCAAATTCAGCATACCATTACTATTAATCGATATTCCACCCTCACATTAATCGTCAGATATTTTTGTAGTTGTAGATGCTGATTGGCGGGCTAAACTTTATGTATACTGGCAAAAAGTATAGCTAAAAATTCGTTCACTGGCATCCCCTCAACTGCAGAAATGCACAAGATAGAACAATAATTTCTCATTTTTTGTTTATAAATTTATTCAATTTCTACTGCAATTCACACTGTGTACATCCGTTTATTCCATTACAACGGAACTCTTGCTCCGTTGTAGCTTTTACTAATGAAAAGAAAAAAGGTACAGACGTAATTTGAGGAATATGCTACAGTTATTACTAATTGGCAACATATAGTTGCCAAATGCTTCCCGCAGTACAGAAGTTCGAATCAAACATAAATAAAATTCGCTAAGCGGGCACATTTCAATAGAAAATTATGCTTTAATTACTAAATAATATTTGTAAAATNTTTACATGTGTCGTACACAAACCTTTGTATTTAGCTGATACAGCTAATAAATTTACTCATCGATAAGTCAATATTTCATTTATTCCCAATAAAATGTGATACGAAACTTTAATAACTTACGCCTTATATATTATGTTTCGTCAGTGCCGATGCAAGGAACAAATCATCCGAACATCGCCAGGGCATGCCGATTGCAAGGAACATGATGTCGTAGTATTGACACGGCATGACGAATCACAGACCTTGAATTGACGATCCAAGGACAGAGGGTGACGATAGGTGGTTCAGAAGTGAAGCTGAGATTAAAACGTTTATACTTTTGAAACTGGAAACAGATCCTACATCTCGTTGATTCAAAATGGTAAATCTGTCTTTCACCCTGCCGCCGCAACAATTCTGATGTAGATATCGTGGCTGGTGTTTGTGTAGTGTATTGGGACGTCAGCTGAACTTCTTAAGGTGACGATAAATGGTGTCCTTACCCTACAAGGCAAGAAAATACTTCACACTTTAGAATTAAACAATAGTGCAGTCTTTTCCGCTGCGTTTCAAATAATAAGGCATCTTTACTCGTACTAACAGTTGCTCCATTGTAGTCAACTTTATCTTTGATATAACTGAATTCTTATTTTTTAAACTGCCATGCCTTTCTTTCAGTGATCTCTAGAAACTTACACTATACGCGATGATACTAGATTAACCAATCAAGAAATAAACAGGCAGATGACTTTAAATGTGTTGAGAAAACTAGTCGACTGACTGTAAAGACATTAGCACACTTCAACACTTTCAGTGTCGATATATAGCCCAAAATCACCAAATCAGCCGTCGAAGGGGACCCTCCTACTGCACAGATCGTGTCTTGAAAATCCGAACTATTTGAAACAAATTTAAAACTGCTCCTAAGATTCAAAAACATTGTGACATTGGGGGAAAGTGTTCTGTTTCTTCAATGAAAAATAAATTTAAATAGTTTCGGTTGATAGACTGCATTGCAAGATGCAAACCGGCCATGATGCATGAAGAAGAACCCAAAGTGTCGTTTGAAGTTCGTCAAATGGCACGAGATTCGTGACGCGTCTTATTGGCGAAGAGTGGCTTTTGACGATGAAAGCAAGCACAACGGGCTAGGCAGTGATGGCTGACAGATAATTTTGGATGATGGATAAGTGAAAATTTTTAACTCAGGTGAACTGTTTCAATAATAGGTACATGGTATAGCGAGCAGTGAGTGCCTATGATCTTGGGCCTCTGGTTCGTTCAAACTGGCGATTTAGCTTGTTTGGTCATGTCGACTAAATATTTTGTTCTCCATAATATTAATAATTTACCCGTGAATTCCAGCTTATAACAGAACAATGTTCTAGTCAACATAGCGGCCACTGTAACGCTGTCACGAGATAGCTCGAAAGCCATCACGTGGCATGTTTGGACTGGCCTGTCCTCTAACCAGACTTTAACCCAATAGAGACTGTATGGCATTACATCAAGAACCAGTTAGGCAACAAAAAAAATCGCAACAAGACTTATGTTCTAGAAACCTAACCTATTAAAACTTGAATATATATTAATTTTAAAATGAAATTAAAACATAAATTCAAATAATAAATGCATTGCACTGTTTTGGTACAACATGAAAAAAGTAGCAAGGTATTTCATACCCCATAAGTGCCCTTCTTACCCCTAAAATGCCCCTCTTGCTCTTAAAGTGCCCCTCTTATCCCTAAAGTGCCCCTCTTACCCCTAAAGTGTCATTTTTATCACAAAACGGCCCCTTTTTATCCCAAAAATGCTCTTTTTATGCCAAAAGTGCCCTTTTTATCCCAAGAGTGCCCTTTTCATCCCAATAGTGCCCTTTTTATCCCAAAAGTGACCCTCTGACCCAATCCTGCCCCTGTCGCCCTCAGTTCGTGCCGGCGCCCCTGAGCGTAACAATATGGAAAAATATAGGTACGAGTTTTCAGTAGGAATAGGTTACTCTACGCCACAACAAAAGCAATGTCTGAAACCTTCTCTGATTTTATGGGTTCACGTTTTGCAGAAGTGTATGCAAACTAGGCAAGGGTCTTCGTACAATGGAATTAAGCTAAAGGAAGCCGCAATTGAACGAACAGATTCGAATGCAGCAAGGGAAGGAGTAGAGGGAAGAAAACCTCAAATATCGTTTGTTTCTTATATGCGTAAACCCCACAGATAGCCGTAATCGAATGTTAATCTAATTATCGCATCCTGAGGATAATATGAGTCATATACTTAGTGACTATTCAGAATGCATTCTTACAGGAAACGGTTACGATATAAGTCTGCACCTTGGAATATCAAATATTTTCAAAACACTGAAAGAACCGAATTAAAGTGCCTCATGAAGTAGAGGAATAAATCTTGGATCTTTATTTGATGTATATTTTACTTGTTCACGGTACTGTTACTGACACACGGCTAAGGAGTTGAATAAATTTTTGAAATGATCAAGAATTCATTATATATGGCGCAATATTGAAAAAATCCTGCGCCGCTGAGAAAAATCGTAATATCAAAGACATTGACTCCAAAGCGGATGTTAGCTTTCTGAATAGCGTGATTGTTCGACAAGACTATGCAATACTGGCTGCCTTAGTTACATACAAGCAACGTATACAAAACGCACAATAAGAATAAATTATTCGCTATCAGGGCGGCTGTCATAGTCGATCGCAACGAAACAAAGTACAGATATGCCAGCTGTAATAGACAAACTGCATGGTTTTCAAAACCGATTCTATAAATATGTCACACCTTGATAGTCGTTGTTAATGGTAACAAGCAAACACACAGAGCAGCTTCGAGTTGCTAAATATGACTAAGGCAGCGATAATTACTGTGCCCTGACAGGTGGAGCGAAAAGCTTGTTCTAAAGGCGGCTTAAACGCAGCGGAATTGTTAGTCAAGGCCGGGACAGGCTTTGAGTGACGCCTATACAGCTACCAAAAATTAGTTTCAGTGCTGGTACTGCGGAATCTATGTATTTCATGATTTAGAACTGAAATATTTCCCATTTAAAATTTCATTTCGATTGATTCCGAATACTGTATCTCGTATCTTACTCAGAAATACACGTCGTAGCTAGAAGTAGCGTAGTGTACAAAATAAGACTCAATCATAATTTTAAAAGCATTTTCTTAGAGTCTTAAGCATTTGCATTTAGAATCAAAGACATTGTATATTAATTGCATCAATAAAAGAATGTAACGAGCTGTAAAATGCGAAGTAAAATGTTAGCCTATGAAGTTGCAGAGCAGTGTAGTGTCGCGTTAATTCTCATGAATTCTTGAATAATAATCGCGTTTTTGTTGTATAGAAGACGATATTTAGAGCTTTAGTGTGTGCATAATACGACAAGAAAATTGTTTCAAAATTAATTTAAATTTGGGATAGGGAACTTTTTTTTGTAGGGTAAGGCACCGTAAGCCGTCACCCCCCCCCCCCCAATTCCGCCAATTCCTGTGACCCTCTCCTGAAACATATGTAATGACATCCAACTCCTAAAGCCGTGACCTAAGGAGGCGAGGCCGTTGCTGGAACGGTTGTGACTCCTTTTCACAACATCTCATATTATAGGGAACATATATTTTTTCTGTGCACTTGGAGTGTCTGAACCTTTTTAATAACATATTAAACAGTTTGACTGGCAAGTTTAAACAAAATTGGTTTAGCATCATATAATTAGTGAGGGTTCGCCAGTGGGTGAGTGATGGAGGTTTTTGGGGTCAAAATTTCACTTTTTTGTTTTTTGTTAAAAAGTGATCCCTAGGGTGGGGTCTATCACACCAAAAAATATTTTGACCCTGGGGTCACAAGGGGGTGGATGGAGGTGAAAATTTCACTTATTCATTTTTTGATGAAAAGTTATCCCTGGGATGAGGTCTATCACTAAATCAAATATTTTTACCCTGGGAGCACAGGAAACCCCCAAAAGGGGTGGTAGAGAGGGCAGGTGGGGTCAAAATTTCATTTTCTCTATTTATTGATGAAAAGTGATATTGACGGTGGAGTCTATCACACAACCAGATATATTTTGACCCCTGTTGGCACAGGGACTCTCTAACAGGGTTGCGGTAGTAGATGAGGGTGCATGGAAATCAAATTTCCACTTTTGTCATTTGGTGAATAATGATCCCTGGAGTTGGAGCTATCACGCCATCAAATATTCCTATTCAGGGTGCATGGGATTATTGACCCCTTCCCCACAGAAGGAGATAAAGGGAGGGCGGGGGTTGTAAATCATAATTATGTGTCATAGCAACATACTAAACAGATATTGTTGATAGTAAGTACATATTAGCAACATTTTTAGTGGTCGAAACTTCGATTGCCATTTTCACAGGATTTCATTTTTTTGGTATATGTATATATGTCTTCAAAAGAATAGAACTCCATCAGTTTCATGGTAGAGAGATCTTTTACATATGAATAGAAAGCTGAAAACATAAAGAAGATACGTTCGACTCTTGATTTTTGATTTTCAGCTTACTTTTTTGTAATGTGGATCTGAAGTAATAAAATTTGAGTGAAAAATGCAAAAATGGGAGATCTTTTTTTTTTTTTGTTCCTTCTATCCCTTTAAAAAAAAATTCTAGGCCATATTTAGAAAAAAAGGAAGTCGAACATCTCTTCCTTATGCTTTCAGCGCTTTCAATTCATATATAAAAGACTACTCTAGCATGAAAACTGATGGAGTTCTATTCATTTGAAGGATGTATGTGAAAAGCAGAAGATATGTCTCTTTTTCACTAAAATGTCAAATATCTCCCAAAGTAATAAGAATTTTCGGAAAATGACTTCAGAAATCGAGTTCTGACGGCATTTTACACCTACTGTGCAAGTTTCAGAGTCATTGCTTCATAAAACCCAAACCACGGAATCGCTCTCCTTAAATTCGCGGCATTTGGGCTCTTTCCCCTACCCGGCAATTCTCATCCAATCGCGGGCAACGGAATTCAGTAGCAAAGCTGTGAGAACTGTCAAGTTCACATGCGACTTACTAAGAAAAACAATCCAAAAAATGTGGAAGAAATGAGAAGGCCCACTAGTTGAACATCCCGTTACGCAAATGCATGCCAGTTGCAAATCACTTGCATGCTATAGCGATGGATTGTTAATTGTGTCTACCACGACTTGAGTGTATTACAGTAGGTGGATTACAGCTCCAATAACGCAACTTCATCGATGCAAGAGAAACAATCGATGCTCTCCTTTGCTATTTTAAAATTGATCTCGATGCACTTCATGATTTGAGTGCAGCTGGTGAAGAGACCATTAGAACAGCGTCATTACTGTGAAACCGACTAATCTTCAATTTCAGATTAAAAATTCTATATTTGTTTAATATGGAATGTTTAACTTAAACTATTTGTCAAAAATATCTTCTTACAACCGCCCAGAATATATAAATTTGGTGGATTATTCAAAAACGAGTGATACCACTCCTAAAACACCCCAGACTGGGACAGTTTCATCAAAATGCTGTCGTTCGCAATAATGTTTTGGACAGAAAATCCGTTCAAAATTTCGCAAATATTATTGACTCAATGCAGAAATAATAAATATTTATCTCACAATGTGCTGAGAATGACTCATTTGGCTAATTTCTTATGCAATATTCGCTAATGTGTCTTAAACGCATTTAGTTTTTGTCCCAAAGGTCTATCTCAGTTTTTGCAAGGAATTGCTGATCGCTCTGCTCTACTTAGTTGTATGGATATTTGTAGAAGATACACATAGTGCTGCTGCTACAAAGAATGATGGTGAATTCCAGAACACTGCAGGTGTACTGTCTAAAGACGACTAAATAGTTTTTCTTCATGACACTTGTTACACCCAAAAATTTCGTATCATTTAAAGCTACGTTCAAAAAAGTTTTCCAAAAAGTGCAGGTGCTGTAAACTTATCTACATCCACGGCGTTATGCCCCTGTAAGTAAAATATACTTAAAAATTTTGCATATTCATTTAATACTCTAGCAATGAAATAGTCTCTGCCTGTGCTCTGTATTTTTATTGATCTAATCATCGAACCTGCGGCAGTACTTTTCAGTCCACAGTGCTGTACAATATATGTAGCAATAATATTTGTATTATGTTTTAATCGTAGATTGATGAAAATTTTATTGAAAAGAAAATAGTTTATAAATTAATTATGTAAATGAAAACGTTTCGCGACTCATGTCCCCACCAAATACATGTTGCCCATCCTCATTCAGCCGTAAGACTCCATATGCACAGAGCAGTGTAGCATCCGAGTAGCAGCTAGATTACGACTTTACACTATTAGGAAACGTACAAAATAGCTTAGATCTTAAAATCCAAGAATCCAACTATATCAATAAATTTAAACCCCTTCTTAATACTGCAACATGTTCCTATCTACTACTGCTTGCAACACTGTAAACAATATATGCCCGTACTGCAATCTGCTTTCAACTTACATTTCTTTAGGCTTCATGTGACTGTCCGTGGTTGCTTTCCTGTGCGTATAATGTGCGTATAATAAGTAGGTATATATTTGTAAATGACAATCCTTTTTCCTATTCAACGGAGCAACTCATTGTCCTTAGTTCGTGCCAAATTATGATTAGCTGCTCAAGCCTCAGCTGCACCACTACAAGATGTACATAGAAATGGTACACACTGTGTATGTTGTAAACTTACATGAACTCTATACACTATTTGCGTTTTGATTGAAATTTTCTGAGACACTCTTTGGCTTTCACGCTCCACATTACACCCGAGCATGGCGCGGTGCCTGATCTGTAACCACAATGTACTGAAGGTTGTAATTAGAGTATACTGTAACAGATTTAAATTATGGTGGCTGTGACAGACTCATGGCTAGGTGAACCATGACAGTTGCGGATGCGCAGTTATAGAAATACCTAGAGTACGGCCGTTGAGTGAGTGCGATCGTGTTACAATGGGTGCGTCAAATTTAGATTAAAGTAATATTACGAAAATAAGGTCTAACATTGCATTGCATATTTTTTTTTTTTTGCTTTTAACGAGGTCGAGTACTTCAATTATGAAACAAAAAGAATAATATTGCTTTTACATTCTAACCAAGGAACATCCACATAATATTTGGTGACAGATGGGTTTATGTTTTGCAATGTGAATTTACTAAAGCCGTGTTCACACGTCCCTCATCGTAACGCATTCAGTCAAATTGATGAACGCGGCGCGTTGATTTGATGGAAACGGCTGCAGCAAATGCAGGAGACGGAAGGATGAAAAACTTCCCTTTTCTGAACGAGCCGCGTCATTCAAGTTCAGTAAACAGAATCTACAAATACGGAATTAATCCTCTATAGCGTTTTCAAGTCATTAACAAGAGGACAAAAATGCTTTTTGTACCGTCACTTTATCAATCAGAATCACTGTATTCCTGCTTAGCACAAGAAAACTAGTTAAGCTGAAAATATTGTAAGAATACAGACAACCATCTTGGATTTGGAAGCTGGCTGATCACTCTCTGTTGATTTCCCTTCTATCGGTTTATCAGGCTATAAATTATATTAGACATAGGCTGTTCCGATCAAACCCAGGCTATAAGATAATGGGATACTAGTGTGACTTCAAACCGACGCAAAATATAAGCGAAAATGTAAAGAAATGAGATCATAACTGAACGCGCGGCGTCATTCAATTGAATGAAGGGCGCTTCTACGTGTGGACAGTGACTGGCAAACTTGACGCACAGCTTATGTTCATTTTCGTGATTGAACGCGTTGATATGAGGGACGTGTGAACTGGCCCTAAGATACCTGAATTTACTGCGTGAACTCTTTCTTGCCGGGGCTGTCGATGCTGGGATGCTCCACGTAATGTAAATCAGTTGCCAGCACTGTGAGAGCTCAAGAATTGAACTTGGGATTGCTGCACTTGTCACTCAGCCACTGAGAGAGAAAAAAATTAGATGAATTACATAAACCTGCTGTCGTATTAAAAAATAGTTGTCTCTCATAATATTTTACACTGTTAGGTCTTAAGCATTTCAGCATGAATGTTTGGGCCATTCAATCTAGAAGCAAGACCACCTGCCCTTGTGACTTTTACTATCTACTAGTTCTTCTAACTGAAGAAGCTCACTGCTGGTCTCACTATGGCTGAAATAGGTGCTCCAGGATCGAGTTTCACGGCGTAGTCCCTGATATTTAGTGCTTTATTGCATTGCTGTATGATACAGAAACAGCTGCTGAACTAAACGGTGCAATTCAAACTGAAACCTTTCCTGTAGTTTATACCTTTCTATTTTGGTTTGTGGTCCATATGTTTCTTTTTGTTAATACACACTTATAGGATGAGAATGTCGTAGAAGCTATAAGTAGTTCAAACTATGTTTTTGTCTTTTAAATAATTCTGAAGAATTAATATCACGGGCTGACTAAACGGATGAATTTTCTTCCGTTGATAAACTTCACGAGGCGCTATTCGTTTTATGTATGTACAGTACTTTCCTATAATAATTTACAAACGCATGCCTTTCCGATAACACTTGAAGTCAACATAGGTAAAGTAACGTAACTGACGCACGACATACGTATCTCTAGAGCTATTTGGTACTTCCTTATACGCCTCTACTCGTAGCAAGTCTTATCAGCGTATTTGATAACTACGACACAGATAACGGCCATCCCTGTACCTCTCCGTTTAGATAAGCGCTATCACTTAATGTAGGCTACACTCGGAGGCAGCTCTTGCGGGAAGTTAGTCAGTAAGGCAACACTGAGAGAACGGGGTGTAGCCGAATCTATACAGTGTTGATTCAGCCTTGTGCTGTCAGGTGAGAATTTACGCATACTTCTATATTTCGTAGCCCAGTTAACATAGATTGTATTTCAGCAATAGTTATGTTCATCCAGCTTTATTTTCAAAATAGCAACTTATCGCCTCGACAGATTTACGGTGCACTGAAAAAGCGACATTAAGATTTGCTATCGGTATCGTCTGTCGGAGCTGTCAACGAGTTGCAGGTGCATATCTGTCTTTATCAGTGTGCCTACGTAAGTCAGCCGACAAACTGCGTTTTGTAAATTGGAAGCTTTTATCTACTGAATTTATGATACCAGCGAATCAGATTCACTCATATTCTCCATGTTCATGGAGTTATAATAGCGTTGCTGCAATATGAAACTTTAATGAACGTTAGGTAATGAAACACTAAAATAATGACCGAAGTGTATTACCTGCTCGTATATGGAATTATTTGTAAATCTACTTTTTTATTTCTTCAGCTCTTGAAGAAATACACCGTAAATACCTGCAATTCATTTGTATTGCATTTATTCATTATCATGGACCACACGATACCTTGGCTGTTCACTGAAATTTGCTAATGAGGCTAATTGCAAATAGATTAAACTTCGATAAAATCTTTTCCAGACAACAGAACGACCTCAAACAAAAAGTAAACGGTTGTCGGTGATACATGTAATATTTTTATCAGCAGGAAACACCAATTCGTTGCTATATACCAGCTGTAGACGACGATACTTAAAGCTTGGGACGGTAAAACGACCAAATATTGGCTAAAATATTGTTTGCAGTTTGTCAGTGCTCACGCACGTGTGTTTCTTTCCAATAGATACATTCCTTGTTTCTCCAAGAACAGTACATTTCTTGCTTCAAGTCGGTACGTTAAATGGAACAAATTCTATCGAGTATTTAACGTATGAATTTTCCATCAGCCTCATTTGGGATGAGTGGACAGTCAAGCTATCGTTTGGTCCAGGATATTATATATGATTGAGGAACTAATGATAATCTTTTCTTCTCTCCCATACCGCATTCGAACGCGGTATTTTAAGGCCAATTATGACGTCAGTCTTTTGCAACTTTGCAACTTCTTGTAACAAACAGCCTGAATGGCCAATTAATGGTCGTGTCCTTATAAACATAACTGAGTGTTACCATAAAATTTACTATTTAAATGTTAGTTTTCATATTACTTGACGTATCAAGCGTCACTGCTAAAATCTAGGATATCTGTTTCAAATTTTAATTCTAGTGAGTGAGAACTCGGAATACTGTGGGCTTATTTATTTATTATTATTTTTTTTTTTCGTAAACGACACAGCAACCCACTAGGACGATTAGCTGAGAGAACGAGTGGAAAATACTAACGTGTGAGCAGACCATTAGATCTAGAGCTGTGATGAGTTGGTAATATGAAGAATGAAATATCTTCAGTGAGACCAAATTTGAGAACCCTTCGATGTTTTAAAGTTTGTGATCTTTACTTACGCCGTAGTGCTGTAGAGGATCAATTCACGCTGATGCTGCTGGGAGTTGACCTTACGTTGCTGTCCTTGACGATTAAATTAATGCTCGGCAGCCAAGAAGATGGCCGAAGTATTTCTTGTAAAGAATATTCCCGAAAAACACGTTTAATGCCAACTGCAGGCGATCCTCAATTTATATAGCGCTGACGAGTTCGCTATAGTTTGAATCACTCGCTAAAGTTGGGTGCCATTTAAATTGTCAGGTTGGTACTATTCCCACAAAGGATAATTTTCTATGTTCTTTTCTATGATTTATAGAAAGCGTTCTTTGGGACAATGTTCAAATCTATGTATATTGGACTACGCATATGAACGTTCCTGTTAACCATATTTCATGACATATTTGCACACATCCTTATACGTCCTTCATTTTTCTTGAGAGGCCTTATTGTACATGCTGCAATTTTGAACTTTTCAGCAATATCAGCCGCTTTCTTTCCCTCACACTTTGCCATTGAAAATTTTTATCTTTTTATCTTCTAATTTATTGTTAATTTACAGTATGCCGACTCCCTGTTCATTGCTTTAGAAGCCATAATTTTCAGAGGTTATCAGAAGTTCTGAGATCAATCTTCCCTCTCTTGCATAGCCGGAATCAGTGATGCCGCCTTACGTGATGGCGTAGGGAAAACAGCACGGAATGATATTCTAAGAAAATATCTTGAATTTGGCAGTCTACAAATATATGCTATGCTGTGAATTGTTACTTTATTTGCTAACAATACCCTCTCTCATAGCACATCCTAAATTGCTAAGCTTATGGGTATCGATTGACAGAAAACTTATTTTGGAAATAGAGGGGTGACGTAGGCAAACTTACTCAATAAAGTGGATTCTAGGTGATACAGTTTGGAACTAAATAACCCCACTATAATTAGGTGCTAGTATAAAGAGGTGCAGTGCAAAGTGAGGATCCTGAGCGCAGCCAATGACAGTAATGTCTTATTTCTAGCTTTTCCAGTCCCGTAACCTCTTTTTGGAAACTATCTTAATGCCAAAACTTTCCAGGAAAGGGCCACCGTGCCCCTTTCATTTAAAAAAAAAACAGTGTTAAAAATTCGCGGGACTGCGGCCTGCGTGAAAACTAAATTATATCGTTATTGTTATAACTGAAAGGCACCCCAGCTGCCAAAAAAAGGTCACAGGGCAGGAATGTTCGTAAGAAGAAACTGGTGCCAATGGGCCGCCGCCAGCCCAGCAATATATGCATTAAACTACGTCAAAACGCAAGAGGTTTTGTTGCTGCTCAACTTAAGTTAATGCTCTTGCGGATTGCTCGGATAATCGGTGGTTGACTTCAGCCGTATACTCCTCTGGACCATAGTCGCCCTAGCCTACACTTACCTGCAGCACAAACCAGTGCTTGTATGTTTCCTAGTTGGGGTGTGTGGTCAAGGTGACGCTACTTTTATCTTCACTAAAAGTGTTTGTAAATACATTAGCTCAATTTGCAACTTAGCTTGTACCTATCTTAGTATGCTTATGCTTACTACAGACATTGTGGCAATTTTTTTTCAACGATGTGTTTCAGAATGGCATAGGTAAATATCTTTCCTTCTATAGTAGAATTTATTTTATAACTCCTGCAAAACTCTGCTAGCCTTATTTTTTATGTTGATTGACAGAAAGCGAAAGATCCTTTCACGAACTTCACGACGGCTATTGACATTGCACTATGGTTATGTCAGTACCAGGAAGCAAAGAATGCAACTTACGCTCTTTGCTTCCTGATCAGTACAGTCAAAGCACTTCTTCGTTAAGCGCAATAGCTGCGAAAAGTACTTAATTTTCGTAGTTTTTACTTCATGGAAAAGCTGATCATAAGTCGTTAAGTAACTGTTAATTAAGCTTACCACTGTAATGA
>LQNS02278091.1:50083601-50097163 GCA_001587735.2 Parhyale hawaiensis | reverse complement strand
AAAGCACTTCTTCGTTAAGCGCAATAGCTGCGAAAAGTACTTAATTTTCGTAGTTTTTACTTCATGGAAAAGCTGATCATAAGTCGTTAAGTAACTGTTAATTAAGCTTACCACTGTAATGAAAGAGTTCGTTCACTTCCGTTAAAGTGATATATATACGCTTCTGCTATAAATTCTTCAAAACAAGAAGCTTGCAATGCAGCCTTATCTTGGCCTATCTGATTATAATTTCATATCAGCTCAGAGAGATTATGAGGAAGAAGAGTGCCTGCCTACGAGCTTACTTCCTATCTTAATTATTTTGCTTGTTTACGCATTTAGTTCTTCGTATTTGGGTATTGTGTGCCATTTACCCTTCAATGTATGATTAACGCCACTTCACGCGTTAGTCTTTAGTTCTAAGTTCATACGTCACAACTTCTGACTGTTTGGTTTAGCAGTGTCGTTGCAAACACTACTGTGTTTACGGAAAACGATTGAAAAATGTTAGCCAAGTCAGTTTGCGTAGCAAGAGTCACTAGTAAACTTTCGGATATACTGTATGTATATTTTATCTTTTCAAATTTGGAGCGACTTAAATTTTAAAAAGTGCCTCTACACACGAATATCAAAAGAAGTTTTGTTATCTCCGAGTCCGTTTCAATAGTAAACGCTTGCAAAATATTTTGAGTTCAGAGGTGCGTTGTAATCACTCAAAATTTGAAGAATTATCGGAAACGTTACGAGTGAGTGACGCACTTGCTAATCACCGTAATGGCGGTGATATATATGCACGTTAGTGAAAAGGAGTTTCTTCATCTCCGCGTCCGAATGCGTTGCTGTGCCTATTTAAATAATCCAAAAGGCAAAAGAATTTTTAGTTATAATTCCCCTCAACTTTGTGGCGATTTCTGAAACTTAACTGTAACTGCAATTTCCGAGCAAACTGATCTACATAGACGGCTAACAATTTTACGCCTTTCCCGGTAAACTCAAAGCTGTGGTTGCGAGAGCTCAACAAAACGCTCCGACGATTAACTGAAGAAACTCTTTCCATTGGCTAGCGTGTGTACCAGCCTTTACTTAACAGCTAAGATTGTTGTTAATCTTATGGTGCACCCATCTAATGAGGAGTTGTGGCATTCAGCACTTCTAGGGTGTGTCGCCATCAGCAACAAAGAATGCAACGAGAGGACTATAGGACTAAAAAAACTTAGCTCTGATAACACGTAGAACATTTACATCACATCGACGAGTCGAAGTATTTGAGTGGTGGACCTCAGGCCTTCGTATGTTGTTTTCTTGAACATATCACCGAATTTTTTTATTTATTTCATTCAATCTCCCTCTCATGACTGGCCAGCTACTTGAGTAGCAAAATACTGTAAGATGTTGTCGTCAAGTACAGAAAGTTTGAGCAATAGGCTAACTGTTACCCTGGTTTCTCTCGCGTCCAGAATGGCTATAATGGTGCTCATATTTGTTGGTAAGGAAAAATATGTTCTGTGAAGAGCACTGTGAACTGTACATAAGGCTTCAATTGAGAAAAAGAAGTTAAATCAAGTCGCCAAAAAGGACCAAATTCGGCGCTAGTGCTGTGAAAGTTTCCACAAGCATGCACTGCAATTTTCTATAGATAACTGCTAAATTAGTTATTCATGTATACGCTAGAAATGAATTTCGCAATTTAAAAAGATTTTTCTGCTTAAAGTAGTTAAAATACTCATAAGTTGCTCAGCCATAGATTCGTCAATGATGACGTCACTTTTTGATGATAATTTCTCGTGAGTCCTCCCGTTGCATTCTTTGCTTCCTGGTCGCAATCATCATTTTTTGGTTACCGGTACTACACCGAGTAACACCGGTGACCCAGCCAGTCGCTACCTGTGTCGCAATCATAGATCAAACGGCGACTGCGACACGGGTTACCAGGAAGCGAAGAGCGTAACGTGAGGACTCACGAGAAATTAGCACCAAGAAGTGACGTCATCATCGACGAATCCGTGGCTGAGCAATTTATGTGTATTTTACCTAATTTAACCAGAAAAATCGTTTTAAATTGTAAATTTTATCTCCAGCGTAGAAATAAATAAGGATAATATATACTAATTTAGCAATAATCTATAGAAAATTGCAGTGCATGCTGGTGGAAACTTTCACAGCACTAGCGCAGAATTTGTGCCCTTTTGGCGACCTGATATAAGTTCTTTTTCATGATTGAAGCCTTATTTACACTTCATATAGAGTTCACAGTGCTCTTCACAGAACATATTTATTCCTTACCAAGAAATATAAGCACAATTATAGCCAATTCTGTACGCGAGAGAAACCACAGTAACAGTGAGCCTATTGCTCGAACTTTCTGTACTTGGCGACAACATTTTACGGTATTTTGCAGCTCAAGTAGCTGGCGGGAGATTGAATGGAATAAATAAAAAAATACGGTTATATGTTAAAAAAAAACAACATACGAAGGCCTGAGGTCCCACACTCAAATACTTCGACTGGTCGATGTGATGTAAATTTGCTACGGGCGCTCAAGACTAAGTTTTATTTTAGTCCTATTGCGTCTTCCCGTTGCATTCTTTGCTTCCTGAATGTTACGGTGATGCAATTCGTCGAGCACAAACGTCTATTTTGAATAAAAGGAGCACTAAATTCATTGAAATACGCAGTAAGTAAACTCTTTACACTAGCATAAGTAAATCAGATCAGTTACTTTAAACTTCCATTCATAAAATTTCAATTAAAACGGAATTTTAACATCATTAAGTTTACTCCGCTCGTCCCTGCTGTAGATGGAGCGCTCACAACCACTTTTCGGGTTACGGTGAGGAGACTTGGAGGCGCAGCTAGAGTTTTGATAG
This sequence comes from Parhyale hawaiensis, assembly GCA_001587735.2. NCBI lineage: Eukaryota > Metazoa > Arthropoda > Malacostraca > Amphipoda > Hyalidae > Parhyale > Parhyale hawaiensis. The sequence continues at coordinate 50,094,317 of LQNS02278091.1, read as the reverse complement.
AAAGAAACTTTGCGCTGTTTAATATCATTAAAACCTGATAATGTCCTTAAACAACATAAAAGTGCACCGCTTTCTGAGCTGTTGTTCGCTGTAAAGTTTGAAAGCATCCAAAACTGAACTTGTGACGCTTCACTTGCTAAAAGCTAATTGGCTTGCAGGCTAACGTTTGAGAAATGGTTCGGTAGGCGCACAGTCGTGTTTGCTGTTACGCAAGGAAATATTAGGACGCAGTAATGTAAAAACGGTACCATGAAACTATCACGTGGATCAGCCTTTAGATGCTGTTAAGCAGACATATTAACGCATTTGGACTCTGTGAAGCATCTACATAGGCAAAACATTGTCGTGTGGAGCACGCCTTGCCCAGGCTGTGCAGCTACGCTGTGAAAGAGCTCTTTCTCCTATACACTTAGAACGGAAATAATAGGTTTATCGCAGAACTGAACACATCTCGACGATTAGGGTCTAAATTTCAGTGAAAATTTCACAGTAAGTTTAAATTATAATGTTTCTAGTGTCTGAAAATTTTCAAACGACTAATCGTGCTGGTTCTATAAAAATGATGTAATTTTGGTAAATTTTACTAATTTCACTGAGCGGCGGTTATAGCTTTTTGACTAAGAAAAAAAAAATATTCACAGTTTTATGGCACCAAAGGAGCAAAAATGAATAACACAAATGAGAAAAATATATACTAAACAAGAAACCATTAACAAAAAGTTTACAATGACTGAAAAAAGTCTTACTTACCAACATGACCCCCATGACGTTTTATAACTTCAATAATCCTTGAATCCATGGAGCCATTTAGTTTCATTCTTGCAGAAGGTGGACCTGCGCACTTGCTGCTGCAGCAACAGCATCCCACATAAGACAGATTTTGAGTTGTACCGCCATCCATCTGCGCAAATTTCCCTTTTCGGAAGGGCCCAAAAGTTTTCAAGTGGGTTTAGATCAGGTGAGCACGGCAGCCAAACCATCAGTTTCTCTCCATGGAACCAGAAATGCTGTGGTAGTACGGGCGGAGTGAGAAGGCGCATTATCATGCATGGAAATCAAGTTTCGAAGCAACGAAAGGGGTATCATCCAGCCATGGGACCAAGGCGTCCTTTAACATGTAACAATATGATGCAGATGCAATTTCACGCCATCACGTACTCTAACCAGACCTACATATCGATCCCTATGATACCAACCCATATGACAACACCACCTCCCTGTTGTTGACGTTTTACGCGTTGATGACACTCACCTCTAGGGAGCACTCAACCCTTACTCCACCCATCAGGTCCATCAAGGGTTGCCCGGTCTTCGTCGGTGAAAGGAACATGTTCACGTTGATCTTCATGTACCGGTATTTTTCTGCTCATTGAATCCTCAAAATTCTATGTCTTTGACTCAGAGGAGGCAATTTCAGAGGGGATTTGACAGAAGCAATGGAGCGAAAGATGTCATTTCTTGTAGTTTTAGGCATCTCAGGAAGCCCAGAAGCGGTAAAAATTTATTTACTTGTTTGCCTGGGACTTTTACGCGGCTGACGAACCACATTTCTCATGTCTCTATCAGTAACAGTCCTCGAATGCTCAGCATTTGATTTTTTTTTTCATGGCGAAGGGTCCTTCAAGAATCTCGTCACTGTGTCAATACGACCTCCTATTTTTCGGGCAATGACATCAAGAGAGGTGCCTTAGCAGTTGCTTTGATGATAATTTCTTTCTCCTCGTCAGTTAGAGCTTTTCCACGTCCCATTTTATCAGAATATACAAGAAGCTATTATTGTCGTTCACCTCAAAAAAAAAAAAATGCAAAGAGTTGTCAATGAGGAGACACAGCAAAACGTGAACAAACTCAAACGTGTTGCCATAAAATCTCACAATTTTCCTGCAAGTTTCATGAAAATTTTTCATAGCCCGATATGAGATATGGTCAAGTTTGTGCTAAAGCTATTATTTCCTCTATAGGTATAGGCATACAATAGGAGAAACTAATCTTTCAACGGAGCGAAAACCTAAGTAAGATAGGATTAAGCCTCTGTCAGCACTGAACTAGGCATAGTTTTTGTAGAAGCCATTAACGGCAGTTCTTTTTTATTGAAGTCAGAAAATACCGTATTTGAGCGCTGAATCTAACGCACACATTTTTGGTTCACATATAGCCTGTCCTGCTAACTCCGACTGATTTTAATTTCTTTTCACAAATACTCAGACAGTGAACTAAAGGGACAGGTACGCGGCTGTACGCCTAAAAAAAGCCTAAAGCCTTGCATACTACCCCAGAAATATGTACACACTGTGACCCACGGTATTAGCCCAATTTGATTTTTCTGTACAACTATTATTCCCTGTTGATATAACTTGAGATTTCTATTGTATGTGGCAGAGTAATCACGTACAATGTTCATAATCCTATTATTTGGGAAACTGTTTGTTTGATACCATTTAGAAACTTACTTTTATCTAATCCACCCTCAATTTCCTGAACCACGATATTAGTCTCAGGTATGAAAATTAGCTAAATATGATGAATAAAACACAAATTAACTATCAGTTTATTTATTAATTACTAAATAATACTTCAAAAATATTTGGAACATATTGCAGTAGCACACAAGGCAAAAAAATAAACAAGAAACAATAAGCTCATTTATTAATGTAACGTCCATTGTTTTATGGCCTCAAAAATGCGGTTATTGACGGAATGAGTCAATTTCTTAATTGCGCTTGACGATAGACCACAGATTTTCAATTGGGTGGCCACACCATCCAATTCTGGTTTTTGAACCCCAAAGAGGCCAGGTATTCTTTTGTAGCTCTGGCTGAATACGAGGGTGCATTGTCTTGCATGAAAACCAGCTTTTTGCGAAGATCCGAAGTCTGGTCGTCAAGCCAAGGAACAACACATTCATCGAGTGAGGTGCAATAATTAGCACAATTGATTTTAACTCCTTCATGGACCATTGCTGGACCTACAAGCTTATCATTCATAATCCTAGCCCACAACATAATACCACTACCGCCTTGATGGTAGCGAAAACGATGGTGGAGCTTGCCCTCAAATCCGAACCATCCTTTAGACCATCCGTCTGGGCCATCGAGAGTCTCTCTAGTCTCATCTCGGAATAAAACACACTTCATATCCTGTTTCATATAAGACCTAGCCCACTCAGCTCTCAGAAGCATGTGCCTTTGTGTCAATGGAGGCTTTTTTTTCGGGAGATTTCACATTTGCAATAGCCCCCTAGATTCGGCTTCGCGTAGTTTTTGGCACTTCATTCAGACCAGAGCTTTCAAAAATTGTTTTGCTTGTTCTTCCCGGCTTTTTGGAGACTGGACGTTTAATTTTTCTGATATCCCGCGTGTTCACAGCTTTTATTTTACTTTTATCAGACCGTGTCTTTCGATTGGAAGGATCCCTAAAAAAACGTTGAATTGTTCTAACATAGGTAGCGTCCTAAAATCCTGGCAATAGACGCACATGAGGTCTTCTTGGCGGTTTCTTTGATAATAGTTTGCTTCTCTTCGACTGTTAGATCCTTGACAAGTCCCGTTTTGAGTATTATTTAAATTGAACTAATAGCGTGGCTCACAGTATATCTGTTAAACAAAGGAATGTTCTGCAACCAACCTCTTCAAAATATAAACAAATATTGCCAGATGAACTAAGCGCACAGTGTTGCCATATGAATACATAATTTCGTCAGACAGAAGATTTTCAATGAAAAATCAATAAAAAAATTGTTGGACTAACACCGTGGGTCGCAGTGTACACTTTTGAATTTTCGCATCTTTATGAAGTGCGATGACTCCAGCGGCTTCAATAAAATGCACTGATCTTTAACTGAAGGAAACTGTGAATGTCTACGTTAATCGCATTGTGGTTTGTCCTAATAGGAAATGGGTCCCATGTAAACGTGTAGGTAGTCGCAAGTAGCTAACTTGTAGGTTGCATGTGAAATTGAATTATACGGCTCCTTGCATTTTTTGTTACATGGAGTTGCTCTCAATGGCAACCATGCGTTATATTCTAAAACTTCATGAGCTCAAATTTCAGTTATAAGCTTATTATTATCATGCGCTGAATTGGGCCTTGTTTTCTAATCCCATACGGTGGTAACTTCAATTGACAAACCCAAGGGCTGTCTTCAGTGTTTTCTCCGCAGGGAATGTGGCAGCTGGGCGCAATTTCTGCTGAGAAGGTTTGTTTTATAAAGTTAGGTAAGTTCTCTATCTATTTTTCCCCCTACTGCCTTTCTGTTCTGTGAGGTGGACTGGTGATCGAGATAGCTGACCTCGTACGCGGGACACCACTAATGTCTCTCGTGTGGAAGGCCAAAGAAGGGGCTGTCCACTCGAGTGCCTTTTTCTATTCTTTGCGCCTTTTTCCTGCCAGAAGTAGTACACTGAACCAACTGATACTATATGGCAGAGGAGAGCCGATGTCGAGATAGGATATTCCTAATTGCGCCTCCTGGCCGACTAGCATCACTGTGCGGATCGCACTTTGGCGGAAATAATAATTCACTTGATCAGAGCCGTCCTAGCATGAGGTATAAATACATAATTTCGAATTTACGTATTTGTACTGTAGGTCGTGTTGTATGGTACCGCCATACCTACTGAATGATATTGCATGTAATAGTATTTAATCAATCAGGTGAAATAGTGTTAAGCCATGCAGATTTCTTCTCGGGAAGAAATAACTGCATATCCCATTTACCTTACTTTAATGGAACAAGCTGTAATATTAGCAGAAAAATAATTACATAATATATTGCTCCTCGTGCGAGGGTGATCGTTAGGTAGTACTATTTCGGTGACAGTTCAGTAAACTAGTTTGGTATGTGATGGCACTGAGCCTTCTTGATTAGGTTGTAAATTCGTAGCTGTAATATTGTTAAAAATTGAATGTACACAAAATATTTAATGTTATCTGTGATATAATGATCCAAAAACACCTCCCGTCTGTGGAGAAATAAATGCTAAATAAATAAAAAAATAAATAAATCTAGCCAGAGCGTTTATGTTTACAGCTTACTCAATCAGCGTGTATGACGATATTAGTTCAATCATAGGTCTCTGTCAACTTTCCTAGTAAGCCTACTTATACAAACATATTTATACATGCATACACTCAAAAATCTTCACACAAAGCACTGGCTACAATGCGTGCTCACCGTAGGATGCGTGTACGTGAGGTTAAGCCGTAGCTTAGTGAACTACGACCAGTTGGCAGTGGAAGAATCAACAGTAGTAGTCTCGGTCAGCACAGTCCTTGCACATACGATCATTGTTATGTTTCTGTTGCAGAACTCGTCATGGCGTTTCTAGCTGCTCAGCCTAAGCCCATCGAGATCGTCTCTCCTCCTCAGCCAGAACCTGTGGTCATCTCTTCTAACATTTTGGCTCACTTCTCTTCGTCCCAGAATGGAGGTGGCAACGGTTCGTGGGCAGTGGGAAATACTGCAACACAACAACCACCTACCACCCAAAATTCTCAAGGAGCAGTGCTGAAACAGGTTGAGAATATCCTAAGCAACACAGAGACACCAGACGAGGAACTGAAGGTCTTCAAACATAAAGGTGTCAACACTCTCATACGCCACAGAATAATGGCTCTCGAACACTCTGTTGTGAGCAAAACTGTGGAGAAGAAACCGCTGATTGAGGTCGATAAAACCATCAAAGAGGTAAAGCAAACTGAGAATGAAGAACCTATTATAGAAGAACTAAACCCTGTTGTAAAATCAGATGTTCCGCAGCCTACTTCTAAAATCCGAGAACTAGCAAGAGCCATGCATGCTCAGCAACCACCGCTTGTTGTTGAAATCCCTAAATTGCCACCCGAACCGAAAGAAGAAAAACCTACCATGACAAAATCTATATTGAAAGATTCTGATGCTGATTCACTTCGTAAGCCTATTTTGACCAAACAATATTCGTACGCCATGGACAAGAAATTTCATGAAGAAGAGGACGATGATGGATGGGAGAAAGTGGAAAACATTCAAGTTACAAGCACCTCAGAGTCTGAAGAAGAGGAGTCTGAGGAAGGATTTAATGCTTCTGAAGAGCAACATAACAGCAGCTCAGATTCATCAGATGCAGAATCTGACTCGTCTGAATCCACAGTCGTCAATGTTCCGGTAAAAAAGAGGGCAGCAGCTGCCAAGAAGCGGAGCTCATCTAATGAAGGAAGCTCCGATGAACATCGTCTTCAGCCCAACACTGTTGACCGCATCCTGCAGTACGACGGCTACAATGAGTGCATCAAGTCCAGCCAGTTTGAAAGCTTCGAGGATTACCTGCGACGAAGGAACATGGAGGCTGGATATGACCCTGACTTATATGATTCGCGATCAGAATATGACTCTCGAGCAGGTGACAGTGAGTACTATTCGGACTACTCGGAGTACACTAACGCTATGGAAAATGAGAGCTTTGTCAACAGTGACTACCGCGATGGGTACCGCGATGGCTACCGTGATGGATCCGGTGAAGATTACCGTGACGATTATAGTGAGTACAGTGCTTATACTGACTATGACAGCTACTCAGACACTAGCTCTGTGACTTACGACAGTCGCTATGGCACTGATTATTACAGTGATGACTACAGTGACAGATCTTCCGTTTATTATTCGGATGATGATCGCACCGTGACTGACGCCAGTAGTGTCTACTCTGACTACACGTATAGAAATGACTACCCCTATTCTGACACGTCCAGCTACTACGGTGATCGCACGCCTGTGGCCTCAGAGTATGGTGATGGGTACAGGTCCTACGATGAATACAGCGAGTACTCTGCCCCTGATGAGACGCGTCCACGCAGAAAGTAGACTTCATTGATAGTGTGAACTTCCGCTGCATTGTCAACTCCGCTCACAAAGAATTAATTCGTGCATACCTCACCTCGCATCCATGCGGAGAGTAGGCGGCATACAGAAGATTGTTTCCATTGCAATGATTGCATGCGTAACTGTTGACAAAGATTAATTCTTGCTTAGCTCACCTGTACTGTACAGTTTACCCGAGGTCGATTCACCCCTTTTATAGAGGTGATTTAATGCGTTGTAACTACCAGCTTAATTAAAAATTAATCCCTAACTTAACCCTTGGGCGATGGACCAGATCTTATTGCGCAAATTTTATTTTTCGGCTGTGTCAAGTTTAGGGAGTTGACGATAATAAACGACTGAAACTCTATCCAAAGTCATGAATCAATCGGAATTGAAGCCATACAGCTTAGGTTATCTTGATTTACACAGGCAAAGCGACCACGCTCTAGATGGGTCTTATTTGCATATCACTGGTTTTACCACCGGTCACTTGGGTGCAAATTTTTCGTTGAGAAGAGGATAGCCATAAAATGCAAACATGTTCAAAAACAAAGTTTGTTGTTGTTGTTCCTGTAGCATGAACAATTGTCTTTTTAGTATATGTTAAAGCGGTATGCATATTATTAAGTTTAGCAGACCCAGACGTTTATTGCTCCCCCTTGCGAATGGTACATCTTATTGTTCTTTTTAAATTTGTTTTTTAAAAAAAGTGCACTAGTATCCCATTCAGAAGACAATTGTCACAAAGCGAATGTTTCTGAGAAATAGAGTTAATACTAAAGCATGAGCTATTTAGCTTGCTCTCTTTCTTTTGTATATTATTGTAACTGACGCAGAAGTTCACTCTTAATTACTGCACTTACACCATTTAAATTTATTGTATTAGGCTTTGAAAATGTCAATATTGCCGAGGTATTACAATATGACACAGGTGATTTCTGTCAATGGATTCACTGTGCTTGATTTCAGTTAAAATTAAAAACGTTGAGCTGCTGCCGAAAGAAACTTGGCTCTTACCAAATTTTGCATGTTTTAAGAATCACATAGTAAACACAACTCTCTGGTAGTTAGTATAACTCATTCTCTAACGTCAACCCATGATACACCTAAGGTAAACTTTAACTTTTAATACCTACCAGTAACTCTACAAATAATATCTAGAAAAGGGTTAATGGGTTAAACTGCGACCAAAAATCATGCAGAATCTTCTACTGGCTGCCAGAGTTGATGTCAGACTGTTTTTGATAAACACAACTCGGCGTTGTTTTTTTTTTTATTCTTAAAATTCGATCATGGTGTTTGAAGATATCGTCAGCAGCGAAAATCCTCAATTGATGAATAAAAAAACTGAGGTTCTAATAGCTAAAACATTGCCTGAAATTAAAAAAAAAATAGTCACTCAACCATGTACAGCTGCAAACTCCAAAAAATTTTATGGTCCATAAACCGAACTGTGAATTTTACACCACACTTTTCCTCTGACACTAAACGCAAACAGAGCATATGCCAAAGGAAGTGCTGGAGACATGTGAACGATTGCGGAGTAAAGGAGGGAAGTGGGATATGCCCATGTAATAATAATAATAATGATAATCGTGTGTTTCTCCCGTAAAATTAAATGAATTTGTACATATATATACAATTTATACAGATATAGTAAGTAAAATATGTTATTTGTATATTTACTATTATTTTTCAGCAACTATTTGGATGATCGCTAAAGCACCTCAAACTTTTAGTTTAAGAACAGCCAAAGTTGATGACCAAGAAATTGTCATATCCTGTGTTTGACATAGTTGAAGCTATAGCAGCGACGCTGTAGTAAGTAAGATTAGTACAGAGAACGTACTAGAATATTTGAGCTCCTGTCAATTTCCGTAACGGATGGTAAGTTAAACAAAGTGAAGTATACAACTTCGGCGATGATGCAAACTCAAACTTAAAATTTCAGGACTAAAACGTGCCGATCTTTAAAATTTCACCGGTGTTGCATTGGTGTTGCACACATCTTTTCCTTCTGTTAATGATGCTTGTGCATCGAAACGTTCCGCTTACAGCTTGAATTATGGATATTAACAACTTTTTATTAACCATATCACAGAATGAATAGTAAAAAACATGAAAATTGCAAAATTATGTAGTTTAAGTGGCATTAGCAACTATAATATGCCACTTTGGTGGCGTAGAATATGTTACGATACTAAAAAAACATCAGACGTTAAATTTGAGCCAAATGTACTTAAATCCTGGTCTTAATTTCCGTAGACTTGAGCTATATGTACGTTCCGACAATCATCAGATACCATGAAATGCGAACATTTTAAATTACGATACTGAAAAATAAGTTCTAAGCCGCTTTGAGCATTGATATTAACATCAATATCGAAGGTCTACTCCTCAGAAGTGATAATGTACATTGTTGTCTTCGAAAAGATTGACAAGGAAGTGAAAATATTGAATGCACGAAAAATATACGTTTTGATGAGGGATAATACTATGTAATAACTTCATTAATTGACTCACAGTAAGTTCCAATAATGTAATATGACTGCAAACTTTAAACTGCAATATTAAACCTGTTGGCGCAGAATTAATAGGGACTGTAATTTGCTTTTATAAGAAAGGTAATAAAGCTGCACCGGTTATATTTAAATGTACGGCCGACACACTATTGTTTTGCTTACTACTTTATGTATTTTATTTCTATACTATTATGGAGTTTTGTTAGATAAATAGAGATACTGTAATTACTTGCCATGATAAATATCTAAAACACGTTTTGCACTCGTTTTTTATCCCTCTAATAGCCAAACATATGATTAAAAAAGTATTGAGGAATAGCTACGCTAACAAAGTACCCATCATGACTTAGAATATCTCTCTGGAAATTCTACCAGGTTTTACTTGTCAAATCAATTCCCCAGAACCAAATAAATCTAGTTACAATCAATTTTCACACTGCGAAGGTATAATAAAAACTCTTAGCAAGATATTATAATTTACTTAGGTAGACCAGTTCTAATTCTTTGGCAAGACTCAGGGCATTCAAAAGTATCGCCCGAACCTTTTGGCTGATTTGATTTTAACTTTTTTCTTATATCTTTGCATTAGAAAAAAATATTAAATGCTTATATGACGAGGATGATTTACAGAGCCTCGTAACAGCTAGCCTGTTGTGAAATAAGCGAGAGCATATCTGTATTGAAAACAGTGTGAGTGCTGTTAGTCTGTGTGATCGCATATTATGCTTTCTAAGCTCAGTGCATCTCCTACAACTATTAGGAGATGTTATAATGTATCGCAAATACTGCATGCTTTTCTACCGGTCTAAAATTAATGCAATAAAAACCTTACTATTTCAAGCGTTCCATTTGTCTCCGTCCTAGCTTGCATTTTCGAAGGAAGTTGACTTTCTCCGAACATTTTTCAAAAATAACGTCTACCCGCACCACCTCCTGGACCACTACTGCAAATTGTTCCTAGACAAACTGTTCGATCCCGGCATTAACAAACCCTCGGTCCGTATACTGAACTTCTTTCACTCGCTTCCGTATTACAACGAAACCTCCGTCAGTGCAGTAAACTCTCTGAAAGCGTTTCTCTCTGAAGCCTACCCACATATAAACTTCAAATTTTCCTACAAAAACACTTTACCATAGAGTCCTACTTCAAATCTAAAGACAAACCCCCACACCACTACAGTCCAGTGTTATTTATCGTTACCAATGCCAGGCCTGCAGTGCCTCTTTCATCGGTAGCACTGGAAAACAGCGTCACAAGTTGATTTCTGGGACCGAAAACCAAACTGATGTTCATAAAAAACATTGTTGACTTTCTCAAAAATTTTGTTTACGAAAGACAATGTGGAGATGGGTCTG
>LQNS02278091.1:50047072-50071143 GCA_001587735.2 Parhyale hawaiensis | reverse complement strand
AATCAGACAGGACAGGGCTGTTTGTAGCGTTTTTAAAGTCTGCAACAGTTAGTCACCAAATTGACACATCTGGGTAATGTTTCTTTTCTGCAGTCACCAAAAAGACATATTTGCGCAAAGCCTCTCTCTTAGAGTCGCCAAAAAGACACAGATGGTCATTTCTAATCATGAAAAGTCGCCAAATAATTGGCGACAATGCACACTTTCTGAAATATGGTCCGTCACCCCCTTCTCCCCGTGCTGTGTGAATTAGAGGGGTTTTACTGTACAATGAACTTAGATAATCGTGGTAAAAAAAAAAATAAATTAAAACTTAAAACTAACCTCTGATTACTGTACGTACAAAACGCGGACGTTACAGGCTAGTGGGAGGGGAAATCCCCTACGATTCACCTGAATACTTTTTTAATGGTCTTCGATCAGGTTATACACATGATCGATGTCAAACACAGACATTGCAATTCAGTGCAAGCAAACCCCTCAAAAAATTATTTCCCAAGAGTGGTAGTTTTCATAATACAGAAAAATAGGCACATTTTCATGCAATTTTCCCATTTAAAAAATTCCTAAACTTTGATTTTGGGGAATTAAAATTTTTAACTTGCAGGACATATTAAGCATTTCTTTGGCTACAATTTGAGCCGTAGCTGATTTTTCTAGCATCAATGGTTTGTCTTGCAGCAGTTTTTTATGGAGGGGTGTAAAAGTGATCGCAGACTAAGCCGGTGATCGGAGGCTAACGCCTCTACCGGAGGCCCTATAGATCTTTCACCTTAAAGCCTTAGTTTGTGTTTCTTTTGCTTGATTTTCAGGTTCAGTCTGCTTAATCTATCATGGCATCCCTTGGATTGTCTTGCTCTGCTGTTATCTACAACATACCCAAGGACTTTGACACCTTTTCTTTGAGAGAATATTTTGAAAGTTTTATTGAACATGGAGGATTTACCCTATTTCACTTCAAAAACAGACCAGAGACAAATATGCGTGAATTTGTTGATGAACATATATCTGGAGTTACTCTGATATCTCCAGATGTGACTCAGTCTTCTGTAAAGATTGATGCTGAATCCAAAACTTCATTTGACTTTTTAGCATATCTGAATAAGTCTCAACCGGACACGGATGAGGCAAGTAATTTAAGAACTGCGTCTGATAGAAAGGCTGTGTTTGTGCTTGTACAGCCCAACAAGTGGGATGATTTTCTAACTGAATATCATGAGAAGCCATGGTGGACAAAGGAAATACTACAGGGATCTGAAGAAGCACCATGTTGTTACATTAGCAGTCTGCCTGATGGAGGTAAGTATGTTAATGTAGTGGATATATATTTGTGTGTAGGTTACCGTAGTTATAATGCTTGAGTTCTGTTAGCAGGTGTATAAGGAAGGTGTCTGCCACAGTAGTGTCTTTACATTCACTGGAAATATCATATGTTCATAAAGTATTAGCCAACTCTCCTCTCTAGAACTCCAGTTGCAGCTAACTCTTCGTGAGTGCTTATAACACCTACACTGCATTTACATAGGTGCAAGCTTGTTAATATAGAAATGGATTAGTTTTACTGTGGGAATTAACCTGATTCCAATGGTCATTTGCAGCTACTTAAAGAACTTTACAGTACCTGGCATCAGTTGTTGAACTACTGAGAAGCCAGTTGTACATCAGCAGTTTACTTTTAATTGTGTGAGTGTTATTCTCCTATGTGGTTCTGGTATCTGTGACTGTATCTAACACATCCCCTGGTCTTCGTGGTCTGGCTGCTGGAGCCATTCTGGGCCTGCTAAAGTAATAAGTTGTCACTTTTTTCCAATTTGCATAAAATGGACAAACGTGCAAGTTAGCCTATATGTAGTACACTTCGTGGACCTACGCTGTAACAACTTGTATGCCTTATAGGCTTTTTTATAATTTGTGAAAAGCAGCTGGACAATGTTACCCCAGACGGACTAAGTAACTGGTACAAATTTCAACCTAGTCTGCCTGAGGGTATAAAGAAACATAAATGTGATCACAAGCTTCATTAACTCTTACTGCTTAGGCTATGCTTGCATTTCGCCATAGTTTTAACATTGCTGCGTGTCCCGCCGGTACCTAGGTCATGCAGCTGTTGATGTGTTAACAGCTGAAAATCTATCCCCATTTTGTAAAATATTGCCATTAGCCTACTATATTCTTTTGCAGCTGATGAAGTGCTCAGAGACTGTGAAGAAATGCACCCTCCCTCCAGCCTTCCTTGTGGCAATGTTGGCAGCCCAAACAGCCACTTGGTGAAGCTCATCAGAACAGGTGTGCTGGGCGAGTCTATGCTTGTGAAGCTGCAGCAACGGGCGCCGTGGATTTGGGAGTGGGCACTTCCTGCTCCGCTGCCTTGCCTACATAGGTGATTAGCTACCTTACCTTAAGTTACTTTCAATACTGGTATGAACATTGTTGCTGAAATTTACAGTCTGTGACACAAGAATTGCTGAGTCGGACTTGGGCTATCACTTGCTCCAGAAGTGTGTCAGACTTGGTCCATGCAACATCACCAGCCTGGATGGCGCAATTAAGGCCTATTTCCACTTACAATGATGACTAACTCACATAACCACAGCCGTGCGTTTTTTTTTTTTTTTTGAGATCACCTGAAAGTGCAAGAAGTTTGGTGTCCCACTGGAATGATGCTTCTTATGCACAGTAGTAAAGTCCAAATTTGATTTGCCACGACATAGCTACTTATTTCTGGTAGCTATAGGTAGTATAATGTAATAGGTAATTATTTCAGAGTCATTGGAAAGAAAAAACGGAAATTTCTATATTTTTCTGGTATTATATTGCCAGTGTAGATGAAGAGCTCCTTCTACAAACCCATCAGCTGTACCATGCAGCCGCCACGACAGTAGGTAGCTATACGTGCAATGCTTGCCATATTTTAATCCAACATCGTCCACAGAGGAATATTCAAATGGTAGGGTACCTACTATTCCTACAAGGAACTGGAGAGCTACAAATGTAGCAAATGGTTTTTTACAGGAATATTATAAACAATAGTGTGAAAGCCCATGTAGCAAAGTAACGCAGCTTGATGTAAGGTTCACTGCTGGCTCAGTCGAAAAAGCAATGATCTCCGTACTTCATTCTCAGCGTCGTTCTAATACGCTGTAAAAAAAACATGCTCTGCTTTCTGAGTCCTTATTCACTTGAAATTTTGTGAGATATCCAACCTCTCACCAGTCACATTGTCGAAGTCAGCTGATGTGGCGGCTACCTATTGGTAAATTGATTGGTAGTAATTCTGCTGTGTAGAAAAGGACGCAACAAAACAGTCTTACTCTAGGTAAAAATCTAGATATGGAGACCGCAAGACTGCCTAGTGAAGCTGCCTTTATTGATAACTACATTGTAGTTGCTGTTGCCTTATGTCCAGAGTTTGGATCCTAAATTGACTTCTAGTAGCTACCTACTTGCTCTCTTTAGTAGAGCGGTTCCCAGCCTTTGGTGCCCCTGGAAAACTTCTGCCATGTTCTCGCATCCCCTACAAAAATAATTACTCATCGGATGATAGAGAATGAAATTTATACAAAATTTGTAACAAATTAACATGTCCAACCTTATTTTTTTGCACCCACTGGTAGATCATCTCTTACCCCAGCTAGCGCAAGTTACCCATGATTCGGAACCCCTGCCCTATATACTAGATAATAGTTCTTGTGACGGCTAATTGCACAGTTATTATGGCTCGTTTGTTTTCGTTCTAAAGTCTATTTCTTTCTCTTTACACAATCTCGATGAATGCATAGGTTTCATTTGGCTACCTCGTCTCAAATATCTTTTAGATACGGCATCCCCGATCCTGCTCACTGCTGCATCTCAATTTCTTGTAACGGCTGCCATTTGCACAACAATGGCTCGATGCCTTTCATTTAAGTGTCAATTTCTTTCTTTTTGCATTATCTCGGTGAATGCATAGGTTTTATTTGCCTATCTCATCTCAAATTTCCTGTTGAAACGTTATCCCTAGCCTTGCTAAATACTGCATCTCATGTAGTGTAGGTATTTCTTGTCCCGACTGCCATTTGCACAATTATGGCTTGATTGCGTTCGTTCAAGTGCCAATTTCTTCCTTTTTGCATAGTCTCGGTGCATGCATAGGCTTCATTTGACTATCTCATCTCACATTTCTTGTAGAAATGTCATTCCTAGTCTTGCTCAATGCTGCATCTCTCCCTCCTATTGTGGTTCCAACCTTTTCTCAGCTTTGCACTCCTAGGAAACTTTTAATATGTTATCATATTCCATAAAAATAATAACTCCTCTGATAACAGATGAAGAATGAAATTTACACCAAATTTATGTTCAATTTTAATGTATCTAACTTTATTTTATTGAAGCTTTGCATACACCCGTAAGGGGTGCGAGCACCCCCGGTTGGGAACACCTGCTCCAGTAGCCATATGAATTAACTGCAGCTGTGTACCGTATCAAGGTAGCCAGCTTTGTTAATACAGTGACACTGAACACGTTCTAAAGTTTTTTTTTTATGTCAGTACATACATTGTTATTGCATCACAATACAGAGTAAAAAATTGTATATGATCGGTGGAGCAAGGGCTGCTCGTCAATCCTCCTATCACCCCTAGAGACGTATGCTGTGTTTACCGTCTACCAGGCAGATCATGTGTGCTTAGCTACTTCCATATGCTGTTCGCCTGAAAGTGTTTTTCAGCTGTCCGGTAGCTATATGTTGAATTGAGAAATGTTGAACCTGGCGATGCCCTCGGCTCAGACTAAGCTTTGTGTTCTGTCTGCACAGCACCTTTCACTGGCCCGCGGTGTCGCCAGCAACGTCGTTACTGAATTGCAGGGTCCAAGGTTTCGGCCGCCCGTGACGCCTGGCTTTTGGCATATGCAGTTCAGCCAGTCTCTCATGCCGTTCTTCAGAGTAATGTTTCAAATGAGGATTACGGAATTGGAGAAAACCAGTTTGACACCGACCAGGATTGCAGAGTTAGGTGGATCATGTCCGACTCCTGGTCATCCAATTTGTGACTCGGACTCCTTGGATCCCCAAAAGGACGAACTCTAATTCCAACTCTCTTGACGTCAAGTTTCATATATTCCAACTGGCTTACCCCAGCGTCTCGCCCCAAGGAATATCAGACTCCTACCAACTCTAACTGAGCAAATCAGTTTCAAATAGTGTATTTCATACAAAAAAAGTTTAATTCACGAGAGGAAGAGTTAACCGCGAGATGCGCATACCTGCATTACCCCTCGGCAGTAGCGCTCCAATTATAGCTATGTAACAGGCGGGAACTCAGGTGTTCCAAGCTTGATGACCAAATGCAGGAAAAGTGTTTGCTATCAGTCAGTTAAACTCACAAAATTTTTAACAGCAGTGTTAAAATAGTTATTAGTAAATGGAAACGCAATATTTAACTTGCTATTTTTCTTCATTTCTGTGTATAAAAGTCTAGGTAGCTAGCTTTCTTTAGCCTGGAAAAAGTACAAGTACATTTGTGTTTAATATTTTGGATTATGTAATAGCTACCGTTTGACTTACTACCGTGTGCTCTGTTGCAGTGGCTGTGGAATGAAGGCGTGTGAAGTGCTGTTCATTATGAACATCCCTCCATCTTACATTAAGAAGAACCTGAAGAGCTTCTTCTACAAACCTCTCACATCGGGTCACATGTGTGATCTGGTCTATCTCCGACGACCAACAACTAATCTACAACTTTTCCTGAAAGAAACCATGCCGCCCCTTACAGTGGACGACTGGCTGGACGTGCCAGAGTCTGAATGTCTTTGTTATGACGCTGACACAGCAACAAATGTACTCGATTTGTATCCATTCTCTAGGAAACCCAACGACCTTAAGAAAAGTTGTCTGGTCAGAGTGTCGAGCGATTCCTGTGAGGAGTTCATCAGAGCATATCAAGGGACACCGTGGAAAGACGGCGATGGCTCCTGTCTTGTTTACAAAATCAAACCTGGTGAGTGCTGTAGTGTGTCCGTAACTTATCAATCTACACTTGACACATTCCTAGTTGCATATTATCGTTACAGTAGATGAAATTTTACGTATTACCTACCTCCGCCAAGGAGGTCATGTTTTTATCAGTTTGTATGGCTCCAAGTTAGCTCAGAAAGTTATGGATCGATCTTCACGAAACTTACAGGGATTGTTTGATGATGAACTCTTGGTGAAGATCTGTTCAACCGTTTGTTTGCCTCTTTTTTCTTAGAACCATAACTCAAGAAGTAAGGATGGATTTTTATGAAATTTATATAGCCTGCATGAGTTGTTAGGTAGCTAGCTACATCACTAAGACTTTAATTATGGCCAAATTTTTGCGATAATCTGTTTCTTCATTTGTTTGTCTCTGTGTTTGTTTTTATGTTTGTAAGCAAGCTAACTCAAAAATTTATTAATGATTTTTATTGAATTTACGTGAGTTGTTAGCTGTCTTACGAAGGGGAAAGGATCAAATTTTAGTGGTGATCGGCTGATCTGTTTATGTGTTTGACTAATGTTTGTCCGCAACATAGCTAGCTGACTTCAACAATTATGAACGGATCTCAAAGAAAATAAAAGAATCTGTTATAAATTTCGAAAAAGCACAGATGGTGATATTTTGGTGCTATTAAAAAGGAAATCATAGTTTCAGAACCAATTTGAATTTTTCTTTAATGTTACTTTGCTTAACGGAGTCATGCGTTCTGAGAGCGCTCTAGTTCATAATGTTTCCACAGTCATACATCAAAGGTAGATATAGAATATATATACAGATCCACTTGAGCATAACTTCTCGGGCAAGTGCCTAAGAAGAATATCCAATGACTACCAAAGTAATATTTATTTCGTTTCTTTCACTACTGTATTTTGTGTACCTTATCAGGGTTCTAGTAACACATCTAGTTTGTCAATATAGTAGAAAGTTTTCAGCTTCGGCTGGCATTTGTGCAAATGGATTCTCCAAAGAGTAATCTGGGGCCGTCTTCGATTTTAATGTTCCCATGTACTACTGTAGTGCTTAATAAAACTATTTCATGAAAACTACTTCAAATATTGCTATGCTGACGAAAATTGATTTGTATTCGAGACGTTAAAGGGTTAATGAAAAGCGGGTCTACAATGATAGTGCTGCAGTTGCACGCAGAAGGTTGCCCGTTTGCCTGGGCTCCAGGCAAGGGAATTTTTGCTAAACTCTGATTGCAGCCTCATTGTTGCTAGCATTTATATTCCACTGCGAGGGCATTGATTTAATAAGAAATCGGTGTGGTCGGGGGTTGAAAACTATCTCACGAGCCATCAGTCTCGTTCGCCTAAGCGCTGTCAATCTGTGATTGACCAAAGTCGTGCGCTCATATGGTAGCTAAGAGCGCGTTCATACGTCATTCATCTCAGCGTGCTCACTCAGCCACTCGTCCAAATGTTTTGTAGCCTCGTTGTCAGCAAAATTTTTTTTGTGTACACCACAAAAAAGTTGCTGAAATGTTTACCGTCAGATCAGTTTCTTCTCGACAAGTGTCACTGGGCAGGTTACGCTTGTCTTTTCTTTGTTGGAGTGAACTAAAACTAGGGAAACAGTGCATTTTTCTGCTATTAATACTAGGGTACAGTAACGCATTCGGACGAGTGGGCGAGCAAGCGTGTTGATATGAATGACGTGTGAACTTGGCCTAAGGTACCAAAAAGTTTTCAGATTGGTGTGTGCCGTCAAGTTGATTTTACCTCTGCCTTTACCGACATTCATTGCCTGTTGCAGAATACCTTGCAAATCTAGTTTTCTTGAGCGAGTTCTGGAAGATCTCCAGCGTGGAGAACATCAGCAGCACGTTTAGCAGTCCCGAGGAGCTGTTTGTGAAGCTCTTTACGGCGGGTCTGCCTCCTTCTGCTCTTATCCGCCGACTGCAGGTCGCTGTTCCTCATGTGTGGAAGCAAGTGCAAGAGTCTGGTGCCTCCAAAAAGTAAGAATCTCCGAAATATTTATTTCTTCTGATTATATATATCATCGCTAGACACTGCAAAACCAAGAGTACATATCCAGGTGTTGTTTACTGCACTTGTATTTTAGTTGTTCTGGTTTGTTCTCGCATTGTTTTAGATGGAAATTTGTTCTAAGAAAAATAGAAATATCAAATTTACCTCTCGTTACGGTCCTGGAGGCTGTTGCTGTACTAGGAATAGAGACTGTGTAACTTTGAAAAGATTCGGCCTGTTCTGATAATGCACTTTTTGGCCCGAGCACCGAGTGGACTGTGACGCTTTGGAGACTTTCTACGTGGGAAATTCCAACTAGCAAACCTCGACTACTAGGGAGATCTTCTGGCCTACGCTATCCCTGTTAGAAATTCAATTGTTTTCTCGCCCCAGGGTTACTTTTGTGCCTTACCGCTAGGGTTGGTAGATCTGGCCGCAACTATTGCTATGAGGTTAGTAAAGTTTGGTTGGTTTTCCTCTCCTCATTGGTCTGCGCCGGGTTTTCCTGCCAGTGTTGAGGTAGTGGCCAGCCATGAGACTAATGGAAACAGGGCTTGGTTGTCGGACTTGAACATCCGACTCCCCAGCCCTGCATAGAACTCATGTGAGTTCACGCCCACTTGGGGACATTGCGCTACAAAAGCCGATATAAAAAGCGCTAGAAATTCTTTTCTCTCCGATATGACTACATTGCATATAGGTATTTTGGAAAAAAAACTCCTCAAGGAGATATTATACTGGACGCTATCTTCCTCAGGATATGGATGGGGCCTTTCGCATCCAAGGGTTAAGTTAGGTGCCTTGCCGACGTTGCCGTTGGGCTTGTTGCATCTGAGTGCAGGTTGTTCTGACGAGGTTAGCTTGTAAAGTAGAGTAGATCTTGTATGCTTACTCTTTTTGCTTCGGAAGATGGACGACCGATAGAAGTGAGCAACCTATCCCAAGGAACTCCTACTTGCTCCAGTGTGCAAAAGTATCTAGCAAATTAATTTTTATATTCCCTACTGTGTATTTTGGCAATACTGACTTATTAAAAAGCTGGTATACACCGAAAAGCAGTAAGAAAGTCGCCTTTCGTGTTAGTGTTGTCTCTTTAGACTTTGAGATGGTTTGCGCTTCATTTCGTGGCCTGTAGTAGCTCATCGGCCAAATTTTGAGGGGCAAATATCGCTTTTGTGAGTTCGAAATCAAATCCAGACCTTCCTGCTGGAATACCGAGATGAAACGTAACTACCATGGCGCGCTGCGGTTAAGATGCGCTACGCTAGCAAACCTATTTTACCAAACTGTTAACAATACTCGAGTACCCAACCTTCAAAAATGACTAAATATTTTGTAATTAAACGTTTTTTTTTTTTTGTTCTTGCTTGTGGTAGTGCTACAGGCTTTGTTGCATAAATTTTGCCTCATACCTGCAGGCTTCATCTTCCATTAAAGTAACAAAAGTTGTGCCGTCATGAGTTTGCGTGAGCAAAATTTCCCTCCTGCTAGTAAAGTGAAGGATTATCAGTTTGCAAATGCTCGAAAGCACCAAGCAAATATAGTTCAGTCGAGCGAATTCGGTGGAAATGCTCAGCGGCGCTTACTGTACCCTGGATAGAAGCAGAGAGTCGAACATTCAAGATCGAAATTTGGCTGCAGTGTGAATTAAAAATATTTTGACCTTGGCTCAGCTTAAAGTTTGAACTGCCCCGAAGAAATTCAGCCATGGAAAATAGATTATGCATGATGGGAACGAATACCCACACCAATATTAAGCCTCTCGAACTGCCGCGACGACGTTCAGCTAGGAAAAATATGCGGAATTGCTTATGAACGATAAGATCAAAAATTCTGTCGAAGATACAGCCTTTCATCTACCACGCTCAAAGGAAGAATCATATTAAATACCGCCAATCTACTTTCCAAATCAAAGTGGGCTTCAGAAAATGCAAATTCAGTTTTCGAGCATAGCCTATATATATTCCAGAAACTATATTTGCTATCGTAATTCAGGCCTGAAATTTCATGGCATCCTCATCTTGTTATTCAGCAGATGAATTTCCTCCTTTTTAAATCCTTCAGAGCAGGACAGAGAGAAGGACCAACGAATGCACCAAATGTCATGATTTCATTTTTATATCAAAGGAAAATAGATTTAGAACAATTCTATGGATTCATTTTTTAAAACATTTTGTTGAAAAGTTGAAAAAAATGTTTTTTTTTAATGACGAAATATATATACAAACTAATTTGAAAACTAAAACTAAATTCAAAAATCTAAATCCATATGATTGTTGGCAATTATCAATAGTGTATCTGTACCAAATTTCATTCAAATTGAATGAAAAATGAAGGCACTGTGTAGAAAATCAAATTGGAAAAGGGTTAACAAATTTTTTTTAGATAATTTCGGCATTTTTTCTATACGAAGGTGTCTTTTACATTGTTTAAAACAAGTTTCAGTTGATGAAACAAAAAAAATAGATGAAAAATCAAATGAATGATTTTGGGATTTTGCCCTGATGGTTCCCTTAAGACCACGAGTAGTAGCAGCTTAAATTTGAATTTGATTTCTTCTGTTGATCCCTTCCCAGGTCGTATCTAGGATACCCTAATTTTCCCCTATCCAATAACTGCTGTTGTATCGTGCGCCCATCGACTACGGCGGGAAAACCCTCAATCCTTAGCTATATAAGAAAACTCCTCGTGTATTGATTTATTTATAAATTTCGTGTCCACATCCGAAGGATATACAGTAGATAGGCAAAAAATAAGTCAGGTTGCAGATTTTGTAATTACTGTACTTAAAAATCAATGAACAAGTTGCAGAAGATAGCGAAGGCTGATCCTTATCCTTTTATCTGAAGACACTTCTTAACATCGGAACAATGTGTATATATATGTAGCTTCTGGAGTCCGATTTTATAACTTTTTTTTGAGGTCACGTCGTATAACTTGGGCAGATGGTCAATGAAGCGCTCTGGAGGTGATAATTTCTCATGTGCATTAGACAATTACAGTATTTCTTCTAGCTTACTGTCTTTCTTATGTGACGAAGCAGTTTACTCTTCATAGGCCAAAATTTCAGCACTATGAAGCACATATTTGTGTTGGAAAGACGGTGCTACGGAGCGGTCACATTGTATATAAGCTGACCTGACTCGAGTTGCAGTCAAGTTTATTAGAGTGTTTAACTCAAAATTTTACTTCTCCTTATAAATATAGAAGACCTAAATATGACAGCACAGCAAACGATCAATGAAGAAAATGAAGAAGTAAGCCAGAGAAGATTCCGCACCGGTTTATAGGTATTAGGCTGACATATCGATTATTGTGTGAGTTTTTTCACACACTGGTCCACTAGTATAATAATTGTAATCTAATACTGATTAGAGCGTCATGGTAGTACTAACCAGGTAGCTAACGGAGGGACAAGCTGACTTATAATATAGAGCATGACAGGTAGTTGCGCTATTCAAAGTCCTCTATCAACATATTCGTTTGTCGAAAGGCGCTTATTAACCCGCTGCGTCAGCGGATAAAGTCGAAAGTGATGGAAGGATCGTAACACTACAGGGTCCACTAATGTCATCAGTAACCGTTAAATTGGATCATGAACAGTAGCCGGATGCAGATGTCCATTCATACCTAGATATTATCTGAAGCCTGAGCATTGGTACACTCTCAACTATTTCTGTTATGCTAACATGCAGAAAAAAATATTGTTGTTTTATGGAAATCAGCTGCAAATAGGGTAGCTATATAATTGGGCAAATATACTTAGGTAGAGCAGTTTGGTTCAAATACTGGCACGTTACGTCATGTGTTTTGTAAGAGAATATGATTTTTATATGTTTAATTTTGTTTAACAGAGCTAGCATATCTCGGAAGCCTTCCCACGCCCCTGGGCGGTCTGCCTCGCGTAAAACTAAGCAACAACGGCGTCGCAAGACGGTGGCTATCCCGCCTCCTCCAACACTCCTGTCCCAGCAGCAGCAGCGCTGTCCTCTCAACGATGACTCAATTGACGATGGAGATACAAGTATATTTACTAGTCAAAACAACACTTCTTCCGAGACTCGGAGCTCTCCATTGGCTAATGCGGGGCAAGCTTCTGAAGAACTTTGTTGTGGTCGCGCCAAAGCGTCTAAAAGAAATAAGCGGAAAAGAAAGAACAAAGTCCAACATGACACTGCTGCTGATCGAGAAGCATCAGAGGTAACTGTCTTTGTCTTCTTGTCTTATACGGTATACTTGATGTGCTTATAAGGAAAACTGTGTTATTGCCTATAGTGGATTATTGTAGAATTTACTTGTACCTCCTGTACTTCTCTCCACGTTTACTCCTTAAGCTTACTTAGCGTATTTCATATTTGCCCCAACTATTTTACTTCTTTTCATATGTTTTGTTAAGCGCAGAATTTCTTTACGTTTTCTATTGCTTGCTCTTTCCAATTTATCTCATACGTCTAGGATCCACATTTAAGATGTTACCAGTATGAAATTTTACAGAAAATGCCAGGTGTTGCGGGGAGGGGGGATACACTACCGCATATTTACTGGTAGCTACACAGCAACAGTCATTTAACAGACTTTTATGCTCATCTCATAACTGCAGGTCTTCTTTTTTAAACAGGATGGCTCCGATGTGGAAGAGTGGGAACGATCGGAAGCTTTCCGAGATACCATTGACGAGAAGCGCTCCGCGAAGGAAAGGCGTTATGAAGAGGAAATAGAAGTAAGCTATTGTGCAGAATTTTTTTTAACTACAGTCTGCCTTGCCTTCAGACCGAGCTCGTGGTACATCCGCTCCTGCAAATTCAACTCCACTGATTTGCTATCTATAGCAGCATTATTTCATTGTACTATTTTTGATGCCAAAAGGCCTTTTCAATCCTGTGAAGCTTGAAAGACCTATTTAAATATTTTATATAGCACTACTTGTACAAAAAGTGCCTTTAACGCACCAAAGTAACTAGCTACTTTTGAATAATTACTTGAAACTGTTTCTAGCTAAAATATAAAAAATTATTGACCTGTTTGGCGATGCAGAAATATGAGCACTTTGGTTGTAGAAACGATGCATTAAGGGATAAAATTTACAAGGTGTAAACATGGTGCTAAAAACGCTGAAGTGTGCTAAAAAGTACAAAAATGAGTAAGGTGCTAAAATCAAGTGAAAAGTGCTAAAAAATATTTAGCTTGCGTCATTTGTTTGTTGTAGTCATTGCTGCAGTCGTTCTTTCACAATATCTGCTCTAACGCAATCAATATTAATTGAGAAATAAAAATATCTAGCTATGTATCGAATTATAGCTAATAGCTATCTACTTGGGATGGTTGTACATAGTAGTACTTGGCATACATGCTTTTGGATTTAAAAAGCCTTGTATTGTGTACTTATCTCATAAATTAAAATAAAAAATGTGCTAAAATTTTCTCTCTAGGGGCGCTAAAATAGGCAACAGACGATCTAATAGACACCTTGTTAGAAAGAGTGGGTTAGCTGTTCTTGGTTTGATATTCCTGTAGTGAATGAACTCAAAATTGTAATAGTTTTTCATGCATGTTTACTACTGCAGGTTGTTGTTTTACATTGTTCAGTGTTCTACGATTCCGCGATCGTGAACTAACATTCTACGATTGCAGAATTTTTCTTGGATATTTATTAATTCCGCAATTGCAATCTCGATTATGGTATTTTTCTTTAATTCTTAATTCCGCGGTTCAAAGTGTCGACTTGAAAAAACTTTCCCGCACTACCCGAATACCATATTTTCGGTTGTGGAATAATCCTCGAGCGCGCAGTAGCTTACTCAGCCCACTTTTTACATATCCAAGCCCTCAGCAATGTGTATCAGCACGAATATATTTTAATGCAGTGTAATAATCAACCTATGTACCTCCTGCAGCTGGTGTGGGAGAAGGGTGGCTCTGGCTTGAACTTCTACACCGATGCTGTCTACTGGCGAGCTCAGGAAGGCGACTTTGATGAGCGCACCACAGACGAGTGGGACGTGGACATGCAGGGCTACTACGGCGGATGTAAGCGAATGTGTGACACACGGGACTGTAATAACTCTAATGTTGTTCCCTAACTTCCCTTACCAATTTGATTCAGAAATGTTAAACAAGACGTAGGAAGTTATGGTAATGGTCTTATCTGTACAATGTTCTGATACCTCGCTATAAAGACTTTCTTCCGTAAGGATTACAACAGGACAGTGGTTCCCACTTCCCAAACGGTGCGCCCCGAAAAACTCAATGTTATGAAATATTTGTGTTGTTATTATTGCTATGCGACTTCGGTAATCTATTTATCAGTGTTGAGAGAATTTTAATGTTTCAGTATGAAGTGCTCTGAATTATTACCTCCGCCCAAGGGGTTATGTTTTGGTCGGATTTGTTTGTCTGTTCATCTGTTTGGCTGTCCGTCTATCTGTCTGTCACCAAGATAACACAAAAAGTTATGGGCGGATTTTGACAAAATTTACAGGGATTGTTAGGTATGATAGGAGGAACAGATGATTAACTTTAGGTGAAGATCCCGTCATCCGTTTGTTTGTTTGTCTGCCTCATTTTTTTTCAATGCCGTAACTCAAAAATATTTGGACGGATTTTTATGAAATTTACATTAGTTAGTTGTTAGGTAGCTATATCACGAAGAGTAAATGACCAAATTTATGTGATGATCGGTTTATTTGTTCGCGTGTTTGTCGCTGTGTTTGATTTTATCCTTATTAGCGAAATAACTAAAAAAGTTTTTTATGGATCTTATGAAACTTACAGGAGTTGTTAGTAATGTTGAAAGACATAACTAAATGATTAAATTTTGGTGCAGATCGGTTCTTTCATTTGTATGTTTGACTTATGTTTGTCATAATGTTTGTTAGCAGCATAATTCAATAAGTTATGAACGGATCTTCAAAAAAATTGGGGAAACTGTTAATAATAAAACTATCAAAAAGCACGAATGATTGGATTTTGGAGTCGATACTAAAAAAAAAATCATGTTTTCATAGCCAATTTGAATTTTTTGTTACCGTTGCCTTACTTGGCGGAGGTATGCGCTCTCAGAGTGCTCGAGTTACAATTGCTGCAAAGGTGCGCCGAGAGGACGAAAAATCTGCGAGCTCCTACAATAGTATAATTTTTTTTGTAACGTAATAGACCCTGGTGCGCCTAGGGGTAAACTGTCTTACTTTAGCATATTAATAATAAAATCTACTTGCTTTACCCTTCAGTGCCTGGTGACTACGATGCCGAGTGCAGGCAGGATATGGATCGCATGGACAGGTTGCGGGCCGGTGATGAAGAAAGCTGCTTCGGCCCTACGGGTGGCAGCGGCGGTGTCCCACGGCTGAAGCGTCGTGGTACGACAACTGCACCCTTCATCCCTCCCTCCTCTGAGAGTGCGGACACCGCCAGACGTAGGATGCTGGTAGATCTGCGCACCGATGACGTGCCCGTCCATCTCACCAAAACCGCGAGACGCAAAGCTAAAAGAGGTAAGATGAGGTGAACTTATATATGTACTGCTTAAAATCGTAGCGCAATTGTACATTTCAACGCCAATAACAACCTAATGATGACGTTTTAACTAATGTTACTCTCGGAAGTTCAATTTAATAGTCAATCCATCTTTAATGAAAATAAATGTTACATGTAACATAACGTCATTCTCAAGCCTATATCTAAGCACTACTAAGTGCTTTTCTGGCAAAAGAGCTACAAAAACAACCAAAAAACCTACAAAATACACCTTAAACTATGTTGAAGAATCAGCGTGACACTTAGTTACTAATAGCAAACAGGTTGTTCATTATCATCTGAGACTCCACGGTAGTTAGCTATATGATGTTGAGGCTCTGAATATGAAGTATATATTGTAATTTACTGGTAAAGATTGAGAAGATATTTTTTCAGTTCGACCTTGAATTTACTTAATGAAGGAAGGTTTCTTATTCTTACAGGTAATGTAGGTATTCTAGACAGGAGGGACAATATAATTGAGGGAACGTTGTGTGTCAAGTGTTTGTAGGCAGGTACAGGGTTATTACTGCATCTAGTGTGTATCCATGTTGCACATAAACGAAACCAGAACTTTTGTGTAATTTAAACGCTTCTATAGAGGTAAGGTATGTGCGTAGATCGTGGATTTTTAGTATTGAAGTTGGATAGAAACGAGGATTACAATGATCTAGATAACCTGCACCAGTTATGATTCCTACAATATTCTTTTGTAGCTATAATAACCTGTTTATATTTACGTCACAAGCACAACTCCAAACAACTTTGCGATACATATAATATGGGTATAGAAGGGCATAGTACAAATTAACCAATCTATTCTCGGTAGTATATGGCTGTAGCTTATAAAAAATTCCAATTGTTTTTGAAATTTTTGCACAAATATTATCAATATGAATATTAAATGAAAGACGTTTATCAACAGTGGCACCCAAGAATTTACCACTCTCCTCAAAGTTAATCCTCTGACCGTCAAAGTAGACATTTAGTTGTTTGTTAATTGACTCTATTCTGTTACTAAATACAATCATGAATATTTTATTAACATTAAGAGAAAGACGATATGTTACAGTCTTTAACTTTTATCAATTCTGAATTTAAGGTGGTGATGAGTTCATTATAATTAGTTGAGGCTAGTGATAATGTTGTATCATCCGCAAATAATATTGGTATCAAGACATTAGATACATTTGGCAAATCGTTAATATATAGTAAAAACAAGATTGGTCGTAGTTGACAGATGGCCAGTTATTTTAACACATTGTTTTCTGTTTGACAGGTAGCTTTCGATATAGTCCCGAATCACTCCTCTGAATCCATAATTCTTAAGTTTAGTTAGAAGTATTGCATGGTTGACTGTATCGGAGTTTATACTTGTACTAGCAACAGCATTAGTGGCTTGCATGCAATCTAGTGAATTTAGTCAATCTACTGGTAAATATTCCTCTTTCAGAGGGCGGTGGTTGGGAAAGAGGTTGTTTTGATGCATGTAAGAGTGGGTCCTTGTTCCATATCTTGGAAACAAAGAAAATTTTACTGATTTTTATTAGCTATTCAATTTTCTATAGCTAAACTCTTACACTGAATTCGAATTTCACATAATCCACTCCAGAGTTCAGACTCCAGAATCCAAATAAAATACCATATTACTCGAGAAATGAAACTTCGAGTAAACATTCGCCTTCGTGAATATCAAAACAAAATATTCGCGAATGTTAAAAAACAGACATTTGGTCCTCCTCTTTACCATATGTTTTAGAAATTTTGTTAGCAATATGTGTCTATAGGTTCATACTGTACTCAAACTCATATACCGTCTCCATCATCATTATTTTTCTTGTGACAGCGGAGAGAGATCCTCAGTTGAGAGCGGTGGGAGAGTTCGAGCGGCACACCCGTGGCGTGGGGCGGCGGCTGCTGGAAGCCCAGGGCTGGAAGGACGGGTCTGGTCTGGGGAAGGATGGCGTAGGGCGGCCATACGTCATCCCCACCGTGCATCGGCTGCCCACGGATAAGAAAGGCTTGGGGTAAGTACCAGGCTCATAAGTTGCCGTAGAAATTATAATCCTCTTCTAATATTTATGTTAGCGAGGCTTCTGGAACAATTTTAACTTTCTCTCTGTATTCATTTGAGTTTCGGACTTGTAATTAGTCTTTCTAGTAGCCTCTGTTCTGTTCATTTTCTTCATCGCTATACGCGCCTTCTTACCACTTCATGTAAAACATATTAACTCGTATTTTCGAGGCGGAGCTGCTCTTTAAACATGAGTGCCTAGTTCGAGGATTCTTTTTTCAACTTGTAGGGAGTATAGACCGACCGGGGTCCCGGCTTTGGCCAACCCCGGTCATTCTTCACCACTCCTGCCAGCTCAGGTCCACCCCGGCCCCAGCCTTTCACCCTTTATTGCTTGGAAACTGTTGGGAATGAGATAATCGCTAAAGTACATGCATTTTTAATTCATTCTAAGAGATGGGAACTTATGAAAATATTTTTATTTAAGAAACTTTTGTTCAAATATTCCCAGCCCTTTCATGTTAGTGTTAAATATCTTTACTGCTTGCATTCTGGAACGCACTACTGAGTTGAATCACAATTAAAAATTTATTTGTATTACTTTTTGGTATGTGCAATGCTTTGATTGAATACATTGATAAATGAATTACATGTGCGCTAATGTAGTCGAGCTCACAGCTATATAATTGTAGCGATTAGCAAAGCCCCTATATATAGGAGGTGAAAAACTGCCTTGACAGTTTTGCATGTATGTGATTGTAATTCCAGGGTTCTCACACGTCCTTAAAGTCCTTGAAATGTCTTGGAAAAAGTTATTTTGCCGTTGAACATTTATCCGAGTTGAAAATTTCCTTGAATTTTTTATATGTCCTTGATATCAATGATTTGTTTTACTGGTTAAGTCGGAGCCAAAATGTAAAGGTTAGGACTCGTACTATAGTCCTAATAATGGATATTTATGCATCCCTCATGCATGAGCAATCAGTTTTTTATGAATACTCTTTAGAGCATAATTTTTTTAATAGAGATCAACATCAAGTTTTTACTCCTATTTTTATATTACCAGTAGCTAATAATTTGATTTTATTTTTTTCAGATTCAAAGACATTATATTTCATATTTTACTAGTAGATAATGTCTCCAGCCAAACGTGTTAACATATGTATTTTCAATAGGTAGCTACCTATTGAATGGCTCAATGTATTTTCAATAGGTAGCTACCTATTGAATGGCTCAAAGACATGCCCCATCCAGATAAAAAGGTTGCTTAACTGCCAGTAACTTTGTTAATACGTATTTTTATTATTGAATAAAGATAATCTGATTATATTTTTACCAGTTTGTTGCAGTCAATTTTAAATTGATGATGACGGGATTTTTTAGTTCAATAGCAATATTATATTGATCAAATTTATCAGAATTAAAATATTGTAATATAAACCTGTTAAAAAAGCTTTTTCAGATCCATCTAAGGACTCTGTAAGTCATTTCTTTTTTCAAACTAGCCGCTCGGGGCAATAAAGTAGACAATTTTTTGTGTCTTAGGAAAACTAAAAAAAATTAAACCGTTGGTAAATTTTGACTATCCCTCCCACTCAAATCTTGTATTTTTGTTGCCATATTGAGGTAAAATAAGGCATTCCAATCCTTTTTTAAAATGTCACTTTTGTCGAAAATGCTTAGTTTTTGAGGTATTTTACTTATAACTTCTTATTGCTTTTCTGAGAAAAAATAACTGGTGTTACAGGCTAGCTAGCAACCCCATTGGAACCTAGCGAACCTAACCTCACCTAACTTGGGTTCCTATGGGGTCGTTAGCAAGCCTATTATAGTGCCGGTTATTTTTTCTCATAGAAAAACAAAGGGAACTTCAAAGTCAAATATCTCGAAAACTAAGCATATCCGACAAAAACGTTTTTAATGAAAAAGTTTTAGAATGCTCTATTTTTACTAAATATATCAACAATAATACTGGATTTGAGTTGGGAGTAGTAAAATAATATCAAATCCTCTAAATACTGTCCTTGAATTTTATTTTATCTCTCTGTGGGAACCCTGAATTCTGCTCTTGACCGAGAACGGCCTTGGCATGGGTGCCCGCAAAATGTACTTCTGTCATCCGAGTGATGTTAAAGTCGAAGATTAGCCTGCTAAGGAATTGGAACTGTCGTTTCCCTACTAACAATTAGAGGCGTCGCAAAAGCTAAAACCGCAATTCAGCTTCTGGGCGGCGTCACGGCGGCCGCAAATGTTGCTAGGGAATTGAAAAGATTCGCCAGTACCGTTGCAGACACAACTGTGTGTGCACTAAATGATCTGCCGCTAATGTGGCCAGTCGATCCGTTTGCTTAGCAAATTTCTTTTGATATCTTTTTTGATTTGGATTGAATTGGGGCTCAGAAAAGCTCCTTCTCTTCTACTGTTTAAACTGACCCAGGAACTTATTTGAACTCTGAAGTTCGAACATGGGTCAAAAATTCAACGTGTGAACCGATCTTAGCAAATAAAAAAGCTAACACTGAACAGTGTGGAATTTTCTTGTTGTTCAAAAGTTAATTGGAGTCGATGTTGGCAGTTTTTCTAAGTCTCTTGTTCTGTCCTACGAATGTGCACAGTAACACAGAAACATGTCAGGTCGATGTTGAGACTGCCTCTAGACAGCAATGGTCTGAAATATATTGAATTTGATTTCTGATGTCGGGAGAGTCTCAGTGTTCAACAATAACACTCATCTAATCGTTTGCTCTGTATGGTTAAATTAGATAATTGTAGGACCAATAAGCCCATTCCAAGAGAGCTGCCTGGACTTACGCCCCGGCCTGCTATGAACTAATGCCATTGTGTCGGGGTCATTTAGATGACTAAAGAAGAAAAAGATGGGAAACACTGAGCCAAAGAGACTGTTATCAATCACGATTAATAGCTGTGGATCTGCGGAGCTTAGAAATGTCAGGTTAAATCGGGGCGGCAGAGAAAAGATTATGGATTAAGGTGGACTTCATAGCTTTGGCCAAGAGTTTGTGACTCCTGGCGGGAGAGAGGTTGTTTCTCCCAATGTTTGTCCAGGCGATTTTTAAACGCGTTGATCTCCTCCCCAACAACGTTGGGAGTCTATTCCAATTGCTAGTTTTGTTCTTCAAGTTTTGTGGTGGAGTTTTTGACTATTGTTTGGCGAGCGATCATTAACGTATCTCTCAAAAAGTCCCGTTTTTGGTAAGTCGATGAAACCATTCAAATACTTTATTGTTTCTATTAGTTGCCCCATGAGTCATCGTTGCTCAATAAAGATCAGGCCTACTTCCCGTAGGCGATACTCGTATGGCTTGCTTCACAGCTGAGGTGTTGCATTGCTCTGCGTTGTATTCCTTCCATGTTATCTACATCTCTGCACAGATGTGGCGACCCGAATGGAAGAGCAAATTGTAAATGTGGTTGCACTAGCCCTTCGTACAAGGGAATAATGTTCTGGAATTTGTACTCAAAATTGCTGGTAATGAATACCAGTAGCTACTCTGCTTGCCATTGTCACACTCCTGACAACTTGCTGTGTTGTAGTTGGTTTTTAATAGTTTTTCTGAAGTCACGTTGTTGGGTGACAGCTGCCAATTCTGTCCCGTTCGTTTTCAAACGGGATGAGGGGTTTTCCGCCCCTACGTGCAGTACTGAGCATTTGTCGACATTAAAGCTCAGCTGCACTTTGTACTGTTGTTCAAGGTGTTGCTTACGCTTAGCTTTTTTCCTAGCAGGATGACATAGTTGGGTATCATCCGCAAATTTACTGATTTTACTGCGGATAATGAGATCAAGATCATTGATGTACATTGTAAACAAAAGTGAGTCAAGCACGCTACTTTGTGGAACTCCAGATGATACCGGTATCCAGTCGCTCGTATCTCCTTGTAGCTTCACTTGCTGCTGCCGAATTGTGAACCATGCTCGTATCCAGCCATGGCTCGTATCCACGAGCCATGCTCGTGAATAGTCTTCCTGGATGCCATGGGCAACAAATTTTTCTCTATCATCGGTGATAGGAGACTTTGTCAAAAGTCTTTTGGAAATCTAGATGAACGAGGTCCACACATTTTTCTTCGTCTCTCATTTCATATCTTCGAAAACAAACTCAGTAAGTTAGCTAAGTTGCTTCTTTTATTTCGGAAATAGTTCTTAGTGTCGGATAAGAGCTGGTGCATGCGCTTCTTCAGGAGGCGTTCGATGGTTTTGCTGACAACCGATGTAAGACTGAATGGTCGACAGTTGGTGAGGCTTTTTTTATTCCTCTTATGTATCGGAGTCACGTTATCTAGTTTCCTTCAGAACTCCCGTTCTAAAAGACCCATTGAATATGTTGAGCAGTGGCTTTGAGATGACTGGAGCCATTTCCCGTAGAACACGGGGAGAAAGATTATCTGGGCCAATGGATTTGTACACGTTCATGTGGGTCAGTTCCAGAAGAGTTCAAACTAAAACATCAAAATAATAACAGATGTCAACTAACAGATAAAACTAATTAACGTTTCGGGAAGTTTCTCCCATCATCAGAAAATTTTGATAAAAACTACAAAAGATGCCTAACAATTTTATTTAAGATGACCTAAAAAATATGGCATATGTTGACCGGGTGGGACCTAAAGGGCGAATGAGCAGGGTGCGCTATGGGGTTCTTATATAAGGGTCGGACGGTAAGGGAAGTGGAGGCAAACGGGTAAGCACAGTCGGAGGCATCCTTTGTAGTTTTTATCAAAATTTTCTGATGATGGGAGAAACTTCCCGAAACGTTAATTAGTTGTATCTGTTAGTCGACATCTGTTGTTATTATTGTGAAGTTCCAGAAGAATTTCACGTTTCGTTAAAACACATGTGTCTAAGGAGCTACATTCATCGCTGCTGGTTCCGTAATATGCATAACATTTTCCATGGTAGCTAAATACAGAAGTGAAATATTCGTTCAGGATAGTAGCTTTGTCTCTGAGGTCATTGGTGATTTCAGCGTCAGGGTTTTTGGGTGAACTTATAGTTTCTTCATTGAGTCGTCAGCATCCGCATATTTGTAGAATGCCTTTGGCTTGCGTTTTGCCATAGCGGCTACAGGAACTTCTTTTTCCCCCTTTAGTAGTCTTGACTTTTCACTTCCCGACATGCCATTATGTGACTGGTCCAGTTCTCAGTTGGATTGCGCTTCCAGGCGCGGTAACACACTTGTCGCCTGGTAACTAAATAAATAATGCAGTGTTTAATGGTCCGATTCATAAAGAGATCATTACTGATCCGAGCTCGTTTATTACCTCCGCCAAGAAGGTTATGTTTTCCTTGTGTTTGTCTGTCTGTCTGTCACCTAGATAACTTGAAAAGTTATGAACCGATTTGGATGAAATTTACAGGGATTGTTAGGTATGTCAGGAGGAACAGATGATTAACTTTTGGTGAAGATATGTCCATTTGTTTGTTTGTCTGCCTCATTTTTCTCAATGCCATAACTCAAAAATTTATCGATGGATTTTGATGAAATTACCATGAGTTGTTAGGTATATAACAAAGAGTAAATGACCAAATTTTGGCAATGATCCGTTTGTTCGTTTGTCACTGTTTCTAATTTTATGCTTGTTAGCACAATAACTTAAGACTAATGAATGGATCTGTATGAAATTCATAGGGGTTGTTAGTAATGTTCAAAGACATAAGTGATTAAATTTTGGTGCAGATCGGTTCGTTCGTTTGTATGTTTGACTCATGATTGTCATAATAACGTTTGTTAGCAGTATAACTCAAAAAGTTATGAACGGATCTTCAAGAAAATTGTACTAGCTGTTATTACTATCAAAAGGCACAAATAATTAGATTTTGGAGTTTATACAAAGAAAATTATGGTTTCAGAGCCAATTTGAATTTTCTTGCTGCCGTTGCCTTGCTTGGCGGAGGTATGCGCTCTCAGAGTGCACTAGTTTGGAATGTATCGTTTCGTTTGGCAGCTCTTGGGATGCTGGATCGTCTTCAAAGATATTAGAGCATTTTCAACACTGCCATTGCTTATGAAGGTTTCGAAGTCAGTTGTTGCTATTTCAGTTGCCAGTCATAGGAAATTCGCTCGCCGATAGTGTGGTAGCTCGAGAGGCTGGGCTCTTGTAGTGAGATCAATGCCAATTTTCAGAGTAGCTAAATTCTATCATGTTGTGATCTCCAAGTCAGAAATTTCATAGGGAAACCATTACATACAAATGAATCACAAGAAAGTAAACTTCAAAAAGACCAATTAATTTCCTAGTTGCTATATTTAAGAAACTTTGGAGACAGTGCGAAATTAATGAACTAGTGAGTTACAATTGTGTAACGCCATCTCCAGCTCCGGCTCCCCAGTCATTTATAGGTCACCCCGGCCTAGTCCAAACGGTTATTGGTGTCCCAGGCCTCGGGTGAAAATCAGCCCGGTCAGTCTATTGTGGGAAGAGGTACCAACAACATCACATAAAACATATCTGCTACTCCGGTTTTGCTTTCAGATCCTCTGAAGTGCACCGCCTTCTTCTTGACCTGGACCCATATGGGGGCACTGATCCATCGGGTATGTTTCCTTTCTTTCTTCGG
>LQNS02278091.1:50023589-50042671 GCA_001587735.2 Parhyale hawaiensis | reverse complement strand
TCCTCTTCCACCCTGATAATGCTCGCCCACGAACACCACAGCGCTGCTGCCCAAAGCTCTACTAGCAAAATTTGGTTGTGAAGTTTTGCCCCATTCATCGTATTCTCCCGACCTCGCTCCCTCGTGTATCACTTATTTCGAGGATTACAAAACCATTTAGATGGCCTTAGGTTAACATCTCAAGAAGGGGTTGAAAATGAGTGTGATTCATATTTCGCATCAAAACCTAAATAGTTTTGCAAACGAGGCATTTATAAGCTTATTGAGAGAGGGAGAGCAAAAGACGTTATTGTTACGAATAAAATATCTCCAAAATAAAGTTCATTCTCAATATATACTTTTAATCTATTTAATTAACGTTAAATAATACTTCTTATGGATTACGAATTATTAACGTATTATTTTACGTTAATTAAATACATGGAACCTGAATGAGATTTATTTTCAGCGATTAGAAACTTTTAATCTACAAAAATTTTTGCACCTAAGTGATAGGTTCTTCGTTATTATCGGGCTCTGCAGTTACTTCTCTTTGAAAAGCTGGAATACACTTCAGTATCGCTCAAAAACGCTTAAGTTTTGTCTTCAGTAGATTCAGGGTAAAGGATGTAGCTAAATGTTTAGTGCTATTGTATGGCACTCCTCAATATTTCTTGCCTATTGCATTTATTTTCATTTAATACGTTTACTGATGATCATTGTTGTATTCTACTTCTTTTTTTCTCCTGTTGCTCTTCACTTGCACGTATTTGTGCGCTTGGGCTGCTCGTGTTGTTTCTTGATATGGTACGATTCATAGTCTTCTCTGAGAACACCGTGTTCTGTCTAGAAAGTGCTGGACTAACACATTGACTAACTACTCATTAGTTTCCAGTTTCATACTCCTAGTGGTGGTGCCTCGCAGTAGCCTTCCATTTCTTTTCTGATTTGCTCTTACCGTGCACGCTGATCCTGTTTGGGAACAGCCTCGTCCATAGATTCCACGTATTTCTAGCCCTACATACTGTGTGTTTCTGTTCATCGTCTGTTTACTGTTGTTGTGAAATCGGAAACTTGAACTATACTAAATAATAAAATTGCTTTTTAGTGATGGAGAGAAAGTTAAAAAATTTACTCAGGACAATGTGATATGTATAGAAAGATTGCTATTATATTTTTAAATAACTTATTAAATTCTATTCCTTTCCTTGCGTCTTCTTGCCATCCGGTTTTTACAGCTTGCTGGAGCATTAGTGGAAACTGGCTGCATTGGGAACAGTTTTGTAGTTCTGTGTGCATCAGTATGTCCACTACCGTATATCTAGGGTTTTGCATCTGTTTGTCTGTCTGGGGGCTCGGGCAGCGGCCAGCGGTCGGCCCAGTGCATATTCGACTATATTGTGATGATAGGTAGTGTTGTGTCACAGGTACGGCTCGTTCAGGGAGCAAAGAATGTAACGGGATGGCTCAGTGGGACTAAAACAAAACAACCGTAAACGCATGTAGCCACTTTACGTCACATCGACGAGTCAAAGTATTTGTGGGCCGGACTTTAGCCAGGCTTTCGTAGGTTAGGCTTTTAACCTACAAAAATATAAGCAGAGGTACCCTTGATGCGAGAGAAAGCATAGGAACAGTTATTGCTTAAACTTTGAGTAGGCTTACTTAACGACAACGTTTTTACCGTGTTTTGCGTACGAGTGCAGCTCAAGTAGCTGGCCAGGCATGAGATTGCATGAATCAAATTGAAAAATACAGAGATGTTCGAGTATGTCTTGTGAAGAGCACTGTGAACTGAATATGAAGTATAAATATGGCTTCACTTCAAAGAAGAAGGTAAATCATTGGGCCATACATACCCAGATCTTGCCTTTGGTGCTGTGAAAGTTTCCACCAGCCTCTACTGGAATTTTCTGTTGATAATTAATAATAATTTAATTTAATAAGTATATCTTCTCTTCATTTATTTTTGTGCTTAAGGGATGAAATTCATTTTCTCTGCCGAAATTAATTGAATACCCATTGGCTGTTTAGCCGAACCTCTCATCGATATGACGTCACTTTTGGCGCTAGTTTTACGTGAATCCTCCCGTTACTCTCTCTGCACCCGTTGTCTATGTATTTTTCCGGTGCACATAGTCTGAATCTAATTCAGGACCTCGGAGGAATCAACAAGCATGTCTACAGAATCTCTACTACAGTATGCAGTAGCTTGACTTTCTGAACGTGTTTCCTTTGTGCCTGCTACTTTTTTCTCACCTTTCGCTCACTTGACACCGTGTAGGACTTAGCCCAGGAGATCAGGGATCATACTGCCCTTACGTCTTGATACCTGCTTCACAAGTGTAAATCGTTGCAATTTTCGGACGTTTGATTAGTCTTATAAAGCGTTTCAATAGGTAGTAGGGTGCTTAATCTTAGTCTCTCTTTTTGAAAAGTTTTTCAGGTCACTGCCGGGGCGTCTAGAGGTGGCTTCAGCCAGTCCGGCACACAGCCAGCCTGCCAGGCCGTCAGCCGAGTGGCTACGTCATCCGCCATGTGGCATCCGGAACAGCCAGTCGCTGGTTACCTCGATTTCTGTGCTGGCTCCGCTCCTTATGCCCACTTGTGAAGCCGTTGAGGCAGGTCATCAGGTGCCTGCTCTCTCCTTTCGGCTTCACTTGCACCGACACCAATTCTTCTATCCAGCTTTGCCTCGTCCTTAAATATAGATATTGAAAAAAAAAAAACTTTTCAAAAAGAAAAAAAAACTCGAAAAGAAAAGAAAAAAGTTTTCAAAAAGAAAAAGAAAAAACTAAAAGAAAAGAAAAAAGCTTTCAAAAAGAAGAAAAAAACTTAAAAAAAGAAAAAAGGAAAAAGAAAAAACTTTCAAAACTGCAGGGTGCAGAGCACAGCCTTGGTTATGGCAACCAGGTTTTTGGGTGGCTCTGTGCCTGTTGAGAGTGTTGGTATGGGCTTGGCATGGCGCCCAAGTCTGCAATAATACCACACTCTCAACGGCAGTGGAATTGGAGCTCCTCTCGGCACAAAGCCTCGGGCTATACTGCGAGGAGCTCCGTAGTACAACCCCCGTTCTCCCCTACGAAGTGTTGACATGCACGGTTGTCCCGCTAGTAAGCCGGTTAAGGCAACCAAGGGAGGTGGAGCAAGGCCCCCAGTGTTGCCGTCATCTTAGAGGGGGTTGCCCCGGTAGGGCAACGCTGAGCGGGGCCACTGCAGGGCGCAGTTCTCAGTCGGCCTCCAGGCTTTGTCCTGTGTGGTCGACCAGCTCGTGCGACGAATTTGGTATGGAATGGACATGGCGCCCAAGTCTGCAAAAGTACCATACGTCCGTAGGAGGAGCCGGCAAAAAAAAAAAAAAAAATCCCAACTGCAGGGTAGGTATGGGGCTCACGCCTGGCCTGGAGCCGCTGATTCTGTGGCTAAGGCTGTGGAGGTTGTGCTGGGTCAGAGGTGCGTTCTCACCACCTGTTGCGAGCGTTGGTATGGACTTGGCATGGCGTCCAAGTCTGGGTTAGTACCTCGTTCCAACAGCAGAGGAACTATGAAAAAAATATCAATCAGAAACATGAATGTCGGCCACAGTCAGAGTTTTTGGGGCCTTTGACCTGCTTGCAGCCCTATAACAGGGTGGGGGCCGCCGAGCCCAGGGGGCTCGAGACTGGATAAGGGAAGGCTGCTCTGAGCTCTCCTTATCCTAGCTTGCCAAGCCGGCAAAACATAGAAGATAATTATAAAAAATTCATTTATACATGTCTAGTAAGAGCGGACACAGCCTTCGCCAGGCGTGGTGGAGCGGAGCAATCGGGTCCGCTCGGCCCCTGCATTCAGCATAAAATGCGAACAGCACAAGTCGCCAGCCACAGGTTTCCCAGGATGCCAGACAGTTCCATATTCTCATCTGCCATAGAGTTAAGTCTAGTTATAAGTGCCTCATCCTCGCCCCCCTCCCAAGAAAAGGGGGGCGGGTATGAGACCACCCCTCCCCCTCTGCAAGGAGGAAGGGAGTGGACCCTTGGCTTCTCGATTGTAGTAGCTCACCCCCCTCTCTACCCGGCTGGTTAGGGTGGGCTACTCCCTTGCTACTAATTTCTTCTGCTTTTCTTCTAGATGATCTGCGCGGAATTAACATGTACGCTTTCTAACAAGTGGTACACGAGTGCTATGAACATTCAAAATGTTGCCGGACAGAAACACGCATTCTCGCCCATCCTATGTTATGGGGAGTAGCGCCCCCAGGGGGTTTGAGTAGGTTACCTTAGCCATTAGATAGGCATTCGGGACGTCTGTCTTTCGTGCCCACTTTGCTTCCTTCCACTTTCGTACTCCTACTGATCTTACTGTTGTCTGTTCTTCCTCTTCTTGCTGTTCCCATGAGCGTCGATCCTGTGTGGGAACACCTTCGTGCATGGGTTCCCCGTTTTTCTGTCGACATCCTATATGTCCCTTCCTTTTCCTCTCTTAGAAGAGCTTAGTACTTATTTAGGGAGGCTTAAATCTTCTTATAATACCTAATACATACCTAACACGCATTCTGCCCTGCGTCTTGCAAAACTTGCATTCAACTCGCTCCCGACAAATTACAGGAAAAAGTAGTCTAGCATCTAAACGCTGATAAAATGCCTCAGTAACATCAAGACGGTGAGAGAGTCCCGAACAGAGAAGAATGATAGAGGAAACCCACTGTGCTTGTCAGGACCGCAGGCAGAACAGAGAATTTTTGCCAGCTTTAAGAACTATAATCCTCAACATCCCCGTATTTCCTTAAAGAAAGGGCAATCGGTGTACTCTCCGTCCTCTTAAAAAGACGGGTTGAGTTACGTGTATCTTTCCGGTATCTACTGCGATTGGCCCAGAATTCATATTCCAAGTCATTCTCGTTGGGTTTAATTCGCTCCACATCCTCCACCACTTCAGGACTCTCGCAATCGTGCCAGCATAATGAGCCAAATCAGCCGGACCCTGGCCTTCTTCCACTTATGAAGCCGTCGGGGCAGGTCATCTGGTACATGATCTCTCCCATCGGTGCATTAGCTACGCCCTCATTACTTATGAGGGATTGCCAACTACGGTTGCCCGCATCTTCTATAATGACTGTTATTGAAGTAGTCTTCTACTAGCAAAGCCATTCTCGCCGAAGCAGTTCCCTATACAACCACGCTATGCTTAGTTGCGCGGCAGGCAGAGCACAGCCTCGCCATTGCATTTTGTAAACGAGAAAAATCAAATTTCTAAGTTTTGCTGTGTAGACCTCTAAGGTACATAGCATGTGCGCACTTATGTCAACAGGTGGCTGTTACGTCACAGCCGCTGCCCGTACCTGGAGTCAGTCTTCAATCTGCACCTGATCTTGCTGGATGTCGTTACTCGCTCTCCTCCTAAGCCCCATTGCCAGCCATTTTAAACTTGTGTGGTTGTTACGAGCAATACGCAAGATCTTTTCGTTGTATGTATAGTAAGGCCTTTGAACCTTTTAGCAAATCTTTGTAAGTTCAAATAAACTATTTGAGAATAATTTTTCCAGTGGAAAGAAAAATGAAATATACCTTAAGATTTTAACTGAAATATACTTGATTCCTAAGTGTAAGGTAATAATACGCATAAAACCGAAAGCACTCTGAAAAATAAGTAATCTAAAGTAAAAGTTAAAAACTCCACGAATATTATCGGGTACTGTTGGCGCCTGACAAGTTGTGGTAAGCCATAGTATTAGAACATTTATTTGGTGCCCGGTAACAATATATCCGGTCCCGCCATCT
Organism: Parhyale hawaiensis; assembly: GCA_001587735.2. Taxonomy (NCBI): domain Eukaryota; kingdom Metazoa; phylum Arthropoda; class Malacostraca; order Amphipoda; family Hyalidae; genus Parhyale; species Parhyale hawaiensis. Next base: position 50,036,933 of record LQNS02278091.1, on the reverse strand, counting down.
TATTCGCGGCTCTCAAGTACCGTTCGCCCCTTGCTGTGGGCTCGTCATCTCTACCACACATCTCCATCGGCACGACTGTACATTCGTGCTCCGCACCAAAACCAAATCTGCAGACTCGTTGTGTGGAGGCTATTCACAAACCCCTGCAAGTATCGTCAGTCGGCCCGTGCTAAAGTCGCTTTTCTCAAACTTGCGCTCGAGATACAACGCGTGGAATATTTAGGCTGTCTATACTTCGCCCGCCGTATTATAAGTTAAGGGCCCTGGTAAGCAGGACCCACACCTCCGCAGCCCGTATCTCTATCTGAGGTTACCTTTCCTGAAAAACTACAGGCCTGAGCCAACTCCTTCGAGGGTTACTTCGTGATAGGGCTTCCAAAAATTTCGTACGCAGACCCCCGATGGAGAGGTCCACTGGGCTCTACTCAAGATACAAGAACCATGATAGTTCCGTCTCAGGGGCAGCGCCCTTGAGGAGTTGCCGTATGCTTGGCCCTCCCAGCAGATGCTCGTAGGAAAATAATTCCTAGACCTCACGTCTAGGAGTAATTCCCAACAGGAGCAGACTTCGACGTCTCCAGAATCTATCGGGTGACGCGTCGCCCCAATGCTTTGTACGCAGACCAATCCAGACTTTGGGCCATACAGGCTCGGATCGTGTCAAAGACTCGGTTCAGAACGAGCCAACCTTACACGTTTAGCCGGGGCGCACAAGTACTCCATAACGTACTATCGACCTAAGTAAGCTTCAAGCGGGTCACTGCGCTCTGGTATAACCACAAATGAACGCTTCCGAGCGGATGTGCTGCATCAAGGTGAGGGAGTTCTATATCACCATCAGCGTCCAGTCCTTCTCAGCAGCACTGGGTATAATGGCTTATATTACAAGCATTATCTCCCTAAGCTACACCACCTTTCGGACAGTACAGCGTCCCTTCATAGAATTGCCCTACCAGCAATATCAAGATTGCACTCTTGGTCTAAGATGTACCAGCACACCACCGCCGGTTCATGAATGCAGCAACAAGGGCTGCGCTATCTCAGCATATTCTCGAACCCGAGTTCAAGGCTCACGTATGCGGTAACGTGAACTATGTCCCGCTGTGCTGCTTGCAGGACAGGGTCCCCTAGGTAGCTCGACGTGCTGCCACATAAGATCTACACCTACGGGCACCACCTCAGCTACTGAACCAAGCACTCAACATCGACTTGTTCCCAGAGCACACTCAATAAATCCAATAATGAACACCGTATTGCACCACTACAAAGTGTGAAGATTTATCATCATGTCGTGGAACGCATCATTGCCAAACATGCACCCCCTGTTCGGTCTCGCAAGACCCACGCGAGTGTACTCGAAGTATAGGCTATACTTCTTTACCATTGTAAAGTTACATACAAAACTGTGGGGCGTAACTCAGGTGCCTCTGAGACTTCAGGTCGTGCGTTGAATCATTCTAATACGGTTGTTCCTTTTTACCGAACTGCAGATCGTTCATGTGGCAGAAGGCAGCTTTTCTTCTTTCAGTATGCTCTCAGGTGCACTCAATTCTAGGGATTCGGGTCACGTCAATACTGTATCCCAGCACCTACATCAGCTAGGCCTTCCCTTCTATGAGGAACTTTACACCCCCTTACGATAAGACCCCACAGCACTGGGGCGTCGCGAGCGATCTCCTAGTCCTTGCATACCTCACCTTGAGGGAGCCATAGCCGTCATAAACAGCATTTAAAGCTACTTATGCCGTATCATCCTCGCGATAGCGCCGAGAATCAGAATTGCTACCACCATCCACCGACTCAACGATAAAACCGTATCGCCGTCTGGGTTCCTTGCGTAGGCAACTCAGCTCTGTGCCTCAAAACCCCGTAATTATACACTACCCGTTCTTCAAGGCATCCTGATGCGGGAGACCGCTCGATTTTTCCTTTCTCTTCAAGTGATTCATCCTAATCCCCTCAGCAGGCTTAGATCAGCTGTGTGTATGACATCTATACTCAGCTACGGCTACTAGGCACCGCGGTAACACGGCCGCCATATTGGATTCGTCCAGAATACTGCGGGGCCCATTCCGAAGGATCAGATTAGCCTTGCCCCAGCCGACACAGTTCTTTAGCACTAATCAACTTGATGAGGCGAACCAACGCACCAAGACTCGGTTAAGATCTTTAAACCAACGGAATAATCCTGCAGATTACACCCTCTCCAGGGTCTTCTCGAATCGAGCTCAACAAGTCAGGGGTTCGTAGTTGAGTTCTGAGGGGCTCGCACGCCTTAGGTGCTCAAAAGTGATGCACATCAGACCTCCTCAAAAATGATTACGTGCTCACCTGACAAATTGTACCCACACGGGTAGAATATTTGCTATCTCTCCGCATTTTGGAACCAAACCCTTCACGCAGTATTAAATTAGTTAGCTTGAACACGATCACAAGGTATCGTCTGGAATCAGCCCACCATATTCAACCGACGGGCTTACGCCTCTGATTCGTCCAAAGTAGACCACCGAGTAGGTTACATGCCACCCCCCTACCATATAAGGTGCTTGGCGCCTCGCCTCATAGACAAGGCGCAGCTTGGCAATACTAACTGGCTTGAACCCTAAGATGGCAAGAGCAAAGCAGCTGCGTCGGTGCCCGGCAGTAGCTTCAGAGCGGGCCCACCGTATGCACGTCCGTGTACTCCGACTCCTCGTACAACCCGTAGCATCGTTACAAGACATCATCGCGTCCTACCTATCTACCCTAAAGAGTGGCCTCCTGTACTTCTGATAACCTCGAGCCATATCAAAGCAGTACCAAACGGAGTAGCAGACCCATTATCGGGTCCGCTCATGAACATAAGCCGACGAATGTTCATCATTCGCCCTCAGGGCCCCCAGCTGACTCCCCTAACGTGGCTTATTAAAACGAGACCTCGAACCATTTTTAAACTCTCGCGTCGTACTAACTACAGTCTCTCCTCTACTCTGTTGCGCATGAATGCCGGGCTACGTAGCCCACCGTTAGCTATGCTCCAGCATCGCCGAGTGTGTCGATATACGCCCTCACTACGGTACTTTAACCTAACCGAGTACAGCGTTGCCGCAGTTCCTTCCGCTCTGGCGTACCATGCTGCGACTGTACGGGCTAATTCTCCCGATATTGCGTCTGGGAAATTTCTGACCTTTTATTGACCCGCCCTATAACAGAGACGCCTCGGCACGATCACCATGAGTAAATCAAAGCTAGCTACCTCATGAACGTACCGTACACATAGCCCCAGCGACAGGAGTAGCCTAAAAGTATGGTCCCTCAAGTATGACCTTAGATCACTAGGCTCCCGCGCAGCAAATTTTAATCTACAACCCGCAACATTGTCCCTGAGTAACAGGCTATTCGATGATATCTTACTACCAATTTTATGTATACTGTATATCGAAATAACATTCAAGCTGCTCATCCGAGCAATCATTCGGGAGTAGTAGTGCATAGGTATCCCTGGTATTACACTGCCGGTTACTCCAGCCTGCTTCGGGATGTTTAGTCCCATTCTCCGCGTTAATCACTCCCCTTCGGGCTACCCTTAAAGGGCGGAGCGCAGCTGGCTGTCTCAGACACCATATGGCGGATGACGTAGCCACTCGGCTGTCGGCCTCGCGGGCTTGCGGTGTGCCGGACTGACTGAAGCAAATTCCGGACGCCCCAACAGTGACCTGAAAAACTTTTCAAAAAAAAAAAAACAAAGATTAAGCGCCTGCCTATTGAAACGCTTTATAAGACTAATCATACAAAAATCGTAACGATTTGCACTTGTGAAGTAGGTATCAAGACGTAAAGGCAGTACGATCCATTGGGCTAAGTCCTACACTGTGTCATGTTCGCTTACAGTGAGAAAAAGGGCGTGTTCCGGTGCCCTTGGCTTGTCACAAGCATAGGTCCTCCAATTTTCATACGTACATGCATGATTATATATATTCTCTCTCGACCTGCGGTTCTTTTACGTGTTGGTCTGATGTTAGAATATCCCATGCACGGGTAATTACGTTTCTCTCGAGAAAAAACTGATCACGGTAAGCAGAATGGTCACACTCACCAAACTGGTTGTGAAAACTGAGATGGCCAAAATTTTGATGATATTGTTAAGTTTGTCAAGCTTGATTGTATGACAGTTTTGACGTGTCCATTTTGACTTTTGTGGCAGTTTTGACAAGGATGACAGTTCGACGGTTCTTGCAATTTTGATAATTTTTACGCTTCTCACAATCTTAGTATTTGCCTGTTTAGAAAATTTTATAATATTGATGTGTCTTGGCAGTTTTGAAAATTGTAACCACTTTGAAAATTTTGGCAGTTTTGACTAGTGGGACTATTGAGAATAGTGCATTGAGGCAATTTTGGCAATGGTCACTTTGGCATTTTTGACTCTGTGGTTATTTATGGCCATTTATTCCGTTGTGGTCTTTTTGGCCAATTTTCCTTCTGTGGCACGATTAACAAGCTTTTTCAGAGCTTGACCGGAACACTGTAAACGTAGCTATATATATAGATTAGTAAGAACATTNATTTTTTACTCTGTGGTTATTTATGGCCATTTATTCCGTTGTGGTCTTTTTGGCCAATTTTCCTTCTGTGGCACGATTAACAAGCTTTTTCAGAGCTTGACCGGAACACTGTAAACGTAGCTATATATATATATATAGAGATTAGTAAGAACATTAAGGTCCTGCAACAAGATGCCTCAAGACGCAAGAAATAGCATTGCCAATTATCATAGAAGCCAGAAAAGAATAACTACTGCAGAGAAACTTGCAGCCTAACAGATGTTACATGCACCACCGACAAAGGAAGACCTATTCATTTGTCTGAGGCATAACACCGTTTCAAGAGCCTGGGCACTGCCGACAGCCAGCCAGCGACCGCATCTCAGATGTGGGGCCGATGGCTCGAAGTCCTGTCATCTCCTCCTTCATATTTCCTGCGAGTTTGCGGTGGCCTCTACCTGGTGCTGTGGGTCTTTGGTGAGGGTACACGTGGTGATGCTTAGGAACCTGTTTGCTTAACCAACTTGATGAGCCACATGATTTACTACTGATTCACCCATGACTCACCATTTGGTGCGCATATGGTATATTATTCCAGTTGTTAGTTACCTCCGCTGAGGAGGTTATGTTTTTGTCGTATTTGTATGTCTGTCGCTTTGTTTGTTATATTTTTTGTCTGTCACCAACATTACTCGAAAAGTTATGTAACTATCTTTACGAAATTTACAGGAATTTTTAGGCATATTAGCAGTAACAGATGATTAACTTTTGGTCGAAATCCGTTAATCTGTCTATTTGTTTATCTGTCTGCCTATTTATCCTTAAGGCCATAACTCAGAAAGTTATGGACAGATTTTCATGAAATTTCATCAGTTGTTAGGTATATAATACGAAGAGTAAATGACCAAATTTTTGGGATAATCTGTTTGTTCGTTCGTCGCTATTTGATTTTATGCTTGTTTGCACAATTGCGACGGGCACGACATTGAACGAGAGCAGCCTGAACGAGTACGACTGGGAATAGGCGAGAATACACTGTAGAGCGTAAAAGCTTGTGTGAATATTGTTGCTTCATGGAAAAGGCACGAATCGGAGCAATCACCCCATGGAATAAGCGCAAAAGTGAATGGGGGCTAAATATTTAAGCCCTCTCAGAAATTTGGTTGCAGACTAGAATATGATATAGAAAGGTGAAACATTATTTCTCTCCGTAGGAAGCCTAGGTATTCATAAAACAAAAATTTATGGTACTGTCGTACTTTAACAACCTACATCTTGTACCACGTCTGTGATAGCAATAGGCTCACACACAACCCAACTTACGTCACACACAGGCCTATTGTGAACCAGCTAGCGCATCATCATGTTAATTTCAAGGCTAAAAAAAGAAAAAAGAACGACATTAGGAAGACATGGAAATAAAGATGCACTGGATAAGAAAACAGAATACAGATGAAAAAAAAAAAAGCGCACCTAGGCCTAAAACTTAGTAAATCGACTTGTTATGCACTTGTTTACCCATAAAAGGGAGTATTCCTACGAAGAGAAATAATTTTTTTTTCTCCTATTCGAATCCGCAACAAAAATTCTACGAGCACTGGGGCTTAAATATTTAGCCTCCTATTCAGTTTCGCGCTTGTTCCGATTCGCACGTATTCAGAGTCGCGCCTTTTCCATGATGCCACAAATTTCCCGCAAGCATTTCGCTCTCCAGTATTTTCGCGCTTATTCTAATTCGCGCTCGTTTCGGTTGCTCTCATTCAGTGTTGCGCCCAGGAAGCATAGAATCCAATGAGAGGACTACAATAAAACTTAGCCGGGACCGCACGTAGCAAATTTACATCACATCGACGAGTCGAAGTATTTGAGTGTGGAACCTCAAGCCTTCGTATGTTGTTTTCTAGAACACATCATCGTATTTTTTCGATTTCTTTCATTCAATCTCCCGCTCATGATTGACCAACTACTTGAGCTGCAAAATATGGTAAAATGTTGTCGCCGAGTACAGATAGTTTGAGCAATGGCTTACTGTTACTGTGGTTACTATCTCGTACAGAATTGGCTATATTGGTGCTTATATTTGTTGGTACAGAATAAATATGTTCGGTGAAGAGCACTGTGAACTGAAGCAAGCAAGGAGTTCGAAAAATACGGTGATAGTTTAAGAAAACAAAATACGAAGTCCTGAGGTCTCACCCTCGTACGATGTGATGCAAATTTGCTACGTGCGATCACGGCTAAGTTTTATTTTAGTCCTATTGAGTCCTCCCGTTGCATTCTTTGTTTCCTGGTAGGGAGCGTCTTTCTTCTCTCGTCTTTTCGCTTTTCGTCTCTTGCCCGGAGCCGCACGGCTGAGCGAATTCGTTCAGCCGAGCCTTGCACGGTTGGATATGCACCTGCTTTATAAATTAGAGACACAGAACTCTCTTATATGAGTTCGACGTCACCCACGACCTTCCGGCTGAAATACTAAAACAAAATATTTGTCCTTCGGCGCGATGCGACTTAGAATAGCTGCGCTAGCAAACGTTCTTGCCAACCTTGAACCTCTAATGAAAAGAATAATCGGAACATCCTGGAGGCCCCACACTCCTCCAGGTTTCCTAATTGTCTTCCACACGGGATTCTGCGTCTGGACGCAGGTGATGTTGCCTCTGGCCGCAGTTTCTGTTGAGAAGGATAATTTGTAAGGGTGGGTAGGAACCATCCGCACTAGACTTTGTTCTGTGTTCTTTGACTTTTCTCTTTCGTCTCTTTTGAGATGCCGTATACGTCTTTGTTCCCGGCCAACAATACCGCAGCAGCGAAAAAATAAGAGACCCAGAGCTCACTTATGTGAGTTCGCCGTCAACTCCGGTTACGACACAAATACTGAGACAGAATATTTGACCTTAGGTACGACTTTAGAATGGCTGTGTAGCCTGCGCTCGCAAACGTTTTCACTACTGCTGATATGCAGATCTCGCTGTAAACGTAGATAACCGCTTATTAAGGAGCTTGTTCTATATAGATTTCAGATTTTATTACAACAATGAAATATTTTCTTTCCTGTTTCCTTAATCTGGAACATATCAGTGCGATAGGAGCTTGCTGCCAATACACCAAGAAGTTGTATTATCAGTATGCTCTCGAGCTCTATAGATATGGGTAAAGAAGCATAAGGATCCTAAATATTACGTGTAGTCTATCGATAACCTCGACGACAATTAGAATCGCTCCACTCCCTAATAACTGTCTCGAGCTGTTTCGGTAAACGTGTCGAATGTGTTTTTTTTTTTAAACTCTTGTTACGTTTTTAAAGGTTCCTGATTGTTTTTTTTTTTTTAATTTCCATCAAAGAGGAGGCATCTACCCACATCAGGGCATCTACATCAATTATTAATCGTGTAATTCTTTAGCTTCTGTAAGCATTCAGTGGCATGGGATGGGCCATAGGAATTATAGGATTAGGTTCACCCCGTCTTATGTTATGAAAAGCAGCGACGCTAGAGGAGCATGTAGTTAACCCTAGCTGTTTTCTAGGGCTCTGGGACGTCTATCTTCTGTGCCCACTTTTCTTCCCTCCGATTTCATATTCCTACTGATACGTTCCTCTGTTCTTTTCTGACTAGCTGTTCCCATGCGCGTTGAACCAGTGTGGTAACAGCTTCGGGCATGGGTTCCTCCAGTCTGTTGGCACATCATATGTACCTTCCTTCTACCTCTGTTATGAGGTTTAAATTAATTGATAGGTAAAAATTCTGCCAGCATGGTTCACGTTCTTTATATTGTCTCTGTTAGTTCTATTTTGTTGTGGAAACGGACCCTTAATAAACTATGCAATATTATTGCCAATATAATAATAATTACTGCTTTAATGCTATTAGTTTGAGTTATCGAAACTCTAGAAGATGCTTGAAGTTGTCGCTATGAATGATAGGAAGTTTTAAACTTTTATTTTGACGGGGCATATATCTAGTCATCCCACACAGCGGCATTAGGGAAAACTGACAAATCGATACAACTAGCGTGTTACCATTACGTTGGGACTGAAATAACCTACAAAACCTCCCACTTTCTGTGCGATAAGTAGGCTACGTTAGCAAGGTTATTCCTAATCACGAATATTTGTAACTATAGAATTTGGAGAATGGGCTACTTTGCTGCTTCTCGTCATGAAGCCAATATTAGATGGTTACGTCGTACCGGAAATGGATGCGTCAAGTCTCGTGATTCAGCTGAGTAAGGTCAGCTGTTTTCAATTTGTCAACAGATTCGTAACTATTGTTTGGGTCCGTTCCGTTATCATTATCACAGTGGGTTAATCTGGATACGGTCCTTCTGATCAGCTGCTGGCAGTGTTTGTTTTGTTTATTACCCACTGTTTGTAGATTCGATTTCTCGACTCCTACTGGTTTGTGGACCGAAAGGTGAATTTCAGTTTTCTTCGTCAAGGGCTCCACAGTGTGGCACTGTTTAAGAAGTTCCTGGCTTACTAGGGCTCCGCAGTGAGAGCTAGCATGGCTTAGGTATTTGTAGAATGTCAGGGCAAGATTTGGATGCTGCTGGACGGTGAGTCATCGAGTTGAGTAAGTAACAATTGAAACATTACATCAGTACAATAACTCATATAGTGCATTATTAGTTAGAATTTGCATCTTTCTAAAATACGCAGAGTATTCAAAACGGCTAATATTCATCTTATCCCCTACATGAACTTCAGAATTATGTTAATATATTTTGATTCGTTGAAAATTGTTGAGTCAGAATATATAGGTCTTTATTTGTGTAAATTCTGTTTTGTTTTATCAAATTTTTGTCTTTTCAGCTTCTTAATTGACCCGTCGGAACATGCTGCTGCTTTAGGTTAGGCTACATGCATATGCGTGAGAGCCAAATTCGCCCCACTTTAGGCTGTACTGTAGGGTAGTTAGGGTACATAGAATAACCGGAATGGCAGCTAGTCACCGGAATGGCTGTGTAATAACCGGAATGCCATGGAATGGCACCTAAGACCACCGGAATGACACCCTTGAGTTAAAGCAATTTTGTTCATATTATTACAGGTTGTAACACATTTAGAGTCCATTTTAACTTATATTAGGCCCATTCATCATCTATTAAAGATATTTCAAGCAATATCAACAATTTTCTCTTTTAACTTGTTCCTCATTTCATAGTGTGGCACTTCTCGCCAAGATCTTGGCGACAAGTTTGCCGCCCTCGGAAATGCGGGTGGGCGCCTATGAGCGCCGCGACCTGTGGAACCTCATTTCATAGTGTGGCACTTCTCGCCAAGATCTTGGCGACAAGTTTGCCGCCCTCGGAAATGCGGAACTTGTTTAATATCTATTCCCAAAGGAATAGTTCCCTATTATATCCTCTATGCTTCTAATTCATACTGTAAAATATCATCGATTTCCATCTGGTTGACATTGTATCGCAGCAGGTACCTCCCGCTGTTCCATGCTACCCTGACAGATGACTGAGATGAGTGTCCACCTTGCTTACCCAAGTTGTTTACAGAATTGTCATCCCCTTAGTAGAGATAAATATAGAAAAAAATGAAGGCTACGCTAGCTTTGATAAAGTTATTCTACTGTATAACACAAAATTTTGTTCATACGGGTGTCATTCCAATTGTTTTAGGTGCCATTCTGGATATTACACCGCCATTTCGGTGACTAGGCGCCATTTCGGTTATTCTATGCACCAGGTAGTTAGGCAAAAATCCCTCAGATTCACTCCTCTTAAGGCCGTACTGTTGGGTAGTTAGGCATAAGCTCCTTCATAATATCGGCAGGTTAGGTAAGGCATAGGCCTGGTTTGCCTAATTTCCACAAAAAGTGGATGTCATTTTTGTTTTTCAGCGTGCCTCAATTATGCTAGAAATAATTTTTTTCTTATCCTATAACTCAGGTGGGAGATAAGACAAATATTTACCTTCAAAACTATTATTACACTGTTTGTGCAGGGTGTAATTTCATTTTTGGCTTGGCCAAATGGATGTCAGGCAGTTCCTTTTGATATACAGAATAGGCCTATGTACATAGTACAAGTTACTTTTCATGTCAAATTTAAAGTGTCATTTTGCTAGCCTGTTATTCCTCTAGAAATTGTTACAAATTAATATAGGAATTACCCAATTGCCAAACAAACTATAATTCCAAAGAAACTGTTATATTGAAAGGGAAAATTAATAATCCTATCAATTAATAACAGTTTGTTAGGAAATAGTGTTAATAGTTCAGTAAGTGAGTAATTCCCCTAATTAAGAGTTAATTAAGATTTGCCTACTTTACTGTTTTTATGTATCAATTGTTCACTGAATTAAAGCTTTTTTACCTATTAGCTACCTGTATAATTATATATGTATATATGTATATATATATATATGTATGTATATATATATGTATATATTTTACCAAGAGAACTGCAAGTAGTAAACGCTTGGTAAAGGGGTGATTGGTAAAATCCATCACTTTTTAAGTTTCACTGCTTGCCACAAGTTTATTTTTGCTAGTCATCCATGCAATAGTGCTTTTGCTGATGTCCTGCATCTTCTTCCGGCTTGGTTTCCTGCTTTTATGATTTCCTGCTGTTGATTGCTGCTTGCATGATCCCTGCTACCCTGGTTTTCTGCCTAACTAGCTGCTGCCATCAACCTTCCTGGTGGAGCGGTCAATCTTGGGCCAGCACAGTCTGCTTGCTTGCTCTGGTGACTTGACATCGTTCATCTAAGACCACTTCACTATTACACCGCCATCAATTACCTTTGTCAACTCAAGTGTCTTATGTGTGCAACGACCATCACGACAACCCATTAACTTTTGGCATGTGTAATTTCTGTATATAACAGTGTTCTGTTCCGAGTTTAGCGTTATAATTATTTCTTGAGTTTGTTCATTCCCATTTTCTTAGCATCCGCCGGTGTTCATTTCAATTTCTTCACCTGGGAACAAGAGCAGCATCATTTAAATCCAATAGCCTACTATATTGGTGGACCGGTGAGTTGTCTTTCTATAGGGTGCATGCCTGTAGTTTGGCTCGTATTCTTTCTCTTTGTTGTGCATGCACCCACAACATTTTTGGTGCCCAGACCCGGGATCGAACCGGGGACCTTTAGAACATTCATTTTTTGTGGAAACGAATAATAAAAAATATATTGGAGGTTTGCTCCCAAGGAACAAAACACCAAAACCGAGGTACCATATATCTTGTAGGATATTAGCAGAACCAGCCCTATGCTGCCTAACATAGATAGGAAATAGCCACGTTATTGCCAAATAATGGTTTTCCAAGGCTATGTTTTAGTAACGAGAAATTCGTATTACGAGAATGTGTTGAAAAACACATTGCCAAAGCATGCACGTTAAGAAACTAAATTTTATCAAACAAAAAATAATCTGCAGAAGTAAAGCTTATAATGTAGTAAATAGGCAATTTCAATTGATTGCAAACATAGCAATAAACTTGTTAAACTTACCTCACAGTCCTTTGTACAAATCTACAATTCAAGACATGTGGCGGTGGGGGAGTCCATTTAGACAGTGGAGGGGGAGGATGATCTGTTTGAACAGCAAAAGCCAAGGAGGTTTAATTAAACCTCCTTGCTGCAAGAGCTGAAGTTGATTGATTAATAAACTGAAAATACGAAAATTTGATAAAAACGAAACAGAATTTCCACAAAGAAAGACCTATATACAGTAAAACCCCTCTAATCCGCACCTCAATAATCCGAAAACCTCCCTAATCCGAACATCTGATTATAGTTCGAAGTGCAATCCAAATAATTTCGAATTTTTCGGATTAATAAGGTAAAGTAGGAGTTTGTACAAATACCTCTGTTATCCATACAAGGAACTTCTCATTTTTCGGATTAAGGGGGTGATGAGCGAGGTGCTGCGCAGAAGGTGCAAAAATCTCTCTATAGTCTAGTTCATATTAGTGTGGAATACAGAGGTTTTTTCGAATTTGTAAGTACCCCGTTAATCCGAAATCCCCGCTAATCCGTCACCCCCTTCCCCCGTGCTGTGCGGATTAGAGGGGTTTTACTGTATTTTAAATCAGCTATTTATATAGATTGAAAATATAGTACTATAATTTTGAGGTTCAAGTGGGGGATAAGACGAATATTAGCCTTTCTTCCCCATCAATATTGAGCCTGAGAACTCCAGAAAGTATTTATTTTTGCTCATTATTATTAGAGACAATTACAAAAATACTTAAAGCTACTAATCGTACCATAAAGCTGGCCTAAAATAAGTAAGCTCCGCACAGAACTGACAACATGCTGCATGATCACTGCTCATTGGTAGCTTCTTGTTGTTTACAATGAAACGTTTTCCAAACGGCCACTAGATGGCATTGAGCATCCATGCTCTATACCATGGTTGCGGAGTCGGAAGATTTGAGGGGGAGTCGGAATCGGAATCTCACTTGCTCTAGGGAGTCGGAATCGGAATTTTTAGTCCGACTCAGGGATGCCATTTATAAACAAATATCATTCAATTCTAAATTTTCAGTCACAAATTTAAAAAAATGTAAATCTGGATATTTTTTTTTGCACATTTCTCTTTTACAGCTATAGCTACCATGTATTTTCCTATCCTATGTGATGAGGCCATTGAGAAAATGTTGGGTAGAACTTTTGCACCTTGTACATTATGTGAGGGGGGGCATGGGGAGAAAAATCAACAATTTTAGACCGATTGTTCTAAAATTTGCATAGTACAGTGGAACCCCGTTTTCCCGGACAGCACGGGGGGAGGCCGTTCCGGGAAACTGAAATTTCCGGGAAAACGAGAAAATTTCAATTCCTGGAAAAACCCCGTTTTTCCGG
>LQNS02278091.1:49993432-50009324 GCA_001587735.2 Parhyale hawaiensis | reverse complement strand
TGCCGGACATACGTCCGGGAAAAAGGGTTTTTTCCGGGAATTGAAATTTTCTCGTTTTCCCGGAAATTTCAGTTTCCCGGAACGGCCTCCCCCCGTGCTGTCCGGGAAAACGGGGTTCCACTGTATTTCCTTTTGTTGCCGTGTACATAAGCATGGGTGAGGGACCACTCGGGTCGTCTGCATCAAGGCAACGGAATTCAGTAAAACACACAGTGATAATGTTAACATGTACTGGGGAAATCTAGTTCAATAATGATAATGTACAGGTTTCAGAGGACTTGGTTATTAAGGGATACAGCCAGAGCTCAACGATGGGGAATTGAGTAATGTCAAACTCGAGGAGAAATTTAAGGACCAATTAGAGGATATAATAAACTAAATGGAGGAACATGGGCGGTGGTTGTTGAACCCTGTACATGGAGGGAAAAATATTCATTACAAAACAGATAACTAAAGATGAACCAAATAGGACCTAGGTTCAACACTTAACTTATTTAGCAAGCAGAACAGCAAGCAAGCAAGCACAAAACGATCATGTGGCGTGCATGTGGTGTTGAAAATTTAATAATGAAAACGAGAAAATAATGAAACTGCAATAGGATAAGCTTGGGTACAATAAATCAAAATGGAACTTAGCAAACGAAAAACTAATGTTTGATAATAATCATAAGGATAAAAAAATATGTGAAATAATCAAGACGAAAATTAAGCTTAAAATAAAGAATATGGTAGGTAAAACAAAATAAATGTATCGACAGAACAGAAGTAAATTCATGAGAAATTATAATGATTGATGGAACATATCAGTAAGGCGAATATTTAACACCAAAATCATGCTGAATAAAAACAACAAAAACTGGAATTTGAAAGAAAATAAGTACGTATAGCTATAAGCTTACCGGAACATGAAAGACTGAGTGAGTGTTGGATAATGAACTTTATCAGTAGGAACAAACGATGATCAAATGATCCGAGTGGCAGATGCATGAAGGACTGAAGGTTAAACTTATTACTAGAGCCCGGATTTATTGCTGTTTACAGCATTAGTGCAATAACTGCAATGAGAGCTATAAATGCAATATATTAGGCGGTGTTCACACGTCCCGTATCTTATAAATGCGTTCACTGAAACTGATGGCCGCGGCACGTTGGTTTCAGAGAAGCAGCTGCAACATATGGGGTAGATTGAAGAATGAAGCATGTCCCTTTTTGAATGCACTGCGTCATTAGAGTAAACAAAACTTATAAATACTAAATTTATCCTCTGCAGCTTTGACAGATCATGGACAAGTTGACAAAAAATGTTTTTTTTTTTTTAAGTTTCACTTAAATGATCAGAATCACTGTACAGTATTCCTGTTTAAGAGAAGAAAAGTGGAAAATCTGAAAATGTTGTAAGAATACGGACGCCAGCTTTCATTTGGAAGTCCAGCTGACTGCTCTGTGCTGAGTTCTCTTCTGTCTATTCATCAGGCTATAAATATTTTGAAAATAGGCTGTTACCATCAAAATTAGTCTGTGAGATTATGGGATATTAATGTGACTTCAAACCGACGCAAAATACAAGCAAAAATTTAAAGAAACGATCTCATAACTGAATGGGCTGCGTCATTCTTTTGATTGAAGGACACTTCTACGTTTAGACTGAGAAAAAACTTGATGCGCACTTAGTGCTCATTTTCGTGATTGAACGTGTTACGATGACGATGAGGGACTCGTGAACTTGTGGCATATATTATCACTGCCACGTGTCACAAGACTTCATATGCCAGTTCCCTTATCAATTATTTTTCCATGTTTTTATTTGGATAAAAATATAAATTGAGTTGCAAAATCTAAAAAGCTGACTATCAAATTTTTATAACTTTATTCGTTCGGGGGATTCATTATGGAAACAGGTACAGCGGGATGTTTGCAAGAATCATTCTCGCCTTTGGGAAGAATTGTCAATTAGCACAAGAGCAATGTATACTGGCAAGTGGTATTTGGAGCTGATATACGGTGTAGGTGTCAGTTGATCCACTGACATGCTATTCCCATTTGCCATCCGATTTTTTTTGTCCTTTCAATTTTTTGCTCTATTTGTCTTTTCCTTGTTTCCTATTTCTTTCTTCCACTGCGTGATATAGGCAGTGTGCCACTGAAGTGCCAGTAAAACTTCTACTACTACTACTACTACTACTCCTATTTCTACCACTCCTGTTGCTTAGGTACAATAAGAGTAAATTTTAAGTACAAGAAGAGCAAATCGTAGGTGCGATAAGAGCAATTTTTTAGGTGCAATAAGAGCAAGTTTTAGGAGCTATAACTGCAATATTTTAGGCACAATAAATCCGGGCTCTACTTGTTATTGTACTTATTAAGATTAAAACAACTGAGTTAGGTAAGGATTTTTAGCAAGTCTTTACTCTGAAACAAACAAAAGGGAACTTAGGACATATTTACCGCCATGAAAATTAAAGTAACGTATTAAAACAGTGATAAATTGTGCTACAACTTAGGGACAAAACTGCCCCTGCAACACTCTGGTGTCAACATGTGAAAATTTTAATTTATTGTTCTGTAATAATTTTTTTTCGGTTTTTTACATCCAGGTACACTGTTTGTTGTCGTGGCCTTCCCTTTTATCTTCATGGGCTGCCTTGGCTGTTCCTTGTCTGAGGCGGCTTATCAGGCAAGTTTGTGGAGGGTTTTTTTCCCCCAACCTATTCCCTTGCGGGGGGGGGGGAGGGAAGTTGTAGTAATAACGCTGTTTGACTGCTTTGACACTTGACAAAAATGGTTTTTGTAGGCGTGATTGGAATAAAAGTTGATAGTGATGTTTTAGGCACTAATTGTTAAAAAAACAAAATTAGTTTCACGCATCTGTCTCTACTGTAGATAAGCATCAACTCCTCAGGGGTATACGGTAATATTGGCCTTGGACTACACAATACGTGACTATTTATTCCTTGTAAGTTAGGCCATTGACAAATTGATAAAACGTCAATAATGTACCGGTATTTTTCAGTGAACATAGTAACCTGAAACAAAAATAAACTGTTTTCGGAGACCCAAGAAATGCATCTGTTGGTGAGAAGCACGCACACATGAGCGCTAGCCAATGCCAAACTGCAATATTTCTTTTACCCTAAGATTCATTTATTGTCCACAGATGATATCTAGCTACTGTACGAATTTGCATTTCTTACTGCTTAACTCATTTCTTGCATTACTGAAAACGGTTCACATTTAATTGAGGCTGTTTTATTTACTGGAAAAGATTTTATGGAAGCTTCATCAATTTGCCTTCTGACTATGGTACTTGAAAATATGAGGGGGCAGTCCAGGATCGTGTTGTCTGTGAATGGGCCATTGGGTTAAGTTAGGTTCGCCCATCCTATATTATGAGGAGCAGCGCCCCCAGAGAGACCCTATGGGTTACCATAGACTCAACTAGGTCATTGGGACATCTTTCTTCCTTGCCCACTTTACTCAATTTTGTTTCATAGTGCTATTGATGATGCTTTCCCCTGTTTTTCCTCTTTCTTCCCTGTTTGCTGCACCTATATGCGTGTATCCTGGGTGGGAATACCCTAGTGTATGGGTTTCACGTTTATCTTGGCATACTATGTAGCTATCGTCCTTTTACTCCTTTAGAACAGCGAGTTTCTGTTGGATTAGAGAGGGCTAAGCTAACTTGCATTGCAATACTGTATTATAATTCTAGCCCACATATCCGGCAATGACACATGTATCTTCTTCATTCTTATTCGTCAGAGCAGGAAATAATATCCCTCCTAGTTCTAATAATATGATGGTGATTCCTTCTAACAACTAGATACCTAAGTCTGCTTATGCCTTCATGCGTGGTGTGCCATGTGGTTATAGTGATTTAATTACGTTCAAAATGGAAACACAATGATAATGCACTCACTGTATAACAATGGACTGTAATAAACAGTGGAAGACATCTTCAGTGAGTAGAGCTAGGTACCTATGTATCCAGCATCATTTTGCTCTGCTTTTCCTTCATCAATACTGATTACCCCGGTGTATACAGTGGTTAAACTAATTGCATAACATAAACCTTCTTCTCATTTCACCTGGCCCGTTCTGAATGAAGGCTCCTGTGTCTTTTCTCTATGACAATTCTCATGTTGGTGATCCTTAATTGCAGGTGCTGTACCTAGCTCCGTTTGTGGTGATCTTCCAATTTGGTTGGGCTGCTGTGCAGATCAGCCACCTTGCGCTCATCCCCTCACTGTCCTGTGATCCTCNGTCTTTTCTCTATGACAATTCTCATGTTGGTGATCCTTAATTGCAGGTGCTGTACCTAGCTCCGTTTGTGGTGATCTTCCAATTTGGTTGGGCTGCTGTGCAGATCAGCCACCTTGCGCTCATCCCCTCACTGTCCTGTGATCCTCATGAGAGGACTGAACTGAATGCCATCCGGTGCGTTATAGATGAAACGATTGAGCTGTTATTACTTCTGTGCGTGTTGTTTTTGGAGTACCATAATGGCGTTATTTTGAAAGTAATGGTAATATGTTGAAAGTAGTGGCGTTGTTTTGAAAGTGATAGTATTGTTTTGGAAGTGATACTCTGGGAATGTTAGTGTTGTTTGGAAAGTGATATTGTTTTGACAATGTTGGTATTGCCTTGGGGTGATTGTGTCGTTTTAGCAATGATGCTGTCTTTTTAGGACTGATGGTTTTATTTTGAAAGTAATCGTATGATTTTAAAGTATGGTATTTTGAAAGTGATAGCGTTGTTTAGAGAGTGATAGTATTGCCTTGGGCGTGATATCGTCGTTTTGGGAGTGACGCTGTCTTGGTGTCGGGTTCAGAGTAATGGCATTATTTTGGGAGTGATGGTTTTGTTTTGAGAGGGATGACAATGTGTTGAGAGAGCTGATGTAGCACTGGGAACTATGATGTACCTACTCTTAGATAATTATTATAGCACTGTTTATTGATACTACCTACGTAGGCATAGTTGTGAGGGATATTATTTTTACTGTTTTTATTTTTTGCCTCTAGATAGCCTGGTTAAGAAACAACTGCTAATTCCTTTAAGTTATGTTCCACGTGCTAAACAATACTATAATGTACATAAATCACATTGTCATTTCGTCGTTGCTGCTCGTGATTGTGATTCTGTTGTACAGTATAGGGGATGTTGCATCTGCCTGCTATATTTTTGCTTGAGACTATCAAAAGGGGTGAGCCGTACTAACTTCTCGTTCCAAAAAAACATTTCTATCCTCTTTTCTGTGCTGTAAAAAGAAATTAAAAAGATTGTCATGAATTTTTAGGAAGGCAAAGAATATTCTGTCAGGGTTCTTTTGTGTGGACGGTCTTGTATGGCTTTCGCGGGCCGTCCAGCTTGTGTGAATCGGTCTCCTTTGATTTGCCGGGGCAATATGATGCCTCTGCAGTAGTGATGGGGCAAATATTTGCATCGGCGGAATATCCGCACCTTTTTGACATCCGCCGATGCTGAGAGGGTAATATCCGCAAATGTCAGAACTGTAAAATCGGCTAAAAGATCCGCAGCAAAGGAGGCCCGGATATGCAGCTTTATCACTTTACACTAAACTCATCCACAGTGCTGAAAAACTACGACTTTTCAATTGGATTTAAATGTGTGCAAGCGCTGTCCCTGTCAACTAAACACCATCTAAGTGTTCTTCCTTGGTGTTGTACGAACTGCCGTCATGATAGGGTGTGTTTGTGGCGGGGTGAATATCCGCATCCGCGGAACATCCGCGCCTCTTTTGAACATTCACAACTGCATCCGCGAATGTCAAGATAGTAATATCCGCAATTGCATCTGCGGATGTCAGAATTGTAAAATCTGTTTAAAGATCCGCATCCGCGGATAGCCAAAATATGTCATCCGACCCATCACTACTCTGCGGACGGTCCCGGTATCATTCGCTTGACGCCCGGTTTGTGCTAATCGGCTTGTAGTGGTTGGCCGTAGCGGCTTACTGCTTTTGTCTAGCGTGGGGATCCCTCCTTACGCGCCAGTCTATGGCCATTCATGGAAAGAAGGAGGGTGCAGTCGACGCCGTAGTGGTTCCGCGGAGGCTTTAGCGGAGGAATCCTTCGGAAACCGGGGAGTTCTGCCCTCACCGGTTTTAGTTCATTAAGGCTAATGAGTACATGTTCTTGGTCATGTGCCAGACTGCGACAGCGGTCTTCCTGACAAGTTACCCACTCTGGCGTAACAAGTTCTTCAAGAAATACTTAGCTTCAAGGGTAGCAAAACAAAGAGCTAGTTTTCTCGAGAGCTGTATTCGCAAAATCGAATGGTACGCCGTATCTGATATTATATACCAGATAATAAAATACAAGCATCATTTAACTCTCGACACAGTAGCAGGTTCGCAAGAATACAGACATGAATTTCATAACTTATTAATTAAAGTGATACGTACATTTATCTAGTTCATGTACAACGGCCAGCATTATACAATAAATATAAGCGGGAAATACGAATTGAAGAGCTGACTCAACTAGATTGCGAGTGCGCGGCATCTTGAGGCGCAGTATACGTAGCAGGTGGTACTGAGCGACATTTAAGGGCGACTATGCTATTTCATCGAATGGAAACCACGGGTGACCTGACAATTTCTTAGTTCATCTCTGTAGCGAGCTTGACACGTATTAGTGGTAGCTACTCACTATTTGGCGGTATGTTTTTGTATTGTTACCAGCCACTTGTTAGAACTTGTTTCTCAAAGCAGTGGATCCATGCACTGGGGATCATTCAAAAACAAAAGAGAAGTTACTGATGAGTTCACTGGTGTCATTATTATGGGTATGGCAATAGTTATTTTCTTAACCTTAGTTCAACCTTCAGAACGTCTTTTCTCGCGTGCCCACTTTGCTTCTTTCCAATTTCTTACTTCACTGATGATGATTTTTTTTTCTCTTACCCAACTTGTTGTTCACTTGCGTGTTTGATCTAGTATAGACTAGTAGTATAGTGTCACCTTCGTGCTTTACATTTTTCTCAACTTACCATATGTTCCTTATTTCTCCCTCACTTTCATTGTCATTTTAGTGGTAAAGTTAGGCCTGAACTTTACTTTAATACGTAAGACTGATAATTCAAATTTTTCGCATGCGGCAGGTATGCATTCACGGTGATATCAAACATCACCGTCTACATCATTACATGGTTGGTGCTTGGTGTACACTCGGCTCACCGCCCTGATAACAACATCATCGGTCCCAATGATGCCACTAACTTCAGAGTAAGCTCTGTTTTTTTGTATGTATGGTCTTATCATTTTCTCTTATTGTTTATTCTTCCCTGTCATTTTTCCATGTGTGTGTCTTAAACCAGGCTGTTTCATCTTGCTCCTCGGGTTCTTCCCCTATGTGATATTTATATGATAAAAAACCTTTGGAGCGGGAAAGATGGGGATGATGTGCTAAATTGCTTTTCTTTCTACCTCCTGTTGGATTGCAGCCAACTCTGTAGGAGGGATTCTCAATCTAAGAACTCATCAACAGGTTTCGATAAGTGTCAAACATATCGTGCCACGATTTGGGAGCTTTTCTCGAATGTTTTTATTATTTAATCATTTTTCTGGACGTGACAACTATTACAGGTGTTTCTATTTGATATATGTCACATTATGGCCATAGAACTGAGTCTCCAACTGCATGATGAACTTGGATGACGAGATATCGTTAATACAGTGATGTGTGTTATGAGTGATTTCCTTGAGGTAGCTATACGGTAGGCTAAGCGACTGCACTAACTAACTTTTTCTGCTACTAGTTGCTTAACCGAAAAGTGTATCTGTATTACAATTCGGACTAAGGCTCTGCCCTTTATGTTTTCAGTATTAGATAAGGAAACATTGAAGGTATTAGAAGCTCTGATTTTCGCTTGATGGAAGTTTTACCGTTGCTGTCTTCTTTTTGCTTCTTGGAAAAATTTGTCACTTTCGAAGCAAAGACATTTCACCCGTATCATATCTACCGCTTTACGGATAACATTCTTAATAGGGCCAGATGCGTAGCTAGGATACAGTATGAAGCACAGAATGGGTAGTGTAAGACATCACGACTCTAAAGTACTTTTTGAAGCGAATGTGCAACATCTAAGGAAATAAACGACGTCTTGAGAACAGAGGGTTACACTGTTGCGACTGAAGAAATTATTTGAGTCTGTCGTGCAAAGCGCATAGGAGAACAATGCAGGAAGTACCGTTGTATTTCTATGTCTTTATCAAGACACAAGTGCGAATTCTTTGCCAACAGAATATAGCTATGCGAGATTCACCGGTCAAATCAGAATATGTACTAAGAGAGATAGGACGAAGTGTATGGTAGACGGACTGCGTAACTATAGACAGGGTTGAGCGGCGGACATAAATTTAGACAGGGTAGGTTAAGTTAGAAGCGTTGCCTCAGGTCAAGCTAAGGTAAGTGAAAATAATTAACCGTGGAATTTCCACGGGTCCCGCTAGTAGTAATAATGATAAGAATCTCTGATATTTTAGTTGTATGACTAATTTCCCTGCCTCAATACCTATGTTTGGGCATCACGCACCCAAGGGTCCCGAGTGCCTTCTTTGCAGGGTATGTAGCATCTGGCCGCTGTTCCTGCTGAGAAGGAGGTTAGTTTTGTAGAGTTAGATAGGTCCTCTATATTTCCCCTTTTGTTCCGCGAGGTGGGCCACTGAATGGGGGGTAAGCGACCCATCCCATGGTACTCCTATCTGCTCCCGTGTGAGGGGCCACGTTTTTCGTCTCTCTCCCTGCGGCGCATGGTTGAGCGATTACGTTCGGCCGAGCAGTGTAGGGTTAGAAATGCTCGCGACTTATTTCCTGCCAGACATGGTGCACCTGGCCGAGATTGTACTAAAAGAGCTCATCTTAGTTCGACTCAACTTCTAAGCTATATTATACCAAATTTGATCGCTGTTTTATAGTCTTCGTATTTAATACGACGGGAAAACCCTCATAATAATAATGATGTATGACTAATTATCACCCGCGAACAAAGTGAGAGAGGTGATAATGTTTTCGTTCAAGATTTAAGTATATGTACCTATATATTTGCATATATATATATTGTATATATATTTGTCTGTCCACCCAATAAGTGGTCGAAGGTATTGAGTAATGTTCATAATTTTTTTGCAGGGAGTTTGGTGGGTTGCCCTCAATGTGACCCATGCCATAAAACTGAAAATAGCTGGCCATAAAAAATGATGGCGATGAAATTTGTTCTCCACTCAAAAACAGGTAGAAGGACTGGAGCTATGTCCATGATTTTTTTGCAGTAGTTGGTGGGCTGTCCTCAATGTCACCCATACAAAAAAGTACTAAAAATAGGATTAGCTGGCCATAAAAAATGACGTCGATGAAATTCTTTCTCATCGTGGGTGATGGTCTTTCGCTACGAGGCGTTCTAGTTGTATATATATTTGTCTGTCCAACCAATAAGTGGTTGAAGGAGTTGAGCAATGTTCATAATTTTTTGTAGAGAGTTTGGTGGGTTGAATTAGATGTGAGACCAATGCCAAAAAAGGAGACCTAACTGGCCATAGAAAATGACGGCGTTGAATTTTCTTCCACCGCGGCAGATCGTCTCGCGCCACGAGGCCTCCCACTTTTCCTATGTTGTCATTAAGAGCGCAAGTGAACCCAGCACCCCAGCCTTGTTTTCCTATGTTATTATTGAAGAGCTAATCTCTGGGAAGGATTGGGGCTGTGTCCTAGCCTCGTTCATCAAAAATGACTTCGTTGAATTTGCCCCCTACCGCGGGTGATAGTCTTACGCCACGGAGGCGTTCTAGTTTGGCTTGTGTTCTACCCATGTCTTTTAATGACCGTGTGATGTGGTCATGTACCGTACTTTCGGGCCTCTGTTCCCTGTTTATCAATATAATATCACTCGGTGTCGATGGTGTGATGTCTGTACTTACTGTATGCCTCCTGATGCAACTGGCTTTCAAATTTATAGATCCCGCATAAACTGCCAATCTACTTTGATTTCACTTGCATACCTATTTAGTGGCCGCACTGAGGAAGCTTCTCTTTAAAATAATGTGTTGTGCTCAGTGTTAATTTCTTTAATTTCTTATTGCAGCAGATTCAGTAACGGTCCGTGAGACTGATACTACTCCTGCTAAAACATAGAAGTTGGTCATAGCAATGCATTTTAGCACCACAGACCACAGACTTCTTTCACTGATAAGCCACGGAATTGGATCATATATTGAGGTTTTTTTAGCATCCGTCATTACTCATTGTTGAGATTATTACTATTATAATATTTTGTTTACTTTTTTGCTCCCAGAACAAATGTTGGTGATTATGACTGCTTTTCTTTACAATTTGTTGTAGTCTAGCGGTTGTTTGCACGTTATTTGCTGTTGCTGACATGCATCATCGTTAAGATCGCCTTGGCCAATGCAGTTGTCACCTATGAAAGCGTCATAACTAATTGGATGGCTAAAGTAAAGTCCGATTCCGACTCCTGGTTATTTTTAAGATCCGGCTCGATCTCCTTAATACAATTAGCATTAAGCATGGCCATTAATTTTAACCCACTACATTTCGCCATAAATTTATATATCAAGCTTAATAAATTCTATTTAATATTTTACGTCATAAGCATCATTTGAGATTTCAAGTTTTCATGTCCCTGTAATTCATATGTAAATACCATGTTGGAAAACGGTTTATTCTGGCTAAGTACTCTGTACCAAGAGTATACACCTGTTTTATGCTTAAGAAAAATTATCTAGGTACTTAGAAAAGAATGCTGCATGATTTCGACCCCATGAGGTCTGAAATTATTTATATTACTTTATAAAATATATCCTAACTAAAAGCAAAAGTACTTGATACTTGGACTAAGTAGGGGCTTACCTACGCTCAATAGGTACTAAACACATAGATTAAGCAGGAAAAAAGTTGACATTTGCAATATCTTCCATCATTTTACAACTCGGTACCAATAGTTTTGAAACTTTTTTTAAACATACGTATAGCATAAAGTGGGGTTACTTTGTCCGCCTGGGGTAACATTGTCCAGCTGGTTTTCTCAAATTGTGAAAAGTCGACAAGGCATACGAGTTGTTACAGTGCAAGTATGTGAAGTGTACAACATAGCTAGATGCTAATTCGTGCGTCTGTCTATTTTATGTAAGTTAAAAAAGAGTAACTGGACAATGTTATCCCATTCGGACAAAGTTTGTGGTATTCTATTTTGTGAGCCAGTTCTCTAGAATCGGAGTCTGTCTCTTAATTCCGACTCCAACTCTTGGAGCTAGTAGGTTTTTAACTCTCCCCAAAATACTTATATGTACTCTGAAACCTTAATAGATGTTAAATACCTACCATATAATAAATTAAATGAAATGACTGTTTTAGTGTTGCACTGTATGTCATAGTAAAAATTCAAAAAAACGTTCCGTCAGCCTCAGAGTTTTTCTCTATTTACAGATTGTTGTCGGGTCCGTGGTAGCCCTGGGCTCAATATTTTCACTCATTTTCCACTGCACCGTCAAAGAAAACAACAGACCGTCTTCCTATGCCCCCATTGCATCCGATGAGCCTCCCCTGGAGAGAAGACACGTGAGACATAGTAGAGTGCCGAGCCGAGCCAGGGTCGTGATACGACGAAGAGAGATAGTCTACTGCGGGACACTAACCAAATTTTTCTTCGTCCACTGAAGGTTGTTTGAGCCATTTTGGTTTACCAAACGTGCTCGTGTAGCATTTCTATTATGTGTATACACTACAACGCTACAAGTTACATTGTGTTGGGCAATTGGTTTGCATTGATATTTACCTACTTTGGCCCGGAATTATAATTTTTTTTTACCTCTGACTTGCCTTTATTATCAATAAACGGGAATACCCCGGTTTTTGATTTAGCCTTAAGCGAAAGGAGCTTTTGGCAGGAAAATTGTCCATTGTGCGCATTGGCTGCGTACCTTTATGTCTCTGGAGATTTTTTCCTTTCTTATATCTACGTCCAGCGGGTTTAGTAATTCTGTCGTGAACTTATTTTTTATCAGTGTGCTGAAGCTCCATTCGCGTCATGGGCTCGAGAGGGCTGCTCTTTCACTCATACTATTGTTAATGGCACGTGTGATGCGTATTCAATTATGCAACGTGATGAAGCACATTGTGACTCTGTTAGCAAATTTTGACCAACCTGTTAAAAGCTCAAATAATTGACATGTTGCTCCTAGGTAGGTACTACTTTTCCTACGTTCTGACGTAGTTATACTGTTGTTAGCTTCCTAGTTTAGTCTTGTCATGCGCATACTTGTGCCTTTTTGTAAATATCGTTCTTCATGGCAGGTATCGCAACTCGCATTCCTTCTCTCATTGCAGTTCTACCTGGTGGCAGTGGTGTACATGTGCACGCGGCTCTTCTGCAACCTGTCGCAGGCCTACATGCCCATCTACCTGCAGGACACTCTGGTGTTGTCGGCTGAGAGTGTCGCCTACATTCCCCTCACCATGTACATCGCAGGCTTCATCACAACCTTTGCCATCAAGCCCATTAATGTCAAATTTGGCAGGAAGGTGTGTGCTGATAAATTACAGAGCTTTGGTGCTGTTAATTGAATAACTTTGTTGTTGACTGAGCTCGTGCCCTCAAGAGTCCACCGGTCGGTGTACTGATAGTGCTTCGTACCACTGCAGAGTTGACCCTTGTGACCTATGCGAATACCCCCATAGGCATTGAACGCAATGCAAATTTGTTCATCAGATGTGTTGTGTTTCGGTGAATGCTATTCTGATCGCCAGTTACAACTGACATACTTCTGACTCCTACTCGTTATAGGTATATACTATTAGTGACTTGGGAGCTAGTAATGTAGTCACTTAAGTTGACTCAGCTTGGGCTTCCAAATAGATAGTGTTCTTCAAAATTACATGCGCATCTTTTGACGCTTAGCATAATATTTTTTATTACTGTGTAGGCACTCCATATTTTTGTTAATTGTTACGATCCTATAAATTTGTGGGCGGACATTTAATGTATGTGTTATAGGTAGCTAAGTATCGCATCATGTGCCAAATGCATGGCGTATATTTTCCTTTTTCTGCGCCTTATTCTTTACCAGTAGTAGCACACTGGCCGCGTGAGACCAAGATAATTGATCTGACTTCGTATTCAACTTCAGACTTTCTGGCAGAAAAGCCGGGGAAACAAAATCACTGACAATTCGGCGCGACACGACTTAGCATCGCTGCGCTGGTAAAGGTAAAGTCAACTTTGCCCGCACCCCTCCACTGGGAAACCCACACGCACTGGTTCATGCTGCAGATGTAGGCCAACTTGGCTCAAAGGAGTTAGTACTGCTGCACCTGACCACAGGTCGCTAAGCACTATGGCGCAATAGCGGAAGATTCAATCAACTGCGCTCCTCCTACCCTGAGGTAGTGCTTCCACAGCAGATATACACACCGATCAAGTGTGTTGACTCAGCGCGCCAGGCGCCACAAAGATCGCTCACCAGCTCGGAGCTCGTTCCCCGGATTTTCAGCGTAACTCTGCAGCACGCTAGGCCTACTGCTACCGTGTGTATACTGCTACTATTAGGCAAGGCAAGTTAAATCTTGCAAACTCTGTTTACAGCGTCAGCGTTTCTGGCGTTCACACTTCACTGCACAGGCACTGATATGAACCTCAACTGCTCTTACAGGTTGCGTACTTGCTTGGCTGCGTGCTGGGCATTGCTGGCTGCGTTTGGATCGGCTTCGGCAAAAGTGCTGTGTACGGCGAGTACCTGGTGTACCCCGTGGCTGTGCTACTCGGTGCTGGTGGCTCCACTATGCTGGTGACTTCTCTCAGTATCACCGCTGACCTCATCGGCAACAATGTAGAGTCTGGGGCGTTTGTTTACGGTGCCATGAGCTTCACGGACAAGCTTTCCAATGGCATTGCGATCATGGCGGTGCAGTACTTCTCGCCGTACAGGTACTTCTTGCTCATATCATCCCGCTGCACTGGTTAAAAAAGAAAAGATTTTCTCTTGCTCTGCGCACTTTAAAACTGCTCTTAATTAACTGGTTAGGATCGGCGATCTCCGAAGTGGTACCCCTTATTGAGGGAATCTCCAAGGAAGCGTTCTGTCCTGCACTTGCATTCTAATCACTATAAATCACATAGCTGATACCTTGCCCTCAACAGTTAAATGCTCACTCTATGTTGACGACTTAACCGTTTACTATTCGAGCAGCCCCACCCGTGCGGTTGAACGGCAATTAAAAAAAGCCTTGGAGGCCATCGCTCGTTGGAGCGCTCGAACGGGCTTTGTTTTTTATCTCAATAAAACGGCCAGCCTCCATCTATGTAGAATTCCTACATGCCCAAAGACAGCCCACAACCTAGCATACAACAATGATGCTATATTGAATGTAGAACGATATAAATTTCTAGGGCTTACCCTAGACAAATCATTAACTTGGTTACCACACGTAACCAACCTAAAGAAGAAATGCATGAAGACTGTGGATATCTTGAAGCATTTAACGTCAACGGGCTGGGGAGCAGACCGATGATCTCTTCTCCGACTTTACACGATGCTGGTTATACCTCAGCTCGATTACGGTGCAGAAGCACATATTCTTCCGCATCTGAGACGAGCTACTGGATCCAGTACAACATCTTGGACTGAGGATAGCTATCGGTCTCTTCAAAACTGCTCCTGGACGAAGTCAACAGGCTGAAACGGGAATGCTTCCCCTCAAATACGCCCGACAATTAAAATGCCTAAACTACTATGCTAGACTGCGGGTGAATTTGTCACCCCCAGCGATGTAAAATGTTTAAAAATAATGGTAATCTTATCACTAAAAATACCTCAAGCTCCCGAGCATTCTATCCACGCATAATAGCAGTACGACATAATTTAAATATAGTACCAGAACTCTTTCTTCCGGAGTCCACAAACTCTATACCCCCTTGGTTCATTCTAGATGTAGACGTGTGTGAGAAACCTACCAAAGCCCGAAAAAGGGACTTGGCCCCTCAAAACATGAAGTATCTCTACCTTGATCATGCGAGATCCCATCAGTACCTCGCTAGTATCTGCACCGACGGCTCTAAATCTAATGACGCAGTTGCTATGTTCGTGCACTGCAGAAACACGCTTGCCGTATACAAAGCGTAGCTTCTTCATTTACTGCTGAGCTGTATGCGATTTATAATGCCTTACACTATGCTAATCAGCTGCTACATATGAGTGTATTATAGTAACTGACTCTCAGAGCGCAATACAGAGCATCACCCAGTATGACCCAACTCACCCACTTGTTATCCAGATGCAAAGACGGATCGTAACCAGCCCCAAGAAATTTTCTTTCTGTTGGGTTCCCAGTCACTGTGGAGTCACGGGATACGAACTAGCTGACCAAGCTGCAAAAACTGCTCTTAACGAGCCCCTAAATCCCTCACTAATCCCACGCAGTGACTACAAGTGGTACTACAAGAACCTAGTTCGAGAGGCTTGGGAATCGGAATGGACTACCAAGTATCCGGACAATAAACTAAAGACATTTAGCCATCGATATTTACCTCTCATAGCGCCCTAAGTGTCAACAGACGATGGAAAGTCTGCCTGGCGAGACTGCGCATGGGTCACTCTCACTTAACCCAAGCATATCTGATGAATGACGATCCCCAACCAGACTGCCAACACTGTAATGTTCCCCTTACTAGTAGTTTGCCCTCAATTCGACATCCAACGCCGACAGTACTTCAGCGCTCATGCTGACAATATCAAGGACTTTTTCTCTGATAATCTAACGGCCTACCAAGGCCCCCTATATTCCTTCGTCTCCAGCATTGACTTACTGTACTATCTTTGAATAACTGAAGACCTCAATCCAGTCAAAAGAACCAATCGACT
>LQNS02278091.1:49969452-49992749 GCA_001587735.2 Parhyale hawaiensis | reverse complement strand
CTCATGCTGACAATATCAAGGACTTTTTCTCTGATAATCTAACGGCCTACCAAGGCCCCCTATATTCCTTCGTCTCCAGCATTGACTTACTGTACTATCTTTGAATAACTGAAGACCTCAATCCAGTCAAAAGAACCAATCGACTCTGTCACATCAACGAAAGAGACTGTTCAATCTTACAACTCTATATATAACACTTTGACTATACATACCTTGAATACTAACGCCAATATTGGCGAATGAATAGATCGCTGTTATATCGTCCTCGCATCGAATACGGCGGGAAAACTCTGAAGATAATAAAAATAACAAATCGGGTATCTTATTCTACCACTTTCTAACGCGTAACGTTGTGGTTCCGGCTTTTAGCCGAGTAAATCTCTTATCTTAGATCGCTATTGATCTTGTTAAATTCGGATGCAGCGGGACAATACCAATAATAATAATAATAATAACCAGGCATCTTATATCTAGTCCGTGAATTCTAGGAAAATTAGCTATTACAAAAATTATTGAATGTTCTCCTTCGGCGTCCTGCGGAAGTAACGCAGGTAAAGCAAAAGAGACAGTTCGTGTTTATTTAAAATTAGGACACGATGAGTGAAAATGTTTTTCAAAGTTAAAATCACGAATAGAAGTTGTGAAGAAGCTATTGAACGAATCCCAGCTGTGAATTGCTTACCAGCCATTGTTGTATGTGGATCTGCCATGCAGGTCTGCCAAACGAAGTTTTCATGTTCTCAGGTAAAGTTTTCGTTACTTGGAGATATGTTCTTGCACAGTGTAGTTAGTCATATCGTCACAGAATAAAGAAGTATAAATGAAATGAGGTGCACTGCCTTTTTTCTGTTTTTTTATGCCTGGGCTGCACTATCCAGTCGCGCGCTTTGCATATGGAATGGGTGGTCAGCTCGCGCAGGGTTCGAGCTACAGACTTTTACTCTATATCGAAATGACGTGTGACTGAGCAAGCCGGACGACCGGCCTTCAAGTTTAGCTTGCGACGACTTGGTGTGACCCCGGTATTGATACAATCTCCATTCGTGCAGCCCCATCTGTGCCCACACTCTGCAGTACTACCGCTACATCCTGGCCTACGTGTGTGGGGGCGTGGCTGTTGTTGGTGCCCTGTCGGTGCTCATGCTCGTCACCACCATCATCAGGAGACCTCCTCGTGAGTACTGTTGAGCAGCTCTTTTGTGGCCTTCGATTCGAACTCAAATGTAACTAGCTCGTTGAGCACGAGGGTTATGACGCTCAAATCGCTGTTAGTGCTAGAAAATTAATATCCTCCCTATACGGTGGTCTCTCATACCCATCTAACCTAATGTCTCCAAACCCCTGAGGATCTGCTGCAATTGATGATGTTTGTACAATCATCTCCTTGGCTGTGGTTTTCCCTTTTGCTCATGCTTATAAAGATTTGCTGGGGGAGAGAAGCGAAATTTGGTATCCACGCTACCCCTGACGTATACCTACTTCAAACGTATTTAATTGGTAAATTCAAATTTAACACAGCAACAGCATCTTTATAATTGGGAGAAGGAATTTCTCCTATATTATACTAATAAGGGATGGAGAGACTAACATAGCGTGTACTATCGGGTAGTGGGATGTTACCCTCAATTTGGAATTCGCCGTGTGTATTAGTCTTCTGCGAGACGAAGTATTGCGCCGTGAAACTTGCTCTTTTTTGTGGCTGCTCTCATCTGCATCTTCTGTAATATGAAGGCCTTAATTTTCTTGTAACTCAGGTAAAAGTAAAATCACCATCACCGTACATCCCAACGAGGAAGCCCGCATCGCCCATTTTACAGTATGTTATGGGACGCGGCGACCCCAGGAGGCTCGTGTAGGTTACCTTAGTTATTAGCTGGGCCTTTGGGACATCTGTCTTTCGTGTCCATTTCGCTTCTTTCCATTTTCATACTCCTACTTTCTTGTGCTTATACTTTATTCTGATCTTCCTCATCTTTCCCGACTTGCTATTTCCATGCTCGTTGATCGTGTGTCGGAACACTACCTCCTCCCTGTTAGAGTGTCAGTGACACAATTACTGGTGCCAAGCACAAACACCACTAATCTTTTTTCTTTCCTGTGCAAATCAGCTACGCGGTTGGCTCTTCAGTTTATAAAGTTTCTTACGGGTGTATGCTACGTAGGTACTTTTTGTACTTTACCTATTCTCGGCCGCGAATTTTTTCCTGAACCTTTCAACAAGTACAGTCTCAAGGCAGCCAATGGCGTGGCAGGTCACAGGCCACAGTGGGAGGGGTGAAGGGTGAGGGTTTGTGATAGTGTTGCACTCTGATGCGTACTTGAAAAAAACTATGTAAATTCATAATTTACGTGCCGTGAACTTTATTCTCATAATTGATAGGCATCAATTAAGATGTGTGATGTACTTTAACTTTGTTTAAATGTGAGCAGCATTAAATTAACCCTTTCTGAAACGGCTTATTCATCTCACTTATTGCCGAAGCAGTACGCTGGATTCGGCTTGTTCGTTGTAACATACACACACATTGTTTATGGACACTGGTCAGTTGACACAGGAAATTGGTTGCACATTACGCTTACGACGAATTAGGTTAAAAAAATGTTAAGGCACTGTACGTTCAAATCAATCACAAAGAGCATTCTACATGTTCTCATACCCTGGACGATGCACTTACATTGTACTCACACTATTTAGATGTACTATACAGAAATGAATGGTTTCGATGTATGATGAGCGCCCTGCAACTTAACTTAGAGTGCGTTCGATTAGGACGTAAACTCAATGTACTTAGCTTAAGTCAAGCGGGACTAAGGGCGTGTTAGATTTGGGACTTAATAGGCAAGCTAAGCCAAGCCCACTTGACTTAACTTGTCCGGAACTGTTGACAGAAACTTTAGCTTCGTCGTTTTGAATCGTGTTAGAGGTGTTAGAAGCGACCAGCTCAAGTTGAACCGACTGAAATCTCAATTATACAAAGTAATATTGAGTTTCTAGAAGCCTCACAGGTGATAAATTTTGACTCATCGAATGAAACTTGAATAAACGGGACGAATTCGGAACACCTGTCTGCAGTTTCGGACAAGTTAGGTCAAGTAGGTTTGGCTTAGTTCGGCTTTCAGGTCCCAATCGAACACGCCCTGACATGCCTTTATTGATGTCCATTGATTATCATTGCACATCAATAAAGGTATGTTATGTACTTGAACTTAGTTTTAGAATTGAAATGCGTGTGAAAAGTGCATTTGTATATTATACACGGGTCTGTGTGTACATGAAGCTTACGGGCATAGTGTCTCTATCCATTGTTCAGTTAAGACTGTGTATTGGCAACAAAGCGTTTCAGAGAAGGGTTAATTCAAGTCAGATATGTTTAGATTAGATAGGGTAGGTTATGCCATGATAATTAGTGCTCAGCAAGGATTGCGTTAGCCTAGGTTATATTAGGTACGGCTAGGCTGAGTTATGTGTAGTTGGAGAACACAGGACTGAGAACATAACCTATGTTATAAACCAGAAAGTAAATGTAAACTTTTATAGTTATTCTCGCATCTCCTCAACATTACTCTAACGTCTAATACACTTAAAAACACTTTAGAACACTAGACAGACCTGTCCTTGCCTTCCTAACCTACAAGGTTATCGGCCTAACCTCGAGAGCTCGTTGGAAGGGCTGCTGTACTAGGGTGATGGTGAGTGGTAGAAACCAAAACGTCTTTTACTATCGAGAAGACGGCGGAAGGCAACCGTAGTTATTTTTAACTTGGTTTTGGTCTACGGAAGAGGGTTTCAGACCCGTTTTACATAAGGGGCACATGACCCTTTCGCCGTAACAGTTGGATGTCGCCCTGTAATTAAAGGAATTTCCTACGGTGTCGCCCTAGTGACACTACCATCACTTTATATATATATATATATATATATATATATATTTCTTGAAATATACGTTGACACCCAGGTATATTCATGCTAGGAGAGTTTTCAAAAGTCTTCTGGGTTTTACTGTATGTTTAATATACCCCAAGCTTTCGAACTACTAAACGTAGCCCCTTGNTATATATATTTCTTGAAATATACGTTGACACCCAGGTATATTCATGCTAGGAGAGTTTTCAAAAGTCTTCTGGGTTTTACTGTATGTTTAATATACCCCAAGCTTTCGAACTACTAAACGTAGCCCCTTGAAGACGGGCTACGTTTAGTAGTTCGGAAGCTTGGGGTATATTAAACATACAGTAAAACCCAGAAGACTTTTGAAAACTCTCCTAACATATATATATATGCGATGTCTCGTTCCTTTTCCTCTGTTGAGCCACCTTGTCGTGTCTATTGAGCCTCTAACGTATTCCCTCCCCACCCCTTACCTGTGGCAGAGCCGTCTGTGTCCACAATCAGCGATGGTGATGGCAGTAGTGAAGTTATAACTGTGGACGCTAGCACCTCAACCACCTCTCTTCTCAACGCCTCCTATCCCGCTGCCAAGCGCGGCTCAGGGCGAGCGCAGTCTTACAGCTCAGTCGGTGAGTAGGTACACTCGGAAATGCACTGGTTGTAGCTAAATCTCGTGCTAATAGGTCGTTATGACCAGGCCCTTGCCTTAAGCAGGTGCTCTCCGTAAGCAATATCGAAATATTGGTAAACTGAGATAGTAAGTTCGTTGCCACTGGTGTTAGATATGAAAAATATTCAGAACACTTGTTCATGACCTTGTACAAGAAATGGAGGATTGCAAATCCCATGATGGTTATGAGGTAAAGCAAGGTCGTAGCCACGGACCTGCGTGCATTATTTGTGAAACTAAGCAGGTTAGTGTGCGGGACGCGTGGCTCCGATGACGTCACAACCGTCGCTGCTTGCGCACCCCCAGTCTCGCTCCAGCTCTTCTGCTACAGATAATCTGGCTCCCCCGTTTGATGTTCTTATAGCCTTGAGAACTCAGAGGTTGTCGTAGCCATAGCTAGGCCTTCTGGACATCTGTCTTTTGTGCCCACTTTGCTTCGTTCCATTTTCATAGGTACTCCAATTGGTAGTGCTGTGTTCTTGAAAGTCATTCCCGACTTACTGCTCCCATGCGCGTTGAGCCTTTTAAAGAACACCCTCGTGCATGGGTTCCACGTTTGTTGACGTACTACATGTTGCTATCTTTTCTCCTCTTGAAGCACCGCAGTTGTGTCTTGGCAGACTTAAACAACGTATTGACTTACTGTTTTCGTGTGAAGTGCCCATAATTTCATCGTCATAATATAAATTCTGTCCGATTGTTCGTGCAATAAACCAATTTTTCATGAGTGCTCTCTTTTCCTTGCACAGACGACCTAGGCAGTCCTGGCGGCGAGTCCCACGCTTAGATGGCATCAGGACTTCGCCAGTAGTCCGCGTTGCGGCCTGCTTACGTCTACATTAACACTCCCCTTGACGTCGGTTGTAACCCGGAGTACCTACTGCATGATCTGCCTAGAGCAACAGTAAATATCGATCAACAATTGAACATCGTGTCAGTCACACCCCTGTCCTTCTTTTGTTGGCATGCCGCTTGCACTCGGTGCAGTAGTAAGCCTTAGCGTATATAATATCCTATAAGAGCTGTACCTTGTGCACAAAGAGTTGTGAGGAACTGTTCAAAATAGTTACATAGTCAACAAAGCACATCGTTTAGTGAGAGTTACGTCGTTTCTAGTATACGTGGACCGTAGTGTTATGTCTCGAGACTCTGTTGTTTCTTTTCTCTAATGTGAGCATTCTGCTTTCATCCTAATAAGTAGATATAGGAACAAACGTTTTCAACGCAGCTTCAAGTGGCACGTTCTTCATTTTATTTCGTTATGCAGAAGTACTGTGAATGTGTTACCTTGAATATAGTTGCCGTTAAAAGAAGCTAGCATAAATTACTAGTATTGCGTACATCAGATGATGCATTTGTCATCTGTGGTGATTTGTGCTTTGATGCAGTTACTTCCATTCCATATGTTTGTATGAAATTGTTCTCTAATTTTGGTGTCCATGATGTGAAGAACTTTTTGGTGTAGGTGTGACTCTTCTGAGACCTGAGAACTCTCAGAACCAGAGACCTGAACTCCGGAGTGCTGCATTTTTATGGATTTTGTTTTTTCACCTTTTTACACCGTTAATTTTGTTGAGTCCAATGAGAATATTTTTGTTTGTTTGTTTTCGCAAGCGGATTCGTAGCCCGCCTGTTTGCTATGTATCTCGTTTCTCGGTTTAAGTGCATTTTATCATGAAACCTATGGAAAAATTGCTAATCCTGGGAAAACAACTTTTACCTCACAGATGGTCGAAATTTAAGCGATTCGCTGTGATACTTCACTCATACTGATCATGGTATACATATATATATATATATATATGCGGGTTGCTTTAAACGTTACAAAAATACACTGTGGCGAAATCTGTAGAAATCAGCATTGTTGTAATGGAGCATCAAAGTGTACGAGTATGATTCACTGCTACTACGCATTTCTACATTTGGCTGGTGCACTTACTAGAGCTCAATACGATTCTGGGTACTGTTCCGTACTGTGGTGGGTATACCTTTGGGTTCTTAACATCATCTTGATTTCCAATTCATCAACCGCTAGCAAAATTTTTTTGTAGCGATATTTCAGCTGCCGCAGATTTGAATTTGCATGAAGGATTCTCAAATTGGCTATCGGGATTTGGATACACCCAGTTCCTTTCACTGTCTGTTCGTCTAAAATTGCGTTCTACTGATAGAGTAGAAGTATCTCATTAATTAACGAAAGTGCTCCTGTTTTCAACCCCCTAGTTATCAAGTGTGAGTGCTCACCTATTTTGAACACTCCTTTTCTCGTTTTAGCGGGTGCTAAAGCATCTTGTATACCAGTACAAGTCTTTCGTGCCTACTTTGCTTCCTCCCACTTTCATACTCCTACTGATCTTACTGTTGTCTGTTCTTCCTCTTCTTTCCCGACTTGCTGTTCCCATGCACGTTGATCCTGTGTGGGAACACCTTCGTGCATGGGTCCCCCGTTTTTCTGTCGACATACTANTCCTTTTCCTCTCTTAGAAGAGCTTAGTAAATACTTATTTAGGGAGGCTTAAGTCTTCTTATAATACCTAATACCAGTACAGATGAACCTCGTACAAGATGCACTCATACAAGTGGTAGCTACATAAGGTACGAGAAACTCGTTTAAGATACCTACGTAGGATATACACTATTCATCCTTTTCATTTTCTTAATCATTCTAGTATCTATTTTGAAGTTTTTATAATTTATGATACTGTAAACTATTTTCAAATTTTCTTTAGTTGAACGTCTGTAGTAAAAAACAAAAGGTGACTGAACTGCTCGTATAAGATACACATATTTTGGTCCGCATCCCATACCATACATGAGGTTCACCTGTGCTACCCTTGCGTCGCCTCGGCCTGATAGCGAGGAGTGTCATTAGCATTTCACTTAACGCTATTCCTGCGGGAAACTGAATATTGATTTAGTGTGAGAGCTGTGGTTCTGGCCAGAGTCGCCGAGTTGGAAGGTCCGAACGCAGATTTCCAACTCCTGGAAGGCAGGAATCTGCTAGAGTCTTAGTCCAACTCCTTGCACCCAAAATTCTCAGATTCGTGACAAATCCGCTCAGACTCCTTACTAAAAAGGCTGTTTTTTACTCATTTTTTCCTACTCAGACTCGTGATAAATACGCCGCTTCTTACCCGAAACAAAACCAATAAGTTGTCTTGGTTGTGTCGTGTGGTCGCGCTGCTCACTTTACCTCACAAGAACCTCATTATTTTAGCGTCCTGTACTGCAACTCTTTACGTTTTGGCAAGAATGGAGATTTCGTAGACTTATGATTCCATGAGTGGAGTGTGACCCGTCCTGTAAGGTTCCTGTATCGATATACTCCTTATAGGCCACACTACCATTCCTTAAGCATCGCGGTGCTGGGTCGCTTGCTGAGGAAGACGTTGGCCAAAGTTTAGGTTAGCCTTCAAACGTCTCGTCCACTCTTTTTATACCCCCAAGTGACAAGAGTGCTACAAAAACAACAAAACTCCAATTTATTTTTTGTTCATATTTTATTGAACAAATTGGTAAACTTGCATTCTGTACAGCTTTAGTCATTGGTTGTGAATTTTTGATCAACAAAAATGCGTCAAAAGATAGCTGATTCATTTACTGCCGTCACGTCGGGCGTTCTTTTCCTGAGCCCAAGAAGAAACTAGTGCAGTGCGCAATTGCAGTGTCAGCATTTCACTCCCTTTTGTAGTCCGCTTGGGGCGCTTTGGCTTACTCAGGAGTGAGGACGGCTCTGGTTTGTGGGTTAGTTGTCTGGAGTCTTCCATCTATGACGCCATAGCTCATACGTCCATTCATTGCACCCTCCGTAATTTGAAAATTACATATAAGTGTTCAAATACACTGAACTCCAAGGCCAAGAAGTAACTTAATGACTTCCTGGGTTAAGTCAACTTGACCGCACTCTCAACTATGACCAGGGGGCTCGTGTAAGTTGCCTCGGCTATTAGCTAGGCCTTCGGGACGTCTGTCTTTCGTGCCCACTTTGCTTCCTTCCCGATTTCATAGTCCTACTTGCTCATGTTGTATTCTGTTCTTCTTCTTCTTTTTTCCCCGACTTGCTGTACCCTTGCGCGTTGATCCTGTGTGGGAACACCTTCGTGCATGGCTTCCCCGTTTATATCTACATACTATATGTCCCTTGCTCTTTCTTCTGTGACATCGTTCCGCTCAGAAACGGAGGCTTAAACTTTCTGACTATAACTAATAACGCAACTACGAAACCCTCGGGCACTGCTTTGTGCTGGGGATATAGGCCCACTGGCCCCAGTAGAGTAAAAGTGCGGCTACTGCCGACCCCGGGTCACCAAGAACTTTGGCGCAATTTTTAACGAAAGGTGCAACGACCCCCCCCCCCCTCACCCTCCTCATCTCTGAGGAAGGTAAGTGCCTTCACGGCCGCTGTGCACGTCCACCACTACCGGGTCAGCAAACCTAGTTCCGCAAAGAGCTCGCATGCCTGGGTTGGCCTTGAACATGCAATACGAGGGGTATGAACTCCTAGCGTAAGCTTGCTGCTCTCGTAAATTGACCTACGTTTTTCTTAGGAACTATATTATTTGAACTGTTCCATATGAGCAACGGCGTTAGAGCAGGGGTTGAAAACCACTGCCTTAATTAAGTCGTGCCACCTGCGAGGCTCCTCCGAATTGTCGTTCCAATAATTAGAGTCCTTAGACGGAAAGCCATGTGTTACTATCCTCAATATTCTACGACGGACGTTCAAAACAAGCATCCTCAGTAGTAGTAGGTAGTAGTATGAAAGTAAAAAAAAAAAGCACAGTTCTTGCTCAGGATTACCTGCTATTGAAAAAGTTGTGGCAACGGGGTAACAAAGACAAACTAGAGATTCAAATTAATTGAGCCTCGTACTCGTTCAGCACACACTCCGGTTACGCTCAGCTGGAGGCGTGCTATCCTTTTGACGAAGTGCTCTCAAGCAGGCATGCTTTTCAGTTCTGAGCTCTGCAAGTTTATCTGTCAACAGAGGGATTAACCTAAAGTCACGTGGTGCGAAGTCAGGACTGTATGGTGGCTAGTCAATGACTTGTAGTTTGCTTTCGGTCACAATTTGCGAGCTTTTTCCCAAAAGCTTGCTGGGCTCAATTTTCAGAGGGAACAGGACCTTGCCAGAAAGTTTCATTGAAGCTGAAATGTATACCTGCTTATTAGTACTTCGAGGGCGTCTGGAAGATGACTCACCGCCAGAAAATAGCGTAAACCTTGATGGAGTGGGTGGGGGCTCAATATGCGTGTACGTCTATTATTTGTCTGTTACCCCTTTGCCAAAACTTATTGAACGTGTCCCGTAAACGTAAGCAAGAACTGTGCTTCCATTCATATTCATACTCCAACTGATGATGCTTCTTTCTGTTTTTCCTTTTGCTTCCCAACTTGTTGCTCCCATGCACGTTGGTTCTATGCGGGAACACCCTCATGCTTGGGTTTCACGGTATTCTAGACGTATTACACGTTCTTCCCCTTTACGAGGCAGTGTCGCACTTGTTGTCCGGGATGACTCACTAAAAAAATCATAAAAATTAGGTAAATCTAGGACTGTTGACCTTTGGGACGCACATGACGCGTAAACGGCCTATTTTACCATGCATGAGCGTGCTAGTGTGTGTTAACTTATATGATGCTAATAAAATACTCTTTATTTTCTTAATATATACCATACCTACAATATACAGTATGTATGTATATCTAGATAAATTTATGTATGCAAATGCCAAAGATGTCTTATGACACTGCTGTGTTTTGTTGCCGTCTTGAGGGCTATTTTTGTATACAGTATTTCTAAATGCTTCTATATGTTTACTTTTGAATGTGGTGTTTAATTATTTGTAAGCCAATTGTTGTTTTTGCTTATTCTTAAGTTGTATGTTTTTACTAACCAGACAAAATGCATGTAAAGACTGTGCACTTGCTGAAAAATGTTGGAAGTTCGAAGTGGATCTAAAATATTTAGTGATAAGGAGAGTTCTATACGAGTTTGTATAATGGAAGTGTTATACTTTGTCGTCATTACCTACCAAAATATACTACTACTTGGAAGTTTAGGTCTTCCGTTTTACGCCACTTTGTGCGTTTTATCCTCCTACTTATGTACTCCTTGCTATAAAGATCTTCCTCTTTTATCGTCTTCCGTTTCCGCACCATGGGTGTCTCTTGAGTGATACTCTTTGATGCATAAATGTTTATATGAGAACGTGGTAACTGTATTTGTCCTGGGTCTATGTTGAGTGTTCGGTAAAGGGTGCAATTTCCGCATGCCCCAAACAGGGGATGCGTGGGTTCCAATGCATCCCACCACGGGACCACTGCCGTAAATTGTACATCGTGTAACTGATCGCTGAATATATGGCTCGAGCGTTAAACCAATAATTTGGACACGGGCGATCCTCGTGGCTTCCACATGAGGTGCCTTTTCTCAGTAATTTTTTGTTTGAGGTACAGTATTACATAACTTCATGTTTTCGTAAAAGCTTGTATTTTTAAAGCTTTAGATGACGAAGCACTGTATTGCAGTGTTTCCATGGCAAGCGCATTTTTTTTAGAATTCCTTAGCGCCTGTACGATATATTCAAGTTTTCTTCAAGTGCTTTGACACCATACCTATGTGTTCGAAACTCAGGCTTTAACCTCATTTGTTTCCTGTTCAGAGCTGACAGTCATTGCGCTACATTCTTACCTTCAATAGCTACCTCAAACTAAGTTTTCCTTTATGACGTAAGTATTGCTCTGTTTGCCCGTTGGTAATAGAGTGAAGCTCAAGTTAATAACTTCGCCTCAGAACTTCCAAGTTTTTCCAGTGATCTCAAAATTATATCCTAGATATCAAAACAAAGCGCTCATTTTGGGCGTTGATGCTCATGTAGCCTTCAGAGAAGTAGCTTTCATATGTAACTAATCCGTTCTAGTTAAGGGGATCAACCCAGATTTTTCGAAACTTCTTCATTTG
The DNA here is from genome assembly GCA_001587735.2 of Parhyale hawaiensis. Taxonomy (NCBI): domain Eukaryota; kingdom Metazoa; phylum Arthropoda; class Malacostraca; order Amphipoda; family Hyalidae; genus Parhyale; species Parhyale hawaiensis. The sequence continues at coordinate 49,981,226 of LQNS02278091.1, read as the reverse complement.
TGGACCGATTGTTCTTAAACTTGAACAGTATATGTAATTTTGAAAAAGAAACACATTTTGCTCGTACAGCTCTTTTGATTAAGGCCTTAGTTTTTCAGATAATATGAAATACATATACGTATACATTTTCTTTTAATTTCGAAAGAATAGAAGTTGATAAGTTATCATGCTAGTTAAAAACAAATGACAGTTTTGGAATCCTTAAAATATTCCTAACAAAACTACACAGCCGGTTTTTTCATTTTCTATTTCGTTTTCTTTTGATATGCGATTTTGATCGCTAACTGAAATATAGTGAAAAAAAAAGCCAAATTTTCGGTTTCGAGCTGTGTTAAAAAAAATATGAGGGCAAAAATGAAAATACCGGCAGTTCAAGGATTCCAAATCTTTGTTTTTTCCTAGCATGAAAACTGCTTGACTGCTATTCTTTTTTAGGTGGAAAAATTACATTTTACAGGATAGGCAAAAAACATAAAATATTATGGTGAAATGTCATATAATGCACTTTTTTGCACTAGGAATGAAATTTGAATGCTGTATTCATGTTCTATTAGCATCGACAAATAATATGCATGCATCATTTCATGATTTTTGAGCCCCTCCATCGACCCCCGTTAGGACCCCTCTTTGGGGGTCCTGTATACGGATATAGGTGTATATATATACACACATATGTTTCCCATTATCTCGAAAACTAAGGCCTAAATCACAAAAGTTGTATTAGCAAATGTGTTTCTTTTTCAAAACTACATATGATGTGCAAATTTCAGAACAATCGGTCCACAATTTATAATTTTGACGCCCTGCCCCTTCCCCTTTGGAGGGGTTCTAGTGCTCCTAGTCCCGTAAAATTTCAGCACACACTTTCCCCACTATCTAATGACTCTTTTTCAGCAGCAAACAAAAAATAGATAATTTTGATCAAAATCGCTGGGTTGATCTTAAGCCAACGCTCCAAGCGTTGCTCTGCTTGATTGAAAGATAGTCTGCACCTAATCTTAGAACTAATTGTAGAGTACCAGGTACTAATTTTGCACCATCTCGTATCTTTCCTAATGCATAAGTAGGCAGAAGTTTTCGTTACATGTAACCATTCACTCGAAAGCAATAGCCATTGAAATATATTACCAATAGTAAAACATTGTAGCTCTTCCTTCACTTCTCTTGATCATACTTCTACTGATGATGATTTTTCTTTTCTTCTTCTTCTCCCTTCCCGACTTGCTGTTCTCAAGAGCATTGATCTTGCGTGTGTGTGTTTGTGAACACCCTCATGCATATTTTCCACGTTTCTATTGACATACATACTTCATGTTCCTTATTTCTTCCTCTGTTAGATCGCCATTGTTATGGAAACGGAGGCTTGAACTATTCAATGTATATAACAAAAATTCATTCCTGATGGGAGCCACATCGTATGCAGCCAAGCGATGCCACCATGCTTTCTTGACGTGACGTGTGACTCGCTCCCTGCTATCATTGTTGTATTGTTGTTTTCCACCCTATATTAGATTGCCGCGTGTAGTTTACATTGCTTAACTCCTCACGTAAATCTAGTAGCAGTGTATGTCTCCCATCTTACGGGAGTTCCGCAACAGCATGTTTTTTCTTTTACCATCGTGCACCCTGTCACTCTACACGTGATAATACTCCCCAGTGTGACTACTGTCCTGCCCGACTCACAATCAAGCATATTCTTCTACACTGTCCTCATTACGACCGCAAAGACAAGCCCACTTTGGTGCTGATGATCTCACTTTTTCGTCTATTCCAGCCAAAGATAAATCAGCCTTCCAAGGCCCCTCTTGTCTCTTTATGAATAGCATAAACCTCCTCTATTCTAAGTTTTTTCTACTCTCACCAGGATCACCGTAATATATAAACATCATCTGAGATGGAAAAAACAAAATAAATTCTCACGCCCAAATGCAACGCCAGATATATATAGTATGAGAAATCTCTTCCATTAACCCGATAAATTATTCTAGCTAAAAAAATTCTTATTTCGCTGTTGTCTCGTGCTGCTTTCGGCTACGGCTGTAAAACTCTCAATATAACAATAATAATTTTGCACCTTTTCCATCTGTTTTACGTCTTTTTTTTTAATCTCACTCTAACGTATCTTTGCTCTCTGTGCGCGAGTCAGAGTATCTAGTATATGTTTCTACAGGTCTCATTACAGTGTAGCTATCTTATAAAACTTTTCTTACAAATCTCGTTACTAGATAGATATCTTGTACATCTTATCCGCCCATGTCAGCAGTTCTAGCTGCTTCAAACAGCTGTGTACTCCCATGCTATATACTAAACTCTATGAAATATCGATGTATGATGTTGTCATTTCTATTACTGTTCTTATGATTTTTGACGGAGAATAATGTATTACCTATTTGAAGAATATTTAAATTTTATTAAAGAAATTCACAGCTAGGGTGGTAGAAACTCTCAAAGAAGCACACGTCTCTTCCCTTAATCACGTATGAACTTTATCTGTAAGTGTAAATCTGCTTGCCAGCTGTTAATTCTACTCTTACTTATTTCTTTCGTTACACATGGACATTGTCCAACACTGTTAACACATATGTTTATTGCTAAGTTTCTCCCCCTGTTCATACTACCCCTCCCTCCCCACCTTCCTCTCTCTTGTAGCTTGATGTATGTAAAACATTTAAAATAAATGGAAGATTAATCCATGAAAGAAAGAAAAAGGCAGGACAATACCTCAAGATAATTCGATCCCTACCCCACTAACAATTAGAGGGTGGGGACCTCCTCACCACAGCCAAACGCAGTTCCCGATATCGGGTTGGAAGTTCAGGTGCAACTGGATATGACAGCTGTGATGCTGCCTCTTACTACCCACGTACAGGCTATGGCCATGGCGCCGCGGNTTAATTCTACTCGTGCTTATGTCTTTCGTTGCACATGGACATTGTCCAACATTGTTAACACATATGCCTATTGCTAAATTTCTTCCCCCTGTTCATATTACCCCCCCCCCCCCCCGCCTTCCTCTCTCTCGTAGCTTGATGCACGTAAAACATTTCAAATATATGAAAGATTATTCCGTGAAAGAAAGAAAAAAGCCGGACAATACCGCAAAATAATTCGATCCCAACCCCACTAACAAATTATAGGGTGGGGACCTACTCACCACAGCCAAACGCAGTTCCCGATATCGGGTTGAATGTTCAGGTGCAACTCGATGTGACGGCTGTGATGCTGCCTCTGACTACCCACCTACAGGCCATGGCCATGCGCCTTTGTGGGGGGATGTATACCTACCTCCTGGAGATACACTGAACTGCTGGATCGCATTACCCTGCTGCCATCTCCTTACATGTTGCTAGGCGACTTCAGCAGCAAACACGAACTGTGGAGCAAACTGCCTCGAATGGCGGGGACCTACGGTGGAGGAACTTATGGAGCACGACATCAGTTTACTAAACACAGGAATGCTCCCTAACTTCAATGTACAAACTGATACCAGTTCAGCCACCATAGATCTTAACCTCTGCTCTTCAGATCTTGCCCCACATATCACATGATGAGCAAAAGTCCATGCGTATTGAAGTGACAATTTTCCCATTGTACTCCATTTGGAGCGACCTCAACGAGACGCTCGCCCGCTCCAGTTTAGCATGGAGCGAACCGATTGGGAGTGCTTTAGGGCCCTACATCAGGAGAGGAACTGGAGCGCGACATGTCAGCGGAAGATATAGTGGTTAATTTAACACCATAAGAACAGTCGCAAGTACAGCCTTCTCCCGTACGCAGCAAAGTATCATTCGGACCCCGCGTCTATGGTGTGATGATGCCCGCTGTCTTGCCAATATGGAGAGGAAACGGGCCTTGAAACGGTACCAACGTACCAAGACCATAGAAAACAAGATCAACTACAATAGAGCGGGGGCCGGACCCAGAACATGAAGAGGGACACCAGGAGGAGGTCCTGCTGGCAATATGTATCTTCGCCAAATCCTCCTCATCCTCTGGCCCGTATCATCACGGCTCGCTTTACTATCACGGTAGCCTAGGGCATAGAAATCTGTTTCTGTTTAATACCTGGCAGTGTGAATGTGTGGGGCAATGGCAGGCCAGACCATACGGCAAAAAGAGCAGCAGCATCGAATGTCCGATTAGCCACAACTCTGTCCCGTACAGAGACTTATTTCCCGCTGATTTGGCAAATTGTGCGAAGATCATGGCAGAGTGAATGGGAATGTGAGCTGATATATAAACTAGAGAATATCAATCCTAAATCCTTCAAGCGAGGGGAGCTCGTCCCATTGCGGGAACCGGGATTTGGTGGTGGTCCTTCATAAACTTCATATTGGTCATGCTAGACTTACCTATAGATATCGATGGAAGGACGACTTCCTCCGGAATTTGATGGCTGTGGGGTACCACTATCGGTGAAACATTGTGGTCGGGTGTGGCACTTCTGTCGCCAGTCGATTAAGGCTCTTCGCTGGACTACGCGACCTGAACCCAAATGAAGCTGTAAATGAGCTACTGGGAGAAGTATCTGATCGTGCACATGATGTCGAAGCCCGCAAGCAGTTTCTGATCTCTTGTAATTTAATAGAGACTAGTAACAATGTATGGAGCACTGAAGTGGTATAGATTCACTATGCCGACAATTCCAGTTGTTAATTTCTGGATCATTGAGCTTGGAGAAGAATCTAATGTGTTGGGCTATTTTGGAAATTTTACAAACATAATCATTCCTATGCTCTATGGTGAACACCCTGGTATGTGAACGGAATTCCGCAACTTATCAAATAAGACTAATTAAGTGCTCAGTGCGACATGAATGCATAAGTCGTCGAAGCGCTAGGTGTCAGTATATTACTACTACTGCTGCTGAAAATGTCTTCGTACATATGATGAGCACGATATCCATATAACATATAACAGTTTCCTCTATTTCTTGCAGAAGTATTGATACAGTGTGTATATTTTTCACTTTTTGCAAGGCTTGTAATAGTGTATTTTACACTCTTTAACTGCAAGTATCGTTACAGTGTATCTTTTTGTGGAAATATCGTTACAGTGAAGCCTTCATATCTTTCTGTGCAAGACTCGTTACAGTGTAGCCTTCATATATTTTGTGAAAGTCTTGTTTGTGTATTTATCACTTGTGTGCATATCTCGTTACAGTGTAGCCGTCACACCTTTTTATGCCAGCTTCGTTAGGTGTAGCTTTCATAACTTTGGTGCAAGCTTGTTAGAGCATTTTTCACTTCTTTCTGTGCAAGTCACGTTACAGCGTATCCGTCACATCTTTCTATGCAAGTCTCGTTACAGGGTAGCATTCATATCTTTTCGTGCCAGTCTTGTTCGTGTATCTTTCCATTTTTGTGCAAATCTCGTTACTGCAAATCTTTCTGCGCAAGTTTTGTTACAGTGTGGCTTCCGCATTTTTTGTACATCTCGTTAGTATATTTTTCTTATTTTTAGTGCCAGTCAAGTTACAGGGTATCTTTCACATCTTTTTGTGCAAGTGTCCTTGTGTTTTATATCTCTCTGTGCCAATCTCGCAATTGTAAATTTTCACATCTATTAGTGCTTGACATCTCTTCGGGAAGCATTGTATGAACTTTAGGTTGTAGTTAGTAAGGGTTGTCCCTTCTAATTAATGGAGAGGCACGCCCCTAGCCTAGGTTTCCTTCCGCCTTTGCTAATCCTCAGGGGCATATTCTTGCCCGTCCCATTAGGCTCTTGCATAATGTCTGGTGGGGGAGGTGTCACGAAAGGGACCTTCCGCAAGTTTTTTTTATCCTGGCTTCTTTTTTTTTCACTACCGTGCGCGACGTGGCTGGGCGAACAGGCGTGCCCTGTGGGGTGGAGATAGGTACTCTGCGCCGTATTTTTGCTAGTTGTAGCGTGCTGGCCTCTTGGAGCCAGTCGAACTCATCTGAGTCCACATTAAACGCGAGACTTTCTGTCAGAAAAGCAGAGATAAAAATCACAAAGAATTCGGTGCCATGAGAATTAGAGCGAGTTCGCTTGGGCGGCGGAATTAGGCTCTTGAGGCTTGACTGGTCCGAATCTTCAGATAGTGCCATGGCTTCGACTTCTTGAATGAGATATCAGTCTTTGACTCTTAATCAGTTACCCGTGAGACTTCATTGAACTTGTCTTACTCCGTAAAATCGACAGTTCTGCCGGGTCACCATTATCGGGCTGCTCCCAACACCTTGAACTCGATTCAAAGTGACGAAGCTAAAGTTCCTGCCTGAATTCCGGGCTAGTCAAGTCAAACGGGTTTGGCTATGATCGTCTTTAATGACACGAGCGTACGTGCCCTTAATATTGCTGCGCTAGTAATTACCACTCGTCCTTTTCTAGAATTTAAAGCTATCTTTATTTCTTAGCCAACTTGCTTTCTTCATGCTTTTATTTGTATAAGCTTTGTTCTCTTATTCCTTTTCTTTCCCGACTTATGCTAGGGTTCCCTGTTCGTTGCTTTACCTACTGATAGCCCTTACTTTTTTCTAGAAGTCTCATTCCTGTAACGGATACGATGGCCGCAGTATGGCGGACCGTGCCCCTCACGCCCCGAGGGTCAACGCAAGTTAATTCCCGCGGGGGATGTTACATCTGGGCACAGTTCCGGCAATAAAATGAGGTTAGGTACGTAGGTTTTCTTCCTCCTTGCTGTCAGTGGTAGCCTACTGGCCCCGCGTGGGATTTGGAAAAGTCATGCGAGACGTCTTCCACGTTCAACCGGTCCGGCAGAAATGCCGAAATAAAATATATTGTGAGACGTCCAGCGCACTATATGTGTAGGTCTCGTCACTGAAGCGCTAGCAGCTCTATCTTTTACTACTACTTCTAGAAACCTCAACTTTTATCTAGAGGGAACTCCAGCTAATGTCCAATGAAGCAATTTGGACAGGGCTCTCCATCAATTCAGGAGTCTCATTACAATGTGTATTGCTGTGTTTTCTGCTCATCCCGCAACACAGTCAGTACACTTTTTTTTACTGACGTGACATTTCCATAGATATCGACAAGATGGCTATATGGGTTGTTCTATAATACTTGAAATAATCGCTGATGTACAAGACCAATGTTAGAATAGGCCTTATATCTCGCACTGCTTTGCACAAGTATTCTTTGTTGTTTTCCTTCACTAAGCACTTGAGCCTTTTTCAGATTGAGATCTTTATACATTGTGATTTTATTTTGTTATGAAAGGCGTTTATTTCATGCTTTTAAACAAGCACGTCTCATATTTTATTGTTAGTAAGGAACCTTGAAATGTGATAGTAGCTACGATGATTTTAAAGGCTGTGACGCCTTTTTCATTTGTTATCCCCGAACTGGAGCAGTTGCTACCGATGGGGACTAAACAGGAAAGTATGTACTACCATCATCGCCAATACTCAAACCTTGTAGTCAGTCGTAATAAATGCTTCCCAAACTGACCCATCACTGCAGCGATATAGCTATATTACTTGACAACACTTGATGTGTTACAAGTTTGCATTAATAGGCTATGTGAAAAATAATTTGACTATATTTCATGGCTTATATGATACCTATCAGCACGAGCAACACATGTACTCCAGAATTTATCAGAAAATAATTTCATGATGCTGAACAAGTACTGTATAGTCAAACCAGCGTAAGGAATCCGATGGGCGTGGCTAAGTAGGCAAAGCAACTTAGCCAAATCTCACTAAGCGCGCGGTATAACATTTTTTCAGCTGATAAAGTTGTATTTATAATCGAAAGCTCAAAGTGCATTAGTCAATAGATAAGATTTGGCACTGCTGCGTTCAATTCAGCCACGCCCCTAAAGGACTGCTCACACGGGTTCGACTATAAGATAGTATATTTCAACTATAAATTTAAAATGGACGTTACTAGCTGAAGCGCAATATTGTTTGTTAATAAGTTGTTTTTTTGTAGGGGTGTGATGAGTTATAATAGACACTTGCAATAAATATATCTTTATTCACAATAATGCACAATCTTTAATCCTAGAAGACCTATGTAGTTTACCACTGCCTTGCCCTAGATCTTGCGAGCCCAAACGTTAAAACTCTGCAGTTGGACACGGCACCAAAGTTGCAGTAACCTTACAGTACTCAAACTGCACTAGTTCCCTTCACGAGTTCTTTTCCCTATAGCAATACAGCAGGTAAAAGATCCATGGTACTACAACAGACAGCCTGAGTGAATTGAGGGTCAATAGAAGAAACGTACAAATAAATGAGAGTGGCCATCAAAATTAAAAAATAGAATTTCTTTTAGACATTCACAAAAAATCCCGAATTTAGAATGAATTCAGATCTGTTGTAGCTAATGGCCTTAAAACATCCGAATTTACTAATATTAGGAACAGTTATCAGAATGAATATTAAAAGTGCAATTTGAAATAACGGGCGAGTATCTACTTAGCTATAGCCCAAATTTTCAGCATCATACATTGATGGTAGCTATATAGCTATGAGTGAGCGCTACTAAGCGTGGACTAGAAATGTTCATCCCAAAAAACAATGATTTTTATGTATATCAGAGAAAAACACGGAAGCGCTATATAGTTGTACACCGCCCAGGGGTTTAAAGAAAAAACATAACAATTGATTGATAGGAATAGAAGCCCAGCTTTAGCAGGAGTTAAAGAATAAAAAACTGGTAATAATGATTCAAGCAACCACTAACATCGTGATTTTGCCCACAACGAGATTGGCAGCAATGGTGAATAGGATGCAGAAAATTACGAATTGCTTAGTGCTTATAGTACATAGTACGTCTAAGATTAAAAACCTATAGCAACTCAGTAAAGCTGTTAGACCTACGCTAAATGCAAATTAATATTATAATATTGAATAGTTTATGACTCTGTTTCCATTACAAGTTTACAACTACGATCAAACAGAGAGAGAAACAAGAGACATATAGCATGTCGATAGGAACTGGGAACCCATGCACGAAGGTGTTCCAACACAGGATCAGAGCTCAGAGTTAGTTACAGTCAGGAAGTTTAAGCCTCAATTTCCGAGCGAAACGATATCACAGAGGAAAGAACAAGGGACATATAGGCTAGTAGGTCGATAGAAATAGGAAACCCATGCACGAAGGTGTTCCCAAGCAGGATCAACGCGGATGGGAACGACAAGTCGGGAAAAGAGAAAGAACAGAATGAAGCACGAGCAAGTAGGTAAATGAAATCGGGAAGTAAGCAAAGTGGGCACGAAAGACAGACACCCCGAAGGCCTAGCTAATGGCTAAGGTAACCTACACGAGCCCCTCTGGGGTTGCCAGGCCCCATAACATAGTACGGGCGAACCTAACTTAACACTATGGCCTACGGCCCGTCCTATAAATAAATAACTTTTACTAAGAACACAATGGGTTCACAAAATACACTTACAAGCTCACAAGTACAAACAAAGTAGCCAAAGTTCAACCTAGTGATTAGGCCCAGTCATGTCCCCTGTGGGGGATCAACGTGCATGGGAAGAGCAAGTCAGGAACGAAGAAGAACAGAAGAAAGTAATATCAGTAAGAGTATGAAATCGGAAGGAAGCAAAGTGGGCACGAAAGACGAGGTTCGCTGGTCCCCATAACATAGGATGGGCGAACTTCACTAACCTTGGCCTATGGCCCATCCTACGATTGTTGAGGGGACAAATGAATTACACTAGTTCATAAGTACGTTACAGAAAGCAATCTCTTTTTTGAACAGGTGCAACTTTATTTTTATCAAGCTAATCGTAAACTGAAGGTCTTTTCTGTTTAACTGGGACAAACTTGTCACGCTAAGACAGTTGTACAATGGATTTGTCTCCTGAGAAGGCTATATGAGGGTAGCGTTTCTGATTTGCTCAAATTCTGAGAGCGTTTGAAAAATATTTGTATTAGAAAAAAGCTATCACTGTTCTTAGAATTCCGATTGATATAATAATAGAAATTGCAGCACTATCATCCCGCCCTTGATCTCTTTTACCCAAAGTTGGAGGGTGGAAAAGGACAGAACCTTGTGCGCAGCACAACAAGAATAACACACATGTTCCGGTGCCGCACCAGAAGCACAGCAGTCATCACACAGGCTCGGGCTTAGCTGGAAGGACAGCACAGTCCCCATACGCAGGCCGAGGGCTTGGCTAGCAATAGAACGGTCCTCACACACAGGCTCAGGACATAGCTAACACGGCAACAAACACAACCCGAGAGCATGACTGGCAGCAGAACAGTTATCGCACAGATGCTTAGGGTTTAGCTGGCTGGCAGTAGGGCAGTCATTACACTGTTAATGAGGGCTTGGCTGCTAGGAATGCAGTCATCATACATATGCCGGGGCTCGCCTGGTAGCAGAGAAGACATTCCGCTTATGGTAAAGGTAGGGCTTAGGGCTTGACAGGCAAGCACATACGGTTACCCAGGGCACAATTGTCTGTGTCCATCAGCATATAATTTGCCTTAAGGCTAAAAGCAACACCATTATAAATTACTCCGTTTTTTACATTGAACTAATAACAACTTGGTAGCTATTTACATTACACGTTCGAATTGATGATTATTATCACAGCTCGATAGAACAACAATTTACAGTCATAAATATTCTCGTTAACGTAGCGGCAGTTCAGGCAACTCCAACCCGTTTGGAACATTATATACCTATTTCATTTAAAAACAAAATGTTAAGATGAATGGGTACTTACCTAACCCCTACGGTTCACCTATTCTTCCCAGTTTTAAAAATATCCAAAAGCTCCTGCAGGGGATTACTCTTATTTCTTTTGTTTTCGTTTGGCACGTTTTCCACGGGGATTGAAGATATTGTTACGTTGTCGGCTTCTTTTGTCCGAGGACCTTTACTGGCTTTGGAGAGCAGGAGCCGCGCTTCTGGATGGTCTCGCGAGATGCCTTCTGAAAGAATTTTCTTAGTAATTCTATCAAGGGGATAGTGGACCATCTGCTTGCTCAGCACCGGCACCAATAAATTGTACTTGTCGATTTTCTTATTTAGATCGATGAGGTAGAAATCCAAGGATGAAGCGAATTTCTCCCACTGGCTCTGGAAGAAATAAACACGGTTTTACCAAGCACACCAACTTCATTCCTAAACATGGGCATACATGTTACGTAACTCTTCACAAAACGTCGGTAGTCTCCTTGGTGCCTACAAGGCTTCAAAGCAGGAAAAGGGACGGGGCATGAAGCACGAGAAGGCAAAAGAAACTGGCTGTCGAATGCACATAATTACCAATAAAAATAAATCCATCTGATCAAACCCTAAAGTGCTATGCCAGAATTCTGCTACTCATAGAAATAGCGCAACTTGACACGCTAAGAAAAGATAGCACTCAAAAGATGTAAGATCAACTCTTTACTGGACAGTTGAATAATGTGGTCTCGCAGGATGAGCATTATGAAAATACCATATATGGTTATTATCATGATTATTACAAAATGAGTTTAACCACTATATTCGCCAGAACGATCCATACGGTAGCGCTAGTAAGCATAAACCCTTCAGTTTGTTGTTTGTAAATCAAAATTCATAACTTTAGTAAGTCTAACATAGAAATTTATACATACGGTATACTAGTGGACCCGTGAGTGAAGAATTCACGCAATAACCTATACGTTTGCCTAATGCCTCTAGGCCGGTGCGGAATCTCCTCTTATTTGCTTCGTAATTTTCTTCTTTTCTTCATTGATCCTTTGTCGTGCTGTCATCCTTAGGTCTTCTATATAGACAGGCAGAAGTAACATCTTGAGTAAAACACTTCAACAAACTTAAACAAAAT